>NW_026844056.1:1674276-2100389 GCF_029531705.1 Pantherophis guttatus | reverse complement strand
TAGAACAGAACAGAACAGAACAGAACAGAACAGAACAGAACAGAACAGATCTGAATTCTTTATTGGCCAAGTGTGATTGGACACACAAGGAATTTGTCTTTGGTGCAAATGCCCTCAATGTACATAAAAGAAAAAAATACATTTGTCAAGAATCATAAGATACAACACTTAGTGATAGTCCTAGGTTACTAAAAAGCAATGAAATCATACTAGGAAACAAATAAAACACTATACATCATAAAGTTACAAGCAACATGGTTATCGTCATAAGTGGGAGGAGATAGGTAATAGGAAGGATGAGAAGAAGAATAGTAATACTGTCTTAGTAAATAATTTGACAGTGTTGTTGAAGGGAGGGATGAAGGGATGGATGGACTGAGGAATAGACTGGAGGATAGAAAGATAGATAAATAGACATGTAGATGTGTTCTTTTCTTGGAAAACAAGAATATCCTTGTTATGTTCCTCATGGGGGAAGAAAGTGAAGGAAACACCTAATTGTGGGGGAGAGCTTTATAAAGTAAAGTAGAAGTTTTCCTTATCTTCCTTTCTTTAAGAAAGGTTGCCCCTATTACCTTCCCCTCCTTCCAGCAACCTCTTTAATATTCCCGTCAGCAAAGTGTTCAGACTAGTCGAGATGACCTCACCGCCCTCCTTACATCTGACTGGATTTATATCAAAGCCAATGGCAGGAACGTTTCCATACATGATATGCTCCGAAGCACCAAGAAATTCCCTGGGCATCAGACCACTGACAGCTCCTTCTGCGTTGCGTGTAAACCTTGACATCAGGTGAGATGGGAGGAAAGAAATGCGACTCTAGCAGCTGTCATGAATGGGAGACGGGAATAAACATCTTTAGCCATGAACGATACTTCAATTTTTATCAGCAGCTAAGCTTCCACTACAGAGGGCACTTTGCTGCTTTGATAACTCGTTTTTCTTAAACCGTATTTCATTTTTCTTCGACGCTACAGCTCCTTCCGCCAATAAGTAGACTGAGATTTAGTGTTTAGAACGGGCTTAAATCCCCTTTAAAATACAATCGAGGGTCTTTGAATAACATACACAGTTATAATTGTGGATGTATTTCTACTTTTGCAGTATTAAGCCTCGGTTGGTGCAGTGATTAGAAGCTGAGAGATCTCTGTTAATAAATCCCCCCCTCCCCATATCTGGCAAAGGGATTAAACTTGTGAGCTTTGTGTGCACACAATGATCTTTGAAGCTGGTGGAAGCTTACTTCTAAGTAACTGCCGGATACAAATGAGAATGGGGAAATTTGCCTTTAGCATAATGGTTATACACAGCAATCTCCCCAAGATAAAACCAATGAATTAAAGGACAGAAAACCCCATGCAATTAATTTTTATTTCCTGGAAGTCTTCGGAATCCTAGACATTACAAGCAAAAAATTATTATTATTATTATTATTATTATTATTATTATTATTATTATTATTATTATTGGACAGCAATTATTTTTTTTTTTTAATATATACACAGGAATCCCAGGATTCGTTTGTAGGAAAGACCTGCTCATAAGGTAAATCTGCCAATTGCAGGGAATCTTCAATTTATGACCATCATTGAGCCCAAAATGTCTACTGCTACGCGAGACAGTTGTTCAATGAGTTTTGCCCCATTGTATGAGCTTTTTTGGCACAGTTGTTAAGTGAATCACAGTTCAGTTGTTCATGGTTGTTAAGTGAATCTGGCTTCCCACTGGACTTTGCTTGTCAGAAGGTCGCAAGCAGTGGTGAAATTCAATTTTTTTTACTACCGTTTCTGTGGGCGTGACTTGGTGGGTGTGGCTTGGTGGGCATGGCAAGGGAAGGATACTGCAAAATCCCCATTCCCTCCCAACTCTGGGGCCAGTCAGAAGTGACATTTGCCAGTTCTCCGAACTATTCAAAATTTCCACTACCGGTTCGCCAGAACCTGTCAGAACCTGCTGGATTTCACCCCTGGTCGCAAGTATTGGCAGCTCTATTTCCAAGAAACGTTTTCTTTCTCTAGACTACATTTTTGACAGTCACAGATCTTTCAACCTGCCTCTTTGTTTTTAGGATCATCAATCATAACACGATGAGGCATCCACCAATCAATTTTCATTAAATAATAGCAAAAGTATTTCTTGGGAGAAAAATCATCCTCATTTATGTCTTGGAAATAGCCAAAGGGCACTTTAGCAGCAGTGATTTTAGAGAAGATTTTCACAGTGCAGCTATTTTTGTTTGGTGACAAATAATAGAAGATTGTTCAATTTATTTTTGGCGTGTTGATACAACAAATTTAATTTTGGAAGATAGCTTAGGAAAAACCTTTATAACATCTGATCATAAATATATTGGCGGTCACCAATGTCAGCATTAGCAACTCTGTCTCTATGACCAGAATAGAGTCCAATTTCTATCTGTTCCTACATACAGGCACTAAGATGTTTTTATTTGATATTATTTATTTATCAAATTTCTACATCGCCCATCTTGTCTTTTTAAATTTAGCTGCAGACTTTGCTTTGTTAGAGCTATCAGCAATTTTATTTTAAAAATAGTCCTGAATGAATACTATAAGATTATTATTATTTTTTGGTTTTGTGCCCTCAAGTCATTGTTGAAATAAGATTTATTTAATTTATTTATTATTCATATTTCTATGCCGCCCACTCTCTGAGGACTCTGGGCAGCTTACACCAAAGACAGTATACAAAATAACAATCTGGGTCCCCATTTTACCCACCTCGGAAGGATGGAAGGCTGAGTCAACCTTGAGCCAGTGAGATTTGATCCACTGATCTGCTGAACTAGCAGTCAGCTGAAGTAGCTGCAGTACTGCACCCTAACCACTGCACCACCTCGGCTCAAGATGAGATGAGATGAGATGAGATGAGATGAGATGAGATGAGATGAGATGAGATGAGATGGGATGGGATGGGATGGCATGGCATGGGATGGCATGGCATGGCATGGGACGGGATGGGACGGAATGAAAGTGGGTGAGACAGGATGAGGAGGGGAGGAGAGGAGAGGAGAGGATATAAATAAAATACTATAAAAGATCCAAATACTCAACCTAGATGGGAAGGAAGGGAGTAGGACAAGAAGCCGGGGGGTGGGGGGAAGTGGGATCTATTATTAATTGATCAACCACCCCCAATGTGAAACCCCTCCATTGGTGCCCCAAGCCAAATGGCAGAGCCAGGTCTATTAAGCTCTTGCAGAAGATCAGGTTGTGATTATTATCTGGTCATCCTCTCAACTGCCACTTACCAAAAACTCTCTTACTTGCTGGATTTCCTAAAATCCTTTTCTTTATTTCTCATACATGGACATATGTATACTTCTGGTGCTTTGGAAAAAAACAGATTAATAGAGTTGGAAGGGACCTTGCAGGTCATCTAATCCAATCTCCCACCCAAGCAGGAGACCCTACACCATTTCTGACAAAATGGCAGTCCAGTCTCTTCTTGAACGCTTCCAGTGATGAAACTCCCACAACTTCTGAAGGCAACTTCTGTTCCATTGATTGATGGTTCTCGTTGTCAGAAAACTTCTCCTTATTTCTAGGTTGAATCTCTCCTTGGTCAGTTTCCATCCATTATTCCTTGTCTGGCCTTCTGGTGCTTTGGAAAATAGCTTGACCCCTTTCTCTCTGTGGCAGCCCCTCAAATATTGGAAGACTGCAATCACGTCTCCCCTGGTCCTTCTCTTCACTAGACTAGCCATGCCCAGTTCTTGCAACCATTCATCCTATGTTTTAGCCTCCAATCCCCTAATCATCTTTGTTGCTCTTCTCTGCACTCTTTATAGAGTCTCCACATCTTTTCTATAATGTGGTGACCAAAACTGGATGCAATACTTTAGGTGTGGTCTTACTAATGCTTTATTGAGTGGTATTAGTACCTCACTTGATCTTGATTGTATCCCTCTGTTAATGCAATTTAGGATTGCATTGGCTTTTTTGGCTGCTGCCGCACACTGCTGACTCATATTTAACTGGTTGTCCACTAAGACTCCAAGATCCCTCTCACAGTTACAGCTATTAAGCCTGGATTCACCCCGTCTATATGTGTACTTTTGGTTTTTCTTGCCGAAGTGTAGGACTTTACTTTTTCCTACATTGAATTTCATCTTGTTAGATAGGGCCCAGTGTTTAAGTCTGTCATGATTCATCTAGATCTTGAGCCTATCATCTAGGGCTGTGATGGTGTATGCCAGAGGTGGCACACAGAGCCCTCTCTGTGGGCACACACACCATCACCAGCTGCTTTCTTCTGGGTTCTGGTGCTCTGGCATGCACGCACGCTCCAGTTTCAGCACGCAGTCAACAAAATGGTTAGCCATCACTGACTAAGGCCGTGATGGCGAACCTATGGCATGCGTGCCACTAGCTGATTTTCGGGCCTTCCGGGCCCACCGGAAGTTGGCAAACGGGCTGTTTTCGGCCTCCGGAGGGCTTCCGGGAGGTGGGGAAGGCTGTTTTCACCCTCCCCAGGCTCCTAGAAAGACTCTGGAGCCTGGAAAGAGTGAAAAATGGGCCTGCTGGGCCCACCGTGCCACGATGTGCCAAAAGCGGGGAGAGCACAGGGGGGTCGCACGCACGTGCGTGGGGGATGGGGTGCATTGAATTATGGGTATGGGCACGCGCGCGCATGACCACTCCGCGCTCCCCCCACTTTTGGCACGTGATAGCAAAAAGGTTAGCCATCCCTGGACTAGGGCGTTAGCTATTCCTGTCAGCTTAGTAGGGGGTCAACTTATTTTCCAAAGCACCAGAAAGCAAGACGAGAAACAATGGATGGAAACTAAAAAAAGGAAAAAAGCAACCTGGAATTAAGGAGAAATTTCCTGATAGTGAGAACAATTAACCAGTGGGACAGAAGTTGCCTTCAGAAGTTGTGGGTGCTTCATCAGTGGAGACTATCTTGGTTCTAAAGCCAGGTGAAGAGAACTGCTGGGGAATACCAATAAAACTCTCCATAAATCACACGGATGTGTATGTGTGAGGGAGTCGTGTGGAACTCGGGTCTCGAACCAGGGCTGCCCGTTTTCCAGCTGACAAGCCCAGCATGTTAACCATTGAGCCACCATGATGCCTCAATTACCGTATTTTTTTGAGTATAAGACGCACCTTTCCCCCCCCTAAAAGGAGGTGAAAATTTAGGTGCATCTTATACACCGAATGTAGCCCCGCCCACCCACTGGCCCCCACCTTTTGGCCTCTGCCTCCCAGCAGTTTACCTCCTTGCAGCAAGCAGCAAGAAGAAACAGCTCCTTTCAGCTTCAACCCAGCCTAATTAGCACAAGTTGATTGGATCGGCCACCCGACTCTCAGCTGTTTTGCTCTCAGCTGTTTTGCCCGGGCCTCTGCCGCTTGCTGCAAGGAGGTAAATTGCTGGAGCAGATTTTTTTTTTCTTTTGCTAATCAAGCTATACTGAAAACAAAAATGAAAGTAAAGCAGGCTGTTTGCTGTTTGCTGCAACGAGGCAAAATTGCTGGGAGGCAGAGGCAGATTTCTTTTTCTTGTTTTCCTCACTAAAAAAGGTAGGTGCATCTTATAGTCCGGTGCATCTTATACTCCAAAAAATATGGTATGTACCGTACCTTAATTAAAATTGAAATCCCTTGGGTAAGAAGGTTTGTACAATCCTTACCGCAGTGACAGATGCTATTTAAGCCCAGCGCAATCCATATTTATACAGCTAAAGGGGGGGAAAAATCTATATCCGTGAAACAGCATTCTTTAGTTTGTAACCAAGAATTGGAGGATTCCTTGCCATCCCTTTTTTTTTTCTCCCTATCTTGTCCTTTTTCTGGTATATACCGGAGTCTCAACAGACCCATCTAAATTACAGCCACAACAACAAAACCATTAAAGAGAATTAGAAACATAAATTTTCTGAAACTTATGCTTTAAGCACTGAATGTCTCATTAAGTCTATGAACTTCTAACCTCAAATTGTGTCTGCAGGTTGCCTCTGGTGGTTTAGTGTTTGAAAAGAAGTGGGCGGGGGAGAGATAGAGAATATACTGTCATTGCAAGCCATTCAGGAGGGGAAATTAGATATAGAAAGAGCAAGTCTTTACTTTTTTTCAGTCGTTTAGTATCTATTTAATATTGGTCCTAAGAAGAAAGGCCAATGATGTGAGCTTCAAATAAGAAAAGGTTTAGCATTAGCACTTTTTCTTCCCAGTGCTTGGCCACTAATAGGATCATACATATTGGCTTTATTCCCATTCAGGACCTACTCAAGGAATCTCTACTCTTAGAAATATACTTTTCATCTGCTAATATGCAAGAAATGGAAAGATGAAGTTGCCCTTTCAAAAGAGTAATTTACTACTTCCTGGGAGGAATAGATTAAGTAATTGCAGGAATGGAATAACTTATTTCTCCAAAAAACTGAAAAGCTGGCCGCCAAACCATCCCGGGGCCCAATGGGATTTGGTTTCATGTAGATGTCCAACCTTGATGTGTGGATGCCCAGAAAATAAACATTCATGAATGTTATTCTTTTGAACAACCTCCTTGGGGGGGTCAGATGACTTTGATGCCAGTTTAGCTAGAATCATGTCTATCATCTTGTGTTCATACAAGGCTGGCCCACAATTCCTGGGAGGGATGAGTGAACAATATCAGAAGTGTAGGCCAAGAATATATCATCCCAGGAGGATCACTCAAGGCATGAATGACATTCCAGATGCCTAGATAGAGCTAACTGCTCATCTGCAAGTTCCCAGGTAAGCTAAGCTGAAGAAGAAAGCCAACAAAGGAATGGGATGGGATGGGATGGGATGGGATGGGATGGGATGGGATGGGATTGTAGAGTAGAGTGGGTGGAGTGGAGTGGAGTGGAGTGGAGTGGAGTGGAGTGGAGTAGAGTAGAGTAGAGTAGAGTAGGAATAGAATAGAATAGAATAGAATAGAATAGAATAGAATAGAATAGAATAGAATAGAATAGAATAGAATAGAATAGAATAGAATATGCAATGGAATAAGAATAGCCTTGTGATGCCTTAACAATAACCATTTTATTAGCACAACCGCTTTTGTGGACTACCCTTTGCTTCATTTGATGCACTTCCATAGTCCACTTTTTTTAAAAAAAATACTGTGTATTGTAATAGAATAGAACAGAACAGAACAGAACAGAACAGAACAGAACAGAACAGAACAGAACAGAACAGAATAGAATAGAATAGAATAGAATAGAATAGAATAGAATATGCAATGAATAAGAATAGAATAGCATAGAATAGAATAGAATATGCAATGGAATAAGAATAGAATAGAATAGAATAGAATAGAATAGAATAGAATAGAATAGAATAGAATAGAGTAGAGTAGAGTAGAGTAGAGTAGAGTAGAGTAGAGTAGTAGAGTAGAGTAGAATAGAACAAAACAGAATATGCAATGGAATAAGATAGAGTAGAGTAGAGTAGAGTAGAGTAGAGTAGAGTAGAGTAGAGTAGAGTAGAGTAGAGTAGAGTAGAGTAGAGTAGAGTAGAGTAGAACAGAATAGAATTTTGATATCGTCTTTCATGGAATATTAGCAATCAATGCCTGAATTTCCAATATTTGAGAAGCTGATACAAGAAGATTGGGTCAATCTATTCTCCAAAGCACCTGAAGGCAGAACAAGAACTAAGGGATGGAAGCTTATTTAAAGAGAAATCCAACCTAGAAGAAGAAGTTTAGGAGAAACTTCCTAACAGTGTGGACAATTAACCAGTGGAATTGCTTGCCTTCAGAAGTTATAGATGCTCCATCATTGGAAATTTTTAAGAGACAGGACAGCCATTTGTCCAGAATGCTCTAAGGTCTCCTGCTTGAGCAAGGGCTGGGACTAGAAGACCTCCAAGGCCCCTTCCCACTCTGCTATTCTGTTAATTTTAAATGTAATACTTCATGATAAACTAAAGAAATTAAAGTCTACAAAGTGCTATGATACAATAACTCCTTCCATGACAATTTCCGGAAGGTTGCCCTATTCATCTATTACAGATAGTCCTTCACTATTGATCATTCATTTAACAACTGCTCAAATTACGATGGCATTGGAAAAAGTGACTTATGACAGGTCCTCGCACTTATGACTTTGGGAACATTTGGATCCATCACCTGATCAAAATTCAGGCATTTAGCAATTGGCATCTGTGTACAATAGGTGCCGTGTCCTGCAGTCATGTGGTCCCTATTTGCTACCCCAAGCAAAGCAAAATCAATGGGGGAAGCTGGGTTCACTTAACAACCACATGTGATGCTTAACGACTGTGATGATTTAAGCAAATCTTGCCTTTTAAGAAGCGGCAAGAAAAGATCCTAAAATCTGGCACACCCATTCAGCAACCACACTGCTTAGCGATGGACGTTCCCGTTCCAATTGTAGTCATAAGAAGAGGACTTTCTCTACAGCAAATACAACGGACAGTCTTGTGATGCCTTAACAATAACAATTTTATTAGCACAACAGCTTTTGCGGACTACTCTTTGCTTCATTTGATGCACTTCCATAGTCCACTTTTTTTTTTTTTAAATACTGTGCATTGTAAGTAATTTGAAGCAGGATTTTTGGTTTTCTAACAGACTGGCAAAAGGAGACTGCAAATTATTAGCAACACAGGCAATTGGAGTGATGGAGATAATAAATATGGCAATAATATTTTTTTTCCCTAAAACATCTGAAAATTATGAAGAAATATTACACTGAAATAGATTCCCCTGGATAACTAAACAGCTAGTCATTAAAGCCAAAACTAGGTGTAATTTTGGGGGGATATGCAGCCCTAAAAGATAATTTGCACAACTATCATAGTTCATGAAATTCTTAAAAAAGAGTCATGAACTGTTTGCCTCTCTAGGAGTCTCTGGATGCTGGGGACAGCAAAAAAGTCACTTCCTGTTCAACCAAAAGTTGGAAAACAGGCCGTTTCGAGCCTCTGGAGGGCCTCCAAGGGGGTGGGGAAGGCTGTTTTCACCCTTCCCAGATGCATAGAGAGGATCTGGAGCCAGGTGAGAAAAGAAAAACGGGCCTACCGGGCCATCCCGTGCCAAGAGTGGGTGGGGAGGGGGGGGTCGTGCGCACATGTGTGGTGCGAGGCGCATAGAATTATGGGTGTGAGCATGTGTGTGTGCAAACCTCCCCTGCCCCCCCTTCCTGGCATGCAATGGCAAAAAGGTTAGCCATCACTGCTCTAGGCTCTTTCCTTCATAGAGTTTCCTGTTTCCTGTTACAGTTAAACAGTTCAGCAGTAAAGCACATGGTGACTGTACTCTTTGTTTGCTCTGTGGTGCTATATATAAACAGAATTTCTAACATTTCTATATTGTGAAATGGATTCTTTTATTTATTCATCAATTTATATACTGCTATAAGTCACAAAGTAACTTTTGGTTTTGGGGGTTTTTTTTAGACAAGTAATAAATTTAAAGAGAGAGATTGAGCTTTTATCAGCTGAACCTGCAAAAGTAAAATGAATACTATCTTCTGAAATTTAGGGATAAGGTCAGGGTTTTTTTTTGTTGTGTTTTTTGCTTTTTGATAATTTCCCTTCATTTTATAGGGATTCTTTGTTGAACTTTATGTTGCTATTGTAATACAGATACTGCATGGAGAAAAGTATCCTGCATAGCTTATTTTAGCATCTTGCTAAAAGAGCAAAAAGCTAATTAGCTAGAATAGCAGTATGTTTACATCTCTTTTGTACTGGTGTTAATGAACACAAAGCAATATGCATGCATTTCTCTGAATGTATTTACTAGGTCACTAATCTATGCCTACAAATGTCAAGATTTATGGAAAGAGACTGTTTTCTGTGCTGAAAACATTATTTTCACTGTGAGAAAAGCACATCCAGGAATGACTGATCCAGCTGATAGCTTGAAAATTGGCCACCGATGTTTGCCTTTTAGAAGACCTCAAATACATTTTGGTTTAATCGGCTGTTAATATTTCCAGTCATGTTCGTTTCGTGTTGTTTCATTTCTTTGATTGATTTTTCTGACATCAAGTCAGTGTTGACTTTCAGCAACCACAAGGATGTTCTGTCCCCAATATGACCCTTCAGGTCTCTCAACAGTGCAGTCCAGGGGTGCTATTCAGCAGGTTCTAACAGGTTCTGGAGAACCGGTAGTGGAAATTTTGACTAGTTCAGCAAATACCACCTCTGGCTGGCCCCAGAGTGGGGCGGGAATGGAGATTTTGCAGTATCCTTCCTGCAGGAGTGGGGAGGGAATGGGGATTTTGCAGTATCCTTCCCCTGGAGTGAGGTGGGAATGGAGACTTTGCAGTATCCTTCCCCTGCCATGCCCACCAAGCCACACCCACAGAACCAGTAGTAAAAAGGTAGTAAAAAGTAGTAAAAAAATTGAATTCCACCACTGGTGCAGTCCATATCATTGTAATTGACTCCATCCAAATTGTGGGGTGCTTGGTGCTCTCCGAGATTGATTGTTTTCTTGCAGACGTTTTATTACCCAACTAAATAATAACATCAGTGCTAGAAGGGGGTGGGGGTTTGCTTTTATTTTATATAAGAGCCTTGGTGGCGCAGCAGACTAAAGTGCTGTTAAGTAGCACCAGCTGCCTGCAATTACTGCAAGTTCAAATCTCACCAGGCTCAAGGTTGACTCAGCCTTCCATCCTTTCGAGGTAGGTAAAATGAGGACCCGGATTGTGGGGGCAATAAGCTGACTTTGTATTAAAAGGAACACCGCTTAGGGGGGGCCGAAAGCCCTACTAAGCAGATATATACAAAAGTATGAAGGCTATTGCTTAACGCATTGTAAGCCACCCTAAGTCTCCAGAGAAGGGCGGCATATAAATCGAACCAATAAATAATAAATAAATAAATATACTTGTGGATTGTCCTGTTAGAATTGATGGGAATTGTTCCTCTTGGGAATTCCTAGATTAGGTTGGTGTTTATTGTCTCCGTGTGTCAAGCGCCCAGGAAGTCAGATGATCCAGGCAATTTAAATGGGTATAAAGATTTATTGAAAGCTTAAGCTCTCTACAAGAATCCAAACCAGGGGTGGAATCTACTTACCTTCCCTACTGGTTCAGAAGTGTACGCGCGTCATCGTCAGGTCTAATTTTTGACCCTCTGTGCATGCGCAGAAGGTCAAAAACGGGTTACTTCCTGGTTAAAACCAGGAAGTAATGATGTCCGGGCGGGTCGGCGGAGCCTCATCCTGCGGCCACTACTAGTTCACCGAACCATGCGCCCCTGCTGCTACCGGTTCGCATGAGCCAGACAGAACTGGCAGGATTTCACCACTGATCCAAACTACTAATAGTCAAAGCAAATTGGTGGTAGATAAAAGTCAAAAGAATTCAAGGTGGGCTGGACTTAGATCTCTTGTGGGCATGAAGGGACTCAAGACTGATGATATGTTTGACTCTCCATCCCTCGGGCTCAGCTTGGTCATCTACAGCTTACTTTTCTGAGCACTCGGACAACTCTAACAGGGCAAGTCACGAGTATACAAACTGAGAGCAAACCCCATTCCCCTTCTAGTATTGAATAACAAAATAAAAGAGTTGGAAGGGACCCTTCCAGTCCAACCCTCTGATCAAGCAGGAGAGCCCAATACCACTTCAGAAAAATGGCTGTCCAATCTCTTCTTAAAAACCTCCAGTGATGGAGCATCCACAACTTCTGAAAGCAAAATAACATTGATGATGTTGTCTAGTTGGATAATGATACATCTGCAATCAACATCAGAGAGCACCAAGGATGCCATAGTTCAACCCTGAGCTACAAATATTCTCTTCCATCAGTCCATTCAGGTTGTTGCTAGTCTTCTTCTTCTGTTTCCTTCTACCTTTCCCAACATTAAAGACTTCTTCAGAGACCTCAGTCTTCACACTGTTTTATTACTAAGTATCACAGGTACTGCAAGCAAGATTAATATTTGTTTTCTGTATACATAATTGCTACTCTCACTGGCTAGTAACAGTGACCTTGGCAAACTTAGAACTGACCTGGTTGTTTTGCAGCTTTTAGTTATATGGTTCTACTTATTTTCTCAAAATACTTGCCTTTGAAATGAGAAGAGGATGAAAATTGACACATGTCAAATGAAGATTGCCTCACCTAATGAGAATTGTACCCAGTCAAGAGGTCCTTGACTGGAGAACTTCCTCTAGCCCTCAATCCCAAGCATTTTCTGAGAACCCAAATCTGAATAGCAGCAAGAGGAACTCTTGCCTAATTCTAGATTTTCACTGACTCCACTTGGAAATCAAATTTATTTATTTATTTATTTTATTTCGAATTTATATACCGCACCTTCTCCCGAGGGACTCAGGGCGGTGTACAGCCAGATAAAAACATACAATACAAACATTAAAAAACAATTAAAAGGATATATATTAATGTGGCCCCAATTTAAGATAACAAACCAATTAAAAATTAAAAATATGTTAAAAAATATGTTAAGCCAGCCCGGCTTGCTGAAAAAAGAAAGTTTTGAGGGCACAGCGGAAGTCACCGAGGTCTTGGATTCTCCTTATTTCTGGGAGCAGCTGATTCCAGAGGGTAAATGCTCCTTCTCTTTTTCCTTCTCCATCCGGTTACTTCTTCCCTCCCATTATCTCTCCCCCCTCCATTCTATTTATCTTTCACCACTTGTAGATTTCTAAGTACAGTCATACTTTAGTACTCAGCTGCTTTCAAACGCATCAAATTTGGTACGGATTTTGATAGGAAAATTTTTGTCCTGGTAGTCGTCATTTGTTTGGTACTCGATGCACAAGCTAAAACTCATCAATGTTAGTTGCCTTGTGACTTTATTTTATTTTATTTATTTTATTTATTGAATTTCTATAACACCCTACTCCCGAAGGACTCAGGGCGGTGTACAGCCATGAAATAAAACACATAAATATACAAAATTTAAAATCGAATAAAAATGAATTAAATAAATTTGGCTGAATTAATACCCATAATTGGGTATTTGTTACCCTTTCCAACCGATTTGTTTAGTATCAGATTTGGTTGGTATCAAATTTGTTTGGCACTCATTGTTTTTGGTACTTTTCACACCTCCCGAATCCAATTAGCAACGAGTACCGAGATACCACTGTATATAGAGAGATTAGTTTTAATTTTGGTACGTATTTTGATAGGAAAATTTTTGTCCCGGTAGTCGTCATTTGTTTGGTACTCGATGCACAAGCTAAAACTCATCAGTGTTAGTTGCCTTGTGACTTGTTACCCTTTCCAACTGATTTGTTGGTATCAAATTTGGTTGGTATCAAATTTATTTGGCACTCATCGTTTTTGGTACTTGTCACACCTCCCGGAACCAATTAGCAACGAGTACCGAAATACCACTGTATAGAGAGAGATTAGTTTTAATTTATATGATGACCATCAATTGATTGTAAACAGAATCTATTGGCTTGATTGTTCCTTTTTGGGATGTGTGATTGCTAACTAAGGGAGGTGTGTAATTATACAAATATATGGACACTTGTATAGAGTACATATGTTTTAAATGTATATTTATTGAGGAAAAAGAAAAATCTGTAAGAATTGTTTTAGCAGGAACTCTAGGCTGGCGAGATGGAAGGCGAAGCTACACATGGTACAACACTTTTGTTTGTTCAGATATTTTCTTGTCTACCCTTTCTTGTATCATTTTCCTCTTAGAGAAATGTTGTAGTAGGCTAAGCATTGTCATTTTTCTCCTTTGCTGCTTAACAAGATTTTATTGGTCACGATGCTTTTCATTTTGCATTAAAGATATTCTGCCTTTCTGACTTCATTTGTAAGAATGAGAACAGATTTTCCCCTTTCTTGCCTTCTTGTTTTGTTATCTATTCTTGGGCTCCCAGCCATCAGAAAATGTAAAAATGTAAACTGCAATGGCCATGACATCTATTAAACACAACGCTTGACTAGCAATTTTAACAAGGTATTTCGCTGCATTTCATAATATATTGGCCTAACAGATATGTACACTGTTATATGAGAAATTGAGTTACAATGTCGTTCTCTAGGGAGCTGAGTGCAGCGTTTCTGTGAAGCTACTAGCCAAATGATGGCAATTTCCTCCAAAGAAGAGAGATATACTAATAACAATCTGGTTTGACATTCTTCAAGGTGGCATTTCTCCCTCCTTAATAAGAGTTTTCCTTCACTATTCTGCTGGTTTTAAAAGGTGAAAGGTAAGATCAAGAAGTAGGAAAAAAGCCGAGTTTAAACAAGTATTTAAAAAAACCCACTCATGAACTAGATGAAGGTCTAAAAATCCAATATTTTCATTTGATTTGAATTGATGTAAATGTTCCAAAAGTTCCAGGTATTGAAATACTATCTGGACGCCCATGCTTCGCTACAAAACTATGTGCTCGGGTTTGATAAATTGACTTGCAGCCTGAAACTTAATGTAGAAGTTAACTCCATAGCATCAGTGTGTGTTAATATAGTGCAACTGGCAGTTGGAACAGAGGGGGAGGGGGAGTAGAATGTCCCAGCCTGCAGTATCCATCAGTATTCATCTGGCTAGCATCCTGTCAATGCGTGAGAGGATTGAAGGGTGTTTGGAAACTCAAACAGTATTTGCTGTGTGAGCAAGAAGGAGACAGGAAGGAGGCTGGGCATGGCTTAGCTCAACTGTTCTGTAGTAAAGCTGCTTGCTGCTGTGAAAGTAAAACTGAAAGTGAAACTCCTCTCCTCTACTTGTGTTTTGCATTTGGAACAGATTTCTTTTGAGGCACTTGATAGAGAACTTAGTTATCTGCACTCACAGTATTAAATATCTGGGGCTGCAAATAATTAACAATCTGAATTGGTCTCTCCATAGGTCATCCTTAGTGAAGCATCCAAACCAGCATCTGTATTTCCTGCATTGGATGAGGAGAGCACCTCTTTCTCCTTTTATCCCGGCCACTTTCTACAGAGGCATGATTGAGAGCATTTTAACAAACCGCATCCCTGTCTGCTTTGGTGGCAGCAGCACCTCGGATAGAAAGTCCCTACAGAGAGTGGTGAGGACAGCCGAGAAGATTATAGGAAGCTCACTTCCTGTTATTCAGGATACTGCTTATAAGGGCTATGTGCTTAGAGCTCAAAGTATTGTGAGAGACCCCAAACACCGACTTTATGGTCTGTTTCTGTTGCTCCCATCTGGGAGGAGGTTTCAAAGTATCTATAGCAGGACTGCCCAATTCTGTAACAGCTTTGTTCCCTATGCCAATCTGTCTGGTACACTTACAAGATTCGTTTTTCTTGCCATGTACATATATACATCTGAACTAGACTGTTTTGTTTCTCTTTGTCATGTAATATATGTGGGTATATGCATGTTTTTGTATTCATTCATTCATTCTGTCATGGTTATGTAGTGTATATTGGAGATGCTGACCCTTTGAGAGCTGTATGCAATGAAACTTTGTTTTAATGTATGTCAGTTAGTGTACATTCAAAGTAACAATAAAGTTATTCTATTCTATTCTATTCTATTCTATTCTATTCTATTCTATTCTATTCTATTCTATTCTATTCTATTCTATTCTCATTCCATTCCATTCCGGATGCATGGTACAATTATGTAATAATTCAGAAATAGTTCAGAATAGGTGCTTTGGAGTCCAAAGATAGAACTCACTGCAATTCTGTCAAGTTACTGTGTCTCTTCCCTGGATTTCACATTGGTTTTGACATGATTGCAGGAATGACCAGGGAGCATAGACTTTTTTGAGGACCTGCTGACAAATGCTCATGTGTTTCTCTTCAAACCTAGATCACTGACCAACCCTAATGGAAAAGACATTTTATTACATCTGACGTGATGAAACAATGAGCAAAGAAAATTGACAAATGAAATTAAATAGCAATGAATGCTATTTGAGGAAGGAAGGAAGGAAGGAAGGAAGGAAGGAAGGAAGGAAGGAAGGAAGGAAGGAAGGAAGAAAGCAGAGGAAGGGAGGGAGGGAGGGGAGGAGGGAGGGAGGGGAGGAAGGAGGAAAGCAGAGGAAGGGAGGGAGGGGAGAAGGGAGGGAAGGAGGAAAGCAGAGGAATAGAGGGAGGAAGGGAAGGAGGGGGCAGGGAGGGAAGGAAGGAAGGAAAGAAGGAAGAAAGAAGAGGATGGAGGAAGGGAAGGAAGAAAGCAAGGGAAGGGAGGGAGGGAGGTGAGAGGGAGGGAGGAAAGGAAGGAAAGACAGAAGGAGGAAAGCAGAAGAAGGCAGGGAGGGAGCTGGGGGAGGAAGGGAGGGAACGTGGGAGGGAGGGAGGAATGGGAGGCAGGGACGCAGGGAAGGAAGGAAGGAAGGAAGGAGGCTTTTTTAATGGGACAACCGATTTTAGATTGCTGTTACATCATCATATCTCTTTTCCTGCTTCTGCGTCTATAATCATCTCCTTTCCATCCTAGATCCCACTTACATTTCCTAAATTAAATGATTTTTAAGAAGTGAGAGGAAAGTTATGTAAAGTTAGAAGGCAATTTCTTTTGAGTGTGTGTGTAATTTTTCTCCAACAGCATGAAAACAGCATGCTGTTTTCAAAATGATGTATCAAATTAAATGCAACCAGGTGCCACATACCGCATTTCGTACACTAGTATATGCTTTCCTGTTGAGGGATTTTGTAACTTGTTAGCTAACATAATTACTGTGTATTTTACTTTGTATTTTAAACACAGTTACTCCCTATTTTAATCTGACTTACTTTTTCTCTCTTTTAAAATAGTGATAAGGTTTTATGAAAACCATTAGACTGGAATGGGGGGAAACTTTTTATGGATTGATGGTTAGCATCTAACACTGCTTAACTGAAAAGATAAGCTACAGAAGGATGTGTGGTACTATCTGCTTGCAAGGAAAAAATCTGTTCATGATAACACATCTGATTTGTTTCTTCATGAATTTCAAACAAACTTTGTAGCTGATTTACTGGGCAAGGAGAGGTTGTTACTCTTATCTTGTCCAACCAACTTTCCTCTTTCATTTTGTTTTTTTTCTTATGTTAACTATAATGCATGACTTCATTCCCACTCGCGCTATTACTAAATTTGCAGATGATAGAACAGTGGTGGGACTCATCTCTGGAGGGGAGGATGAGTCTGCCTATCGAGATGAGATGGACTGGTTGCTTGCATGGTGTGGAGACAATAACTTGGTCCTTAATACCAATAAGACCAAGGATCTTATAGTGGACTACAGAAGGAACAGATTAGACATTCAGCCTTTGTTTATCAATGGAGCAAATGGCCAGTTTTAAGTTTTTGGATGTTAACATAAAAGAGGACCTGACCTGGGGCGCTCACATTGCAGCACTGGTCAAAAGGGCCCAGCAGAGATTACACTACCTGAGACTTCTCAGGAAACAACAACTGAATGAAAAACTGCTGGTGACCTTCTACTGCTGCACCATAGAGAGTATTTTAACTTACTGCATCTGTGTATGGTTTGCCAATTGCACAGTGGCAGATAGGACAGCGCTCCAGAGGGTGAACGTCATTGCCCAGAGGATCATTGGTTGCCCCCTCCTCTCTTTGGAAGATTTCTATAGCTCCCGCTACCTTAAGAAAGTTCAAAACATTCTTAAAGATCCATCTCATCCTGAGCACCCTTTTTTTTTTTTGAACTATTACCATCTGGCAGATGGTACAGGATAATAAAAACAAAGACAAAGAGGCCGAAAAACAGATTCTATCCCAGATTGGTAATTATATTAAATTCTACTGTATAGTGCAATATTAATGCAATATTGGGTTTTTAATTCAATTGTATAGAATGTGAAGGATGTGTGTTTGTGTTTTATTTTTATAATTATAATGCACACTGAAGATGGCATTTAATTTCGTTGTATGAGGTGCAGTGACAACAAAGTAAACTAAAAAACTAAAAAAAAAAACACCACTGTAAAACGGGATGTAAGCTAAGGATCGGGGTTCCCTCTTTGAATGAGAAGAATCCCTTTTGTCTGAATATTCTGATAAATTGAAATAAAATGATATCTTTGTCTCTCTCTGTGTCTCCCTGGAAAACACACCTTCACTGTCTCGTACAACAAGTTATAAGAACATCATTTAAACCACAACCAATGATTTCTATGCACAACAGTGTGTCATTCGTCCATTACGTGGCAGCTAATTGTTGGTCTCAAACTTAGTCGCCTTGAGTCTTTGGAGAAAGGCGGCATACAAGTTGGACAAATAATAATAATAATAATAATAATAATAATAATAATAATAATAATAATAATAATAATAATAATAATAATAGTCTTTATTACAGCCACGCAGCCAGAAAATGTTGATTCCCCCAAAGACATTTTATGTGTTTGTGTTCACACGTGTTCACATCTCAGGTGAAAAAAAAAAAATGAAGTATAATTCAGGCACATGGAAACTTCTATCGGTCCTGAAAATTTCAACAAAAACCCCAGCTCCTTGCTACAACTCTTGTTTCTCTTGACATCAGCACACTGAAGCGCCGTTTAGGATATAATGTGTGTAATAATCCTGGCCATTAAAGGGCAGAGCATTCAGTTACAAATGGAACTATAGATGCAGTTACCAACCATATTAAGATAAACCTTAATCATAAACCAACAAAACCTGACTATATTTATATTGCAGAACCAAAAAACAAACAAAGAAACCACCACATTGTGTTCAGACTGTGGTATCTTTTATCATAATAATATTATTATCACCCAACCATGAAGGTCATCACCAGGTACTGTTCACCACAAAAGAAAATACGACTTAATTTCAGCATCCTGCATGTCTCGATAGATGGGATAATATTAGGGAAGAACCTTGGATGAAATTCAGATTGCAGGATATTGCCAGGAGTCAAGCAACGTTATATTAGGGCACACATTGCATGGTATGATAGTTCCCAAATAAGCCACAATATATTCATTAGTTTCAATAGTTACACATATAAACGCATTGCCATTTTCATGGTGATTCCTCCAGTTTACACTTCCCTATACAGGTAGTCCTTGAGTTACGACCACAATTCAGCCCAGAATTTATGTTGCTAAGTGAGACATTTGTTAAGTGAGCTTTGCCCCATTTTATGACTATTTCTTGACACCGTTGTTAAGTGAATCATTGCATTTGTTAAGTTAGCAACACGGTTGTTAAGTGAATCTGGATTCCCCATTGATTTTGCTTCTCAGAAGGTCGGCAAAGGGAATCACGTAATTCCCCCCCCCCCAGGACACTGCAACCGTCATAAATGTGAGTCAGTTGCCAAGCAGAGGAATGTAAATCATGTGATTATGGGGAAAGATGCTGCAATGGCCATAAGGGTGAAAAATGGCCATAAGTCATTTTTTCAGTGATGTTGTAACATTGAATGGTCACTGAATGAACTGTCGTAAGTCAGAGGACACCCTGTATTGTTATTTCTTTTTTTAAGAACAGAAATGTGGGACTATAATTCGCTGCCTCTTCTTCCATTTAAGAAGAAGAGAAGGAGGATTACAAAAACAATTACAAAAATCACTTTCCCAATGGCTTTGAAAACATAGCTGGAAAACTGGGGTTGTTTTAATGGATCTCGATTTATACCCAAATGATAAAACGTAAAGCTTTGAGCTTAAGTAAAAAAAACAAAAACAAAATCAAGCCACATAAAAACTCACAACTACATTAGCAAAACGTGGAGGAAAAGTATTCGAGTACTTACTTTGACGAATCTATGAAGTATATTACAAGAGCACCAATACTAAGAGCAAAAACTAAGACGACCTGTAAAAAGCAAGAAGAAGAAGAAGAAAAAAAAAACGCAGTCATTTGAGGTGTCAAAGCATTTATCATTCAAACAAAGGAACAGGAAAGGACGTGAAATTTGGTGGTGCCATTTTAATGGTTCTTCTGCTTCACGGAAGTGAACATTGCTACACAAGGCTTGACAAAGCTAAGGACGTGTTTAAAAGATATGCAAGCTGACATACCCCTTAGCACTGTGGTGCGTGAGGCAGAAAATCCATGTTATGTCCAGTGGTGCTAGTATAATAATAAACCCAATAATTGACCATTTGCTGCCCTGTAATATTATGGCAAATCCACCAGTTAAGGTACCTTGCCTCCCCCCTTGTATGAGCAACATTAACTGTGTTAATTAGACATTTAAAGGAGGATCTTTGGAGCTCAGGGTTGGAACTGTATGAGGTTCTTGGGGCTCTCTGAGCTTGGTTTTTTTTCCCCCTTTTCTTGCAGATACGAAATGTCTGCAAGAAAACAAGCAGGCTCAGAGAGCACCAAGGAGCCCATTAGAAGCTAAGGTGCTTTTTCAAGAGGCAACTGGACTTTCTGGTTTTCCTTTTTTCTTTGAAGACCTTTCGCTTCTAATCCAAGAAGCTTCTCCAGCTCTTCTTGCAATTGTTAAATTTTTCTCTCTAGGAAGTCAAATTCTTTTTTAAAAAAATGAAAGTTTGTTTCTTAATTTTATTTTTAAATTTTATTTTCAGGCTAAATTGTTCTGTGTGAATAAGGCTGCTAGGATACTAGAATTAATTCTGTGGCTTGAAAGAAATTCTGGCATATCATAAAGAATCACGGACCAGATTATCCAGAGATATAAGCCTTTCCTTTGAGATATTGACTCCATGAGGCTGTCTCTCTTACCCACCCAATGCTCCCATGCTCTCTCCAGGAGATAATTCAACAAAAATATTTACAAAATACCTATCGTGTTTTCCCCAAAATAAGACCTTGCTTTTTTTTTAACCCTGAAATAAGGGCTTGGCCTTATTGCCATGCACTCAAAAGCCCGATTGTCTTATTTTGGGGGAAAACAGGGTAGTTTTAAAAGATGAGGGGCATTGGGAGAACGGGAGATATTTGTGGGAAAAGTATAGATAGGAGTCTATTACAGAGAGTGTGGCCCTCCCATATCGCTATTTGTAATTTCCCAACAGGATGGTCATGTAGAAATAGTGATGGTTCAACGGTTAAAGATAAAGAGCTGGATCTCTTTGAAAATCCATTACGTGGCAGCTAAATTTGGTCTCAAATTTAGTCTTTATTACAGCCGCGCAGCCAGAAAATGTTGATTCCCCCAAAGACGTTTTGCGTGTTTGTGTTCACACGTGTTCACATCTCAGGTGAAAAAAAATAAATTCAGTGAAAAGTATAATTCAGGCACATGGAAACTTCTATCGGTCCTGCAAATTTCAACAAGAACCCCAGCTCCTCGCTACAACTCTTGTTTCTCTTGACATCAGCACACTGAAGCGCCATTTAGGATATAATATGTGCAATAATCCTGGCCATTAAAGGGCAGAGCATTCAGTTACAAATGGAACTATAGAATGCAGTTACCAATCATATAAAGATAAACCGTAATCATAAACCAACAAAACATGACTATAATTATATTGCAGAACCAAAAAACAAACAAAGAAACCACCACTGAACACCACTGTGTTCAGACTGTGGTATCTTTCATCATAATAATATTATTATCACCCAACCATGAAGGTCGTCACCAGGCACTGTTCACCACAAAAGAAAATACGACGTTCTTCAAAGAAAAAGAAAAACCAGAAAGTCCAGTTGCCTCTTGAAAAAGCACCTTTGGGACAACCATGACATGGATGACTGAGAATCTCCATAGACCCCATTAGACATTTCTCATGGGAACATTTACAGGTTCTCCCAAGAGAGGCATTTCTTCAGGTAAAGATAAACCATGTTTGACTCTAGGGGGTGATGTTCATCTCTGTTTCTTAGCCGAGGGAGCCAGTGTTGTCCAAAGACTCTTGTGTGGTCATATGGCCAGCATGCCGAGGCGCACAGAACACTGTTACCTTCCCAGTGTAGTGGTACCTATTTATCTACTCGCATTTCCATGCTTTTGACCTGCTAGGTGGGCAGGAGCTGGAGCAAGGAACGGGGGCTCATTCCATCGCGCGACGCTTGGGTCTGAAACCCAAGCTGACAATCTCTTTATCCCTAACCATTGAGCCATCACTATTTCTACATGACCACCCTGTTGGGAAATTACAAATTGTGATGTGGGAGGGCCACACTTTCTGTAACAGACTCCTATCTATACATTTCCCACAAATATCTCCCATTGTCCCAATGCCACTCGTTTTTCAAAACTAGGCATTTTGTAAACATTTTTGTTGAATTATCTCCTGGAGAGAGCATGGGAGAATTGGGTGGGTAAGAGAGACAGCCTCATGAAGTCAATATCTCAAAGGAAAGGCTTATATCTCTGGATAATCTGGTCAGTGATTCTTTTTGATATGCCAGAATTTCTTTCAAGCCACATAATTAATTCTAGTATCCTAGCAGCCTTATTCACGCAGAACAATTTAGCCTGAAAATAAAATGGGCAGAAATAAACTTCCTTTTTTTAAAGAATTTGACTTCCTAGAGAGAAAAGTTGACAGTTGCAAGTTGATAGCTATTTGATTTTTTTGCATTTATATAACATCAAAAGCAATTTTTATAATTTCCTTTATTCTATATACAGCATATTACTTCCATTCATTCTACAAGTTCTAGGTAAAGCTATGGATGTCAATGTTTTCTTTCAATACATGTGCCGTTGTGATAATATAAGGATATGAGAAAATACTTCAAAAGCATTACACAGAGCTTTAGAATAAATAATACCTTACATACAGAGACCCTGTTCTTGTACAAGTGAGTTAATAGAAGCATTGGTTGTTAATCTCACTGAACGCAAGATACTTGTAATTTGTAGAATAATGTTTTGCTTAAGTTTTGGTTTATACCAGGAGTGAAATTCACTTACCTTCCCTACCGATTCGCCAATGAGCATGCGTGTGCTGTCGTCTGCGCATGCGCAAAGGCTTAAAATGTCACAAAAAAGTGACATCATGACATCTGCACGGGTGGGCGGAGCCTCCCGCAGCTGCCACTACCGGTTTGCCCAAACCGGATAGAACTGGTTGGATTTCACCCCTTGTTTACACATATCAAAGCTTGCATAGGTAGAACTGAGAATGCTGTGAAATGATACAGTAACGAACAACCAGTAACAGATAATTAAGACCTTGATTTCAAACGATGGAAAGAAAATTCAGTGTGTTAGATCAAAATGGGAATCACCTTTCTAAAAACACAGATATACAGATTATTAAAAGAGTCAAGAAATGTATTTATAAGCACATAGGCGTAACGGGGAGCAAAACCTGCTTTGGGGAAAGGGCTCAAAGCAGAGGTGGTATTCAGCCGGTTCGGACAAGTTCTCCCAAAGCGGTAGCGGAAATCATGGATGGCACCCACTTCAGCTCTATGCCGTCCTATTTAGGCATGTTTTTGAAGCTGGGTGCATGCACGGAAGGTGTGTGCGCCCACAAAGCACATGCACAGAAGACCGTGCATGCACCGATGTGGCACATGCTAGTGAAGTGTAAATGCATGTACATGCACTCACATTTGTGAACCGGTAGGGAAAGTAAGTGAATACCATCCCTGGCTCAAAGCCTGGGGAATTAAACAAAGCTTGATTTTCAATCTCCTGTTTCTCAGAAGAAATATATCGGGATTGGATAAAAATCAAGGAGTGATGCCTGAACCGTACAAAAGAGACAATGCTAGATGCAACGGGCTGTTTTTAAGGCATCTCCTTATAGCCCATTAAACTCAGGGACGTCAGAATGAAATTTGACAGCTGAACACATCGCTTCCACTCGTTTCCTGCTAACTTACTGTGGCTAAAGAGAAGAAAGAGTCCGAATGGATGAAAATCAATATTATACAAACACATTTACTCTCCAGCTATTCCTTTTCAAGGTAAGCAATGTTAGGTAGAGGTCAGAAAGGAGTTAAGAAATAGCCTGGCAAACCAATTAAAGGCATGAGATAAGAAAAAGAAAAAAAATGTGAATTTACCCCAAACCGTTCATTATTATTTTTTTACAAACGTTTCTATACTTGCTTCCATCCATATAGATTTTTGGCATCTATACTTCTGGCTTTCCCAGTTGCAATGTATGGCTGTGAAAGTTGGACCATAAGAAAGGCTGAGCGCCAAAGAATTAAGGCCTTTGAACTCTGGTGCTGGAGAAGACTCCTGTGAGTCCCTTGGACTGCAAGGTGATCAAACTGGTCAGTCCTAGAGGAGATCAACCCTGACTGCTCTTTAGGAGGCCAGATCCTGAAGACGAAACTCAAATACTTTGGCCACCTAATGAGAAGGAAGGACTCACTGGAGAAGAGCCTAATGCTGGGAAAGACCGAGGGTAGAAGAAGAAATGGATGGCAGAGAATGAGGTGGTTGGATGGAGTCACTGAAGCAGTCGGCATGAGCTTAAATGGACTACGGGGGATGGTAGAGGACAGGAAGGCTTGGAGGAACATTGTCCATGGGGTCGCAATGGGTTGGACACAACTTCACAACTAACAACAATGACTTCTGGCTTCTTTCTTTCTAGAATTTCAGAAACTCCATCCAATTGTGACTTTCTCTTGACCCATCCATTCTTCCTTGGCGTTTGGCACTCCCTATGTAAAAAGGAACACTTCAAGCACCACAAAGCTCACTACAGCACAACCAGCACAAGCTATACACAAGGATGACACTGCCATACATCAAAAACATCTCAGAAACAACCAACAGACTATTGACAATGACATGGGATTACAAGAGCACACAAACCAAGAAAAGCCAAATAAAACATCTTAAGTAAACCAAAAGAGTCAGGAGACCCAGGAAAAAAGGAAAGAAAGAAAGAAAGAAAGAAAGAAAGAAAGAAAGAAAGAAAGAAAGAAAGAAAGAAAGAAAGAAAAAAAATACTGTATACATACACACACACACACACACACATATAAAACCCAGGAATCAACTACAATATACAGTGTAAGGACTGCAACAGTCACTAAGTAGGACAGACTGGCAGAAGTCTAGCAAAGCACATCCATGAACACCAAGTAGCAGTCCAAGACATGACGGAACTTTTTCATTACACAATACAGGTAGTCCTCGACTTACGACCATAACAGAGCCCAAGATTTCTGTTGCTAGGTGAGAAATTTGTTAAGTGAGTTTTTATGACCTTTCTTGCCAGTTCTTCAGTGAATCCCTGCAGCTGGTAAATTAGTAACCCCGTTGCTAAGTGAATGTGGCATCCCCATGGGCTTTGCTTGTCAAAAGGTCGCCAAAGGGGATCACGTGATTCACGGGTCACTGCAAACCGTCGTAAATATGAGCATTTTTTCCTCATTTTTTGTAGAAAACGTAAATATCTCATTTTTTCTACATTTCACTTTTCTTCTTTATACTGTAACTGCTATTCTAATAGCAAATCCTCCATAAAAGTTATTTCATTACATTCTTGATTAAATTATCTTTCCATTGATAATATAATTTTATGATACTACAAAAAAAAAAAGTGGTGTTATTAGCTAGTTTTAGAAAAAACACTTTTCCCAAAAGGTTTCCACAATTTTGGCCACTACTGTATGTTCTGCAAAGAACACGAAGTAGGACAACAATCCAAAATTCATAAATTATCATCAGCAGGAGGCGATGGATGTATAAAGGCAACAGGAAGGAATCAAGCTGAAAATATTTCAGTAGCTAGAAAATAAATGTTTGCAAACAAATGCTCATAACAATTAACCTTGAAAATAAATGTTTGCAAACAAATGCTCATAACAATTAACCTTGAAGCAACATTTTAAAAAGCTGAAAAGGCCTATGAAATATATTTTTGAAGACATACATGTCAAGTTGTTTCGTTTTCAAAAAAGAATTACTGTCTTTATTTCCTGGCAAGTATCCCATAAACCAGAAACTTTTTTCCCCCTCCAATCTGTAACAGATGTTCAGCTCTCACCCCCCCTCAAAACCCTCCTATCCTATAATTTGTTTTGCTAGGTGATATCTGGAAGGCTTAACATTTTATGGGAAAGAAACGCAGCTGCTGGAAACCTGATTACTCTATATGATTATGCTGTAACCTCTGTAAAGCACTTTTTGAAATATAAAAGAGCAAGATCACTGGGGAATTAAAATGTTCCTCTGCTAGTTTCTCTTTTTTAAAAATAATAATAATAATAATAATTTAGCAAAATGATTAAAAACAAAAATGAACAAAAGAGGGGGAAAAAATAGAAAACAGAATTGTTTGGTTACTTACAGAACCTGAGATATATAAAAGAAATATAAAGTTAAAACTATGAGATATAATAAAATCTCATATTTCTGTCTTTGATATCTGTGCATGTGCTAATATTTCACGTTCTGGTTCAGAATATAAATTAAACTGAAGAAATTCATAAAAATCCCTGAAATATTTTTTCCCTCTACCAACAAAACTCAAAATTGCTCCATCATGATATCCATGTCATTTCGTAAGAGGGAAAAATCTTCAACTTCCATGCCTATACTCAATTTATATTATTTTTCTATGCACAAAGTCAAGAATATATGAGGCCAGGAATAAATGCTATTTGCTATGGAGCTTCGGTGCAGTTATAGTATTAGTTATAGCATACATATGTGCAAGCTGAAAGGAAGGTTTATAATCCATCTCCTAAACCTACTGGGGATTTAACATCTCTCAGTCCTGTTAATATTATGGGAAGAATTAACTATGTCCGTAATATTATCCTGCAGAGATCAGTAGACCTCACTAGAGCTTATCTTGTCAAAACTCTACCAAATCTTCTCTCTACATGAACAAGGTCAGTGATGGCGAACTTTTTCGGCACCGAGTGTCCAAACCAGAACACATGTGCATGTGGATGCAAATGCACATCTGGTCTGCTGGAAATCTGAACACTAGCTGGCCGGCGCACGCATGTGTTTTGGGGGCTGTTTTCCAGGCTGTTTTCTGGCCTTTGTTCAGTCTGTCTTTGGCCTGAAAAATGGCCCAAAAACAGCTGGAAAATGGCCTGAAACACGGCCTGTTTTTTGGCTGTTTTGGGCCATTTTCAGGCCACTTTCTGGTGCTCCAGCACCTGCGAAAACCAGTTGGCCGATGCGCATACGTACGCCGAAAACCAGAAGAGTAACTGGCGACAGTGCGCATACCCAATCTATTATATAGGGCTGAGCAGGGTGGACTTGATTTCAAACAAGTCAATTTAAATCACAATTTAAATCACTAGTAATAAGGCTTGATTTAAATCAACTCAATTTAAATCATAGTGTTTAAAGAATAACTGTCATCTCTGTCCCACAGCGGCTCCTCCTCTGACACGCTGTTGACTCACCGACTGTCCCATTCACTTTAATGGGATGGCTGGTAATGCAGCAGGGACACAACAAGGTGAGGGACATGGCAGGCAGCAGGTGAATGGATGCCCGCTAACAGGCGCTGCCATGATGGATCTGAAGTGACAGGTGCTCTTCAATATTATATTTATAACCTGCCTGGAAGGTTTCATTTTTACTGCTTGCCCTTCCTCCTCACACTTAGAGCCTGGTGGTATAGATGCATTTCTCTTCAAACAATCATACCATTTGGAGTGTGCATAGATTTGCAAAACAATGGGATAGAGGAATATTCCTGAATTTTGTTTTATGATTTATATCTCATGGTTACTGTGAAATTTTGTGAATGCATCAATGCAGTGCATGTTCTCTCAGCTTGCAGAGCTTGGATTCATTGAATGAGTTTACCAAAAATGTAAATATTTACATTTACAATAACGCTGCATAACTAAGCCCCATTTCATGCTGACTAAACTAAACTATTAATGTATTTTAAATAGAAAAGTATCTTTAGATAGATTTTTACTCTGAAAGCATTTTATTAAAATAAATTTGATAAAAAAAATTAAAAATCTGATTTAAATTAAAAAAAAATCTGATTTAAATAAAAAAAATCCGATTTAAATAAAAAAAATCTGATTTTTTTAAAAAAAATCATTACTTTTATCCATGCTGGGGCTAAGGTAGTAAACCTGTGCACAAGAGGTTGGTAGCCCTTGGTGTCATTTTATTTTCATTTCAGAAAGAGCAGAGATGGTGCAGGCCTCTCAAACCACCATTATTTATTTATTTATTTATTTATTAATCAAATTTCTATACCGCCCTACTCCCGAAGGACTCAGGGCGGTGAACAGCCAAGATAAAATACAGACAATACAAATATTAAAAATCCCTTAAAATTATTAAATATTTCGGCCGAAACACAGATTAAAACACCCAATTTATAAAATCATGAATTAAAAAATTTAAAATTTAAGAATTTAAAAGAGGGGAGTTAGGCCAGGCCAGCTTGCTGAAATAGAAAAGTTTTGAGAGCACGGCGAAACGTGCGCAGGTCCGGGATCTTCCGTATCTCTGGGGGCAGCTCGTTCCAGATGGTAGGTGCCCCCACAGAGAAGGCTCTCCCCCTGGGGGCCGCCAGTCGACACTGTTTGGCCGACGGCACCCTGAGGAGCCCCTCTCTATGGGAGCGTACTGGTCGGTGAGAGGCTATTGGTAGCAGAAGGCGGTCTCGTAGATACCCCGGTCCGATGCCATGGAGCGCTCTAAAGGTGGTAACCAAAACCTTGAAGCGCACCCGGAAGACCACCGGGAGCCAGTGCAGCTCGCGCAGGAGGGGGGTCACATGGGAGCGCCACGTCGCTCCCATAACCACCCGCGCGGCCGCATTCTGGACCAGCTGGAGCCTCCGGGTGCTCCTCAAGGGGAGCCCCATGTAGAGAGCATTGCAGTAGTCCAAGCGGGAAGTGACAAGAGCATGAGTGACTGTATTTAACGAGTCCCGATCCAGAAAGGGACGCAACTGGCGAATCAGGCGGACCTGATAAAAAGTCCCCCTGGCCACGGCTGTCATATGCTCTTCTAAAGACAGCCGTGAGTCCAGGAGGACACCCAAGTTGCGAGCCCTCTCCGTGGGGGGCAATGACTCGGCCCCAATAGTCAGTGATGGCGCCAACTGACTATATCGGGATGTCGGAAACCACAGCCACTCGGTCTTGGATGGGTTGAGCCTGAGTCTGTTTCTCCCCATCCAGATCCGCACGGCCTCCAGGCACTGGGACATCACTTCAAGGGCATCATTGGGGTGGTCCGGGGTGGAGATGTACAGCTGAGTATCGTCAGCGTACTGGTGGTACTTCACCCCGAAACCACGGATGATCTCACCCAGCGGCTTCACATAAATGTTGAACAGAAGGGGCGAGAGGACCGACCCTTGTGGCACCCCACATACAAGGGGCCTCGGGGTCGACCTCTGCCCCCCTGTCAACACAGACTGCGACCGGTCAAAGAGAAAGGAGGAGAACCACCGTAGGACGGTGCCCCCCACCCCTAACTCCTCTAGCCTTTCTTCTCTTCACCTGACTTTGATGGTTTCCTATGGTCCAGGTGTCAAAACACTGTATAAAGGCATGGTGGAGTATTTGCTACAATAATAATATATGCTATTAGGCTGCTGGATATACCAATGAAAGAGGGAAAAAAAACAGGTTAAAGGTCTGATTTCCTGAGCTCCGGATATAATTTGTTTAAAATTCCTAGATCAGGCAACCTTAAACACTCAAAGAGCCATTTGGACCTGTTTACCACAGGAAAAAAAAAACACCGGGAGCCACAAAACCTTCCCCCTGCCTGACTATTTCTTGAGCAGCCACAAAACTAGCATATGTAGTTGAATTAAATGTTCTGTTTTCTTCTGAAACTTTTCTTTTCTTGGATTTATCCATGATTGGCCTACCGGGGGTTGAAAAGCTCAATAAATCATGTGCCGGCAGGTGTCACACATTGGTAGTTGTGACGCATATTTGAGTGACAGGGAGCCGCAGCAGAGGGGTGAAAGAGCCAGATGCGGCTCCAGAGCTGGAGGTTGCTGATCCCTGGCCTAGATTAATCCAGTAGTGTGATATTCTAGTGTTTGTTCCTCAATTTGCGTAATGTAAATACCTCTCAAGTGGGCCTGGAATGACTAATATGGATTTGCCCCTCTTCAGCTATCACTGTATATCCTGAAAAGACTAGTTACAATAAGATGAAAGATTTATATTGAGAGCCAAATAAGTCAAGTATAAATAAATCAAGTATTCTCCAATATTCTCAGGCAGTTTCCCAAAACCTGATGCCCTCTAATTTCCAGAGATCATGACAGCTGCAGTCTAAAATACCCAGCATATGTAACCCAAGGATCTCTGGGATTTTCATTTGTCTCCTTATGGGTTATTTGCTTATATTCAGTAGAATGCAAGACTGAAGGGAAAAGCCATTGTTTTAAGGTGATGGCTCACTAAAATAAGTCTTAATGCTTTCTTGTTCTCCTTCTTCTCCTTCTCCTTCTTCTTTCCTCCTCCCCCATCTCCATCTCCATCTCCATCTCCTTCACCTCTTCCTTTGGCTTCTCCTCATCCACCACTTCCTCCTCCATCCATCTACTTGTCAGATAATCCTAAAAAGATGTGCTGCTTTAGTGAATAAGGGAAGGGAAGTTGACTCGATTCAACTTTCAATAAGGTAACATTCTATTCCATTTCTTCCCAGAGACAATTTCTCAAGATTTCTCAGTTTCTCAAGAACTGTCTTATTCTTCTATTTTGTTGCTTGACAAATTAGCCATGGTTGCTATGTGCCCTGTTTCTCCAAAAATAAGACATCCCCGAAAATATTTAAATGCAGAGCTGGAAATCAGGTAAGATGGCAAGAGGAGCCCCATCTTGCTCCACACATCCCAAAATAATAAGACATCCCCGAAAATAAGGCCAAGCGCTTATTTCAGGGTTCAAAAAAATATAAGACAGGATTATTATTTTCGGGAAAACACGGTCAGAGAGGTTTAAACCAGACCTACACAAAATATGTGACTCGACTAAGCAAGACATGCCTTTCTAAATGTGATTCGAGGACATCCTTCACCTAGTTTTTGTGGTTGTTTTGAAGATACACATTCAGCAGCATACATTCTCTGCAGTGGTGGGTTTCAAAAAATTTTACTACCAGTTCTATGGGCATGGCTTGGTGGGCGTGGCATGGCTTGGTGGGAGTGGTTTGGTGGGCATGGCAGGGGAAGGATACTGTAAAATCTCCATTCCCACCCCACTCCGGGAGAAGGTTACTGCAAAATTCCCATTTCCTCCTGATCAGCTGGGACTTGGGAGGCAGAAAATAGATGGGGACGGGGCCAGTCAGAATTTTTACTATCGGTTCTCCGAACTACTCAAAATTTCCACTACCGAACTGGTCAGAACCTGCTGAAACCCACCTCTGATTCTCTGTAACTTTTAGCCCTGTGATCCAGTGGGGCATTAGGAAAAAAAAACAACCACAAGCTGACTGGTCCCTTTCTCTTGATTGGAAGACTCTTGGGTTACCCTCTTTAATTTGCTTTCCATAGAAACAAAACAAATATTCATTTTACTCTTTTATTAGGTGAACAGAAAGCTCAGAGATGCAGGCCTCCTATTATAACATATTAGTTCTTTAATTAACTTGACTTGTCCTTTTGGACTTATAAATCTATCTTTAGATACCCTTAATTATATCTAGGCTCTACTAAATTCAGATTCTTATGAATGGACTGGATTATTCTAGCCAAGTTGAACACCATGTATTATTAGAACCTTAAAATTTTGCAGAATACAGACAATTGCTTCTGAAGGTCTTTTCTTTGCAGTGATTCACTTATTAAAATGGACATCAGCTGATTTTTAACTCAGGGAATAAATTTAAATCTAAAGACAATACAGAGCTGCGATGAACCTGTACAATTCACAGAGTTCTCCATTAGCCTACTGAGAGGGTTTGAAAATTCCAAACCTCATAAAATTTAGACAATTTCTGGTTTATTGGGCTCTGCAAATTTTCCCACTCTATTAAGAGGAATTTCTAAGACAACCTTTCAGTGGTGCAGTATGTTTGTGCTATACATCACCTGCTGATCTAATTTCCTTTTAATTCTGTTTAATGTTGGGATGACAGAAAGCAAGCACTCCTGCGGGAGAATACCTGGCAGTTACCCAGACTTTTCTACTCTTCCTGCCAAGTCAGACACCATCTTTGGACAGGTGTCTTCCTGCAGGTTAGCAAAATTTAGAATAGCTTTTGACTTTCTTCCCCCACACACACACACACCCAGAAGGAATGGTTAGGATTTTATTTTATTATTTTTCTTTCCTTTTATCTGAGAATAAAAGCTCTGTAGAATTATCCTCCTGGTTAGTTGGTTAGGACCGAACGTAAAATCAAGATAAAATGCTGGCGTGACATTTTCCTCTATGTGCAAAAAGCAAACAATAATGTTTACTTTATACAGCTGCTGGGCCCCTGTAAATACCTGTTTCAGACATTCACTTAGAAGGCAATTTGTTGATCCAGCTAAATACTCACTAGATTAAAGTAAGGCTTCTAGTTCAGAAGAGGAAAAAAAAAATTGGTCCTTGGCAAGCCTGCAAGGATGCATTTTTGCCATCCTGGATCTGAACCATAAACGCCAAGCGGAAGCTTTAATGACAAATCACACAAGGGCCCATTAAACAGCTGAATCAGCTAGTGATGAGTCACCCAGTAGATGGCAAAGCATTGATTAACTTGAAAGGGCTCTGAAGCAAGATGTTTCTCTTGTGGATGGAAAGAATATCAAACCGCAAGGGACACTTGCCACTGTCCATGGTCCTGAACCGTGCTGTCATTGCATAAAATGGGTTTGTAACTTCGTTCAGCTTCCTACCGTCAACTCATCAATTTACTGATTTGACCCTGCTGGTTTTAACTGTGTCTCTGGAATGGACTTTTCTTTACTTTTACTTTACTTTTATTAGATTTCTATACCGCCCTTCTCCCAAAGGACTCAGGGCGGAGTACAGCCATATTAAAACACATAAAATTTACAAAATTTAAAAACCATTAAAATCAAATATACCAAAATTTGGCCCACTAATTAAAAAACTAACATACACCCATTAAAATTCATATTCATGTTAGGTCAGCCCAGCTTGTTGAAACAAGAGGGTCTTCAGGGCGCGGCGAAAGGTGCACAGGTATGGGCACTATCTACTGTTTCCCTTGTGAATTTCAGGTAACTAATAAACAACAGCGGGTCTTTCATCCAAATTCTCCTGCTGCTAAACAGCAAAATCTTTTGATCTAAATAGAACCAAATGTCTAAGACAGCATGGGGAAGATTCACGCATATCTGAATCTTACTGTAAGGATCCCCTCATTCCATTTTTGTGAATGGAAGCAAAATTAATCTGGAAGACTCACGATTAGGCATATTTCTTGAAGATCTATAATACTTGGTATTGAACGGGATATCAGTTCGGTGGATCCAAATATGAGGCTCCTTATTTTCCAATATGTAGTTAACTTATTTTGCAGAACATAAGCTCTAAAGATGGATTACAGGGAATGAGAAAATATGATTGTTAAAAAGTATGTCAAAGGCTGAAATTTTAAGAGAAAACTAACTCTTTTATGAATTGAGTCTTCTAAACTTTCTCTCTGTAGTTGTTCTATTGGTTTTGAGGTGGCTGGGCATTGGGGAATGAATCAATGTGCTATTGAAGAGTCATTTCCTTTGGAATTAAAGGAATTTATTTACCTATTAAGATCCTGAACTTCAGAGTCACCTCTGAAATACTTTCTGATGCCTGATCCCAAGTCTGAAATCCTTTGTGTAAATTTCTTGATTCAGCCCTTGTAAAGTCAGAGTTGCAAAGTATTGTGGTCCACCAGCAGCCTGCGGAGCTGGCAGCAGAGTCGGACAGTGAGGAGGCTGGGGAGGAACATGGGCCAGTCCTAGAATCTGGGGAAGGCCTGGACGAGGGCTCTGCATCAGAGGCAGAGATGGGGCCAGGGCCATCTGGGAGTGATGCGTGGACTCCGGAGCCTCCAGAGTCAGACAGCAGAGAGGCAGAAGAACAGGAGGAGCCTGTTCCTAGTGCACACATGCACAGAGCTGCCAGAAGGCAAGAGCAGCTAAAGCAAAAGGGACGACTCGGGAGTAAGGCCAGGAGATGATTGCCCACTCCCATAAGGCTTAAAAGAGCAGCAATGGCTCTTGGGCTCTTTGTAGGAAAGCAACATTGCTAAATCTGTTTCCAGTCGGCGTCTCTTGTTTCTGAACTCCATGGGGCTTTGCCAAGGAAGGCCTTTGGCAGGGTGCCAAAGAAGATAAAAGTTTGTGATAAGCCTGAAGGACTTTTTCTGAAGGACTTGTTTTGGAATTAATTTGGACTAAACTGGGAATGAAGTAATTCTCATAATTATTATAAATGTTATAATAAAATAGCTTTGTTTGGGACTAATTGTGTCTTGTAATGACTAAGTCTTTATATTAACAGCTACTGTTTCTAATTTTATTATTGTTATGATTGCCCACACAGTCAGTCAGATGTTTGGATTGAACTCGGCATTTTTGTTTACCTATTGAGTCCTTTCTAAGGGCTAGGCAGTTGTTGGGTGGGTTTGTTTGTTTGTTTGTTTGTTTGGTGTGGTTGTGGTGGTTGTTATTCATTTTAGATCTTATTTGCTTAAAATAGACATTTCCTGAATTCCACTCAGTGTTTGTAGATTAACATGTGTTCCATTGTCAAGAAACTGTTTGGCCACCTGAGTGTATAAATCAGGTCCCATTCAATGGTGCAAGTCAAAAATTAAGATATGGTTGGAAAAGATGATAAAACAATGTATTGAGTTTAAACCAGAAATATTTTTGTTGGGGATCTTGCCTGAAACTTATAACAAAGAAAATATATATTTAATTATTCATGTATTAACATCAGCTAGAATTGTATTTCCACAATATTGGAAAAGTGAAGAGATTCCTACTGAAGAGAAGGTGATTAAGGAAAATATTAAGAATGTGCAGAAATGAATAGCCTAACACTAGCAATTAAGGAGAAAGAACAAACTGATTATTATATGATATGGGAAGCATTTTACCAATAGTTAGAGAATAAAAAAGGAAATTGGAAATAAAGGAAGAAGATGATAAGAAGAATAGAAAATACATTAAGATACAGATAAGAATAAAATGGCAATTGATAACTTGAATATGTTGAGAGTAATCATGTTTAACGTTATTATTGTATTTGTATTTTTATTAGAAGATATGTTATGAAGGAAACAAAGAGTTACACAAGGTATAGTATAATTGTTCAATGTATATAATTTATGGAAGGATGTTGCACAGAAATATTTGTACCCAGACGACACACTGCTTAAGGAGAGATGAAATGTTTATATTTTTTAAAATGGAAAATAAATAAAAACACAGAAAGGAATTGTCCCAGTACTATATATAAAAAAAGGATAAGCATTGTTAAATAATAAATTCTGGTGATTTAATAGACACAGCCATGCAGTTTTCTTGACAGCAGCCTGTCAGCAGCTTCTTTCAGGATTTGTTGACTTTTTTTTTTCTTTACTTCCCTGTCTAACTTACAGAAAGTGTCTCCAGAAAAAAACAGAACATAAAAAAGAGCAAAAGGTTTGTTTCCTTCACAAAGGACTTGCGCGTGAGGTTATTTTGACATATGGAGTGTTTTTTTTAAAAAAAAAACCATCATCTTTCCATGGGACCGAAAAGGCCACACACTCGTGCAAAATCTACTTCTATATTTAATTCAGAAAAGGCAACAATCGTAAAATCCATTAAGCACCGTGCAATGCCTGATGATGCACAGATTTCAGAGACACGCAAAACATCTGTGGCTGGAGACCAAATGAGACTATTCATTTTAACCCTTGGTTAGGCACGTCAAGTCGAGATACTGTATGTATGGTATGTTGCCTCTTCCTCCCAATTAGCACAAAAGGAAAGGCTGGGCTGCCTTCCTTTGATGCTTGATTGGCTTTTGAAGAAAAAGACCAGCAAAGTTGGACTAATCAGCTATTTTTCTTGTCCTGCCTTTGAAGAGAGATCTGCAGCCTTTGCAGAAGGAAATGTAAATGTACAGCTGCAAGCTGCACCCCAGTGAGATTTCTTTCTTTCTTCCCTGTTAAATGGAATAAACATCTGTGGACTTGAAACCTGAAATAAAAACTGCTTGGTCATGAACTGAAGCCAATATGTCTCCAGGACGTGTTATGTGGGCCTAGTAAGACGGTTCAAGCTATGTTGAAGCTTTACCTATTGAAGACTAGAATATCTGAAAGTGAGAAATTTACACGTTAGGCTGGGCAGTTATCTGTTGTTGTTGTTTTTCATTTCAGCTTTATCTCTTATTTGATCTGGGCTGCTGTTTATAATTCCAAATATATTTGGGAGTATCGCCTGTTCTCTCCCATTTCTAAACCCTTTTTCTCTAAGATACAATGAATATTTCCTTCTCTCTAGCTCATAATCCTAATATTTCCTTCTCTCTAGCTCATAATCTCTGCTTTGCCTTTCTATGATAAACTTCTACCTTGGGTCTTTGACAACTCACCAGGGTGGATTTGATTTAAATCAACTCGATTTAAATCACAATTTAAATCATGACTTAAACCACTAGTAAAAAGGCTTGATTTAAATCATCTCAATTTAAATCATAATTTTTAAATAACAACTGTCATCTCTGTCCCGCAGCGGCTCCTCCTCTGACCCACTGTTGACTCACCAACAATCCTATTCACTTTAATGGGATGGCTGGTGATGTGGCACAACAAGGTGAGGGACGTGGCAGGTAGCAGGTGAGTGGATGCCCGCTAACAGGCGCTGCCATGATGATCTGAAATGACAGGTGCTCTTTAAATGTAAGGACTCATTCTTGCTAGTAGTTAGAATCTTTAATATTATTATTTGCAAACAAAATGATGGTTTCTTATTTAGCTTGCAGTGCTTGGATTCATTGAATGAGTTTACCAAAAATGTAAATATTGCAGAATATACAGCCTCATGCTACGTAACTAAGCTCCATTTCATGCTGAATACACTAAATTATTAATGTATCTTAAATAGAAAACTATCTTTAGATAGATCTTTACTCCCAAAGCATTTTTTTTAAAATAAATTTGATAAAAATCAAAAAAATCCAATTTAAATCAAAAAAATCTGATTTAAATTTTAAAAAATCATTTATTTTTATCCACCATGCAACTCACTACAGCCAACACGTCACAACCAACTCTCCATGGCCAACTCACCATGGCCAACTCAGGACAACTTGCCATGGCCAATTTTCCCAGGGACAACTCACCAGAGGGACAAGAGTTTCATTAATATCAAAGAAATAGTGGAATAGATTCATTAAAGGAAGGATGCCAAAGGAGGGACAAAATAAAATGTGAATGACAAAAAATAAAATAATTTTTGAATTATTTTAAGCAATTCAACTAATTGTTGTATTCTCCCTCAATGAGTTGTCCATGACAACTTATCACTTATCCCGCGGTAAGTTAGCCATGGTAAATTGGCTGTGGTGAGTTGGCTGTGGCGAGATGGCTGCGGCAAGTTATCCCATTCCATTCTACCTTATCTCCCTTTTCACCTGTCTTCTCTACGAGGGATGAAATTGTAATTGTTATAGTACACTTACATCTCTGTTCTACAATCACATTTAACAACTGCTATGGTATCTGTATAGACCAGGGCTGTCAAACTCCCAGCCTGCAGGCTGGATGCGTCACACGCTGGCCATGCCCACTCTTCTGCCCCAGCTATGGACCCGAAAGAACAAAATACACACAAAGTCCGTTCAAACCTTGGTTTACTAAATAAATGCCTTTTACAACAACGGCTGTTAATTAACTGCATTAACAGCAGCCAAGAATTCAAAGAATAATAACTGAAAGCTTACTGTGGTTGGCAGAATGCCCAGAAGCAATTTGCAGGAAGCTGATAAGATAAGCAAGACAAGACACGAAGGTATGTGAACGAAGTTGTTCCCTGCAAATTGCTTCAGTCAACGTTCCTCCTTAAATAGGCTAAGGGATTAGCCAATTAGCCCCAAGCCTTACTCTTGAGGAGACCTCCTCTTGAGGAGCCACTCCTGCCTTTTGGCAACTCTGCGCACCCGTGCATCAAGAAGAGGCTGCTCTTCTTCATCCCCTTCACTTAAGGGAGCTTCTGGAGATTCTGAAGGCCCTGGCTGAATCCCCGCCTCTGGCACCACATCTTCTCCAGCCTCCTCATTGTACGACTCGAGTGCCAGCTGCACAGGCTGCTGGTGCAGCACCACACCAGCCTCCTCGCTGTCTGAATCAGCTATTAGCTGCACAAGCCGCATACGGGCCACAACACTCATGCCCGGTTTAGCGAAGGGGAAAAAAGTCCCAATATGTCACATGACGCCGCCGTGACGATGCGAATTTGACACCCCTGGTATAGACTAGGAGAAAGATGGGGAAGACAACCAGAGCACTACCGATTTGTAGTTCAGCAATCCAGAATCAACTAAATTTCCTTCTCCAAAGAAACATCTGCCAACAATTGGGCAGAACAAAACAATGATACTTCGGATTCAATTCCAGTCATTATTTCAGTGCATGGGGCATATTTGTCACACTTCTCAGCACCTGCTCCCAGCCTGTTATTCTTTGCACAGAGTCAGACAGATGTTGGAAAGGACAACCCTCCAAACTTCAGAAAAAAAATATATGGCTGCTTTAAAGAGTGGCATTCAGCTTCTATGTTTGCCCTTTCACATGAACAAAAGAGCTTTCCATAAATTATTATTATTATTTTTAATTGCTTACTACAGGTAGTTCTCAATGTACAACAGTTCATTTAGGGACCATTCAAAGTTACAACAGCACTGAAAAAGGTGACGACCAGTTTTCACACTTATGACCTTTGCCCATGGTCATGTGATCAAAATTCAGAGGCTTGGCAACTGACTCGTATTTATGACGGTTGCGGTGTCTTTTGCGACCTTCTGGCCAGCAAAGTCAAAGAGGAAGTCAGATTCACTTAACAGCAGTTTGACTAATTTATCAACTTCAGTGATTCACTTAACAACTCTGGCAAGAAAGGTCGTAAAATAGGGCAAACTCACTAAACAAATGTTTCACTTAGGAACAGAAATTGTGGGCTCAATTGTGGTCGTAAGTCGAGGTCTACCTTTATATGGAAATCAATCAATCAATCAATCAATCAATCTATAAGCTGCCTGATTCCCAATGAGTAAAAAAGTAATTTTAAAAATTCCAAAAAGGAAAAATAAATAAAATGCAAGGACTTAGGACAAAAATATAATGCTTATAAAAAAACAGCATTCAACTTTGATGGTCCAGAACAAGACGGATTAACCTTTCCATATATTCAATTCTTTTGATTTAAATATTTTCCAACAACTTATTCTGAAGCTGTTGCAAATAACTATTACCCAATTTAACGATACCTACTTAGGCAAAGATTTATGTAATCAATAACCTGAATAGCTAAAAAAAAGAATGAACAGCAAAATTACACTATAATAATAGAACATAATAGAACCAGTTTAAAACCGTGCATAACATTCTAATAATAAAAAAAAAACCACCATACATTTTATCTGGATGCCATGATTTTTATTTTATTTTATTTTTTTATTTTTGCATTAGCCCAGATCTAGTTCTGCAGTGATTAGCAGTTTAATTGCTGTCACACACAGTTTAGGTACATTGTGTGTTATCTGATAAAAGGGAAATAAGAGAAAATGGACCAGATCATCTTGACATGTTTCCACAAGAAGAAAATAAAAATTTGATGGCTAGCTTCACAATACAAAGATTAAAACAAAACACAATTTCTATGGAAGCTGAACCACAGGAGAAAGCAATTTTGCCTGAAAAATGATGTAGAGAGAGATCACTATGTCTGGCTTTTTTAAAAAAAAGTTCATTGATGAGCAAGTTAGCCGAATATTTACTCTACATACTTCTTAATCTCTCTCTATAAAAGCAAAATCCACTCACTCATCACAAAATCTCCAGAACGGTAAAGCCTACAAACTTGAAATTTGGCATGTATGTTCCTCTTGGCTTCTAGGTGCTCGATAAGAAAGGATTTTTCGAAATGACCATCAGAGCATTAGTATTTCATATACAGTATATTCATATACAGTATATTCACACGCTCTTATGTTCAGGAGTTAGGTGTCCTACTCCCCCTCCCCACCTGAAAAGTCCCAACTGCCACTTGCCTCACATTCCGTTACCTCAGTTCAAACTGGCAGAAGTTCCATTCCTTCACTCAGGAGCAGTCTTGGGCACCTTACAGTACTAAACATCCCTACCTCACCAAAATGTCTACACCTTCCTCCTATGGAACTGCTTTTGAACTCAAGGCAGCGGGAGAGATATCCCCTTATGTGTTTCAATCACCGACCACCACTGAGCCAAAGGATTGTGAACCGAATTTCTCCTGCAGAGTGTCCCAGCCCCAACTCACTTCTTACACTGACCTCCTCAGTTCAGACGAATCTGTTCCTTCTACTGTAACACTAGTTAAAGGGAAAAGACTGCCTTTCTGCTGCCTGGAAGTCCAATGGATGCTTCCAAATGGCGTCTTTTGGAGCCAGAGAGGTGAAGGAGGGAAATTTTATGCCAACATTCAAAGTGCAGGGTCAGGTCTACCACAGGATAGGGAGTATCATGGTGGGGCCTCACCAGCAGCCTTCATTTCTCCAGATATATTTCGTTGGTGATGATGACAATGAGAGTCTGTCAAGACCATGGTCGTAAGTGTGAAAAATGGTCCTAAGTAACGAAGCACGGGTATCCAGCTAATAAAACATGAAAGTAAAATCTTGCTCAATATCAAACAATCTAGCATTAACCATTCAAAATGCTTGGTTGTTTTCTAAGGATAGCAACTGATATGAGGGAGAGAAGTTTTCCAAGAACTGATAGATACCAAGAATGCTGAAATTGAAGTTTCCTGGTAGGGAAAAAACTGTCCCTTGAGCCAATAGTTTTTTTTTTTTTAATTTGATTTATATGCCGCCCTTCTCCGGAGACTCAGGGTGGCTTAAAATGCGTTAAGCAATAGCCTTCATACTTTTGTATATTTATACAAAGTCAGCTTATTGCCCCCACAAACTGGGTCCTCATTTAACCTACCTTAGAAAGGATGGAAGGCTGAGTCAACCTTGAGCCTGGTAAGATTCGAACCTGCAGTAATTGTAGGCAGCTATGTTAATAACAGGGTGCTTTAAACCACTGTACTACCAAGGCTCTAAATATGTCTTTGGCTCTACTACCAGTGATTCTACTCTAGCCTGAATGATGTATTTGATACACATTTAAACACCTAAAAATTGATCATAGGAACCTACTTTGAACTGATTCTAGACATTTATAATTAGGAAGCATGCCTAACTGTTCACCATAAAGAATTTGGGCCATTACTGTTGCCTCGAAGAACGTTAGTACATTCTTTGCAACGTGCATGAAAGAAACTCAATAACCCATTGATACAAATCATCTTTGATGTTTTTGACTGGCATGATAGAAGAGTCTTCCAAGAATAAGTAGTAGGTGCAACTTTTCAATTATTTTTTCCCTTCAATGTAGTCCCCTTACATTGTTTTTAACAAAAACAAAAACAAACAAAAAAAACCCCACAATACTTTGGTTTTCTAACAGCTAATTATCAACTCCTGTTCTTTTCGTTGGTCAGCCAAGATTCTAAAAGTTTGTCTAAAGCAGGGATGTCAAACTCATGGCCCGGGGGCCGGATCTAGCCCACTGGATGCTTAAATCTGGCCCACGGGGCTGCCCTCGAAACAGCAAAGAACCGGTCTGCAGTGCCTCTGCCAGCGAAAACAGAGCTTGGGAGGGCTGTGTGCAGCCCTCCCAAGCTCCGTTTTCGCTGGCAGAGGGTTGCAGCCAAAACAGAGCTCAGGAGCCCATTTTTGCTGGCAGAGTGCCCCCAACACGAGTGATAGTGAGCTGGCCATTCCCACCCTGGCCACACCCACCCTAGTCCCCCAAGGTCAAATACAACCCTGATGCGGCCCTCAATGAAATTGAGTTTGACACCCCTGGTCTAAGGCAAAATGAAGTTTGCTCAAGCATTGGCAAATAAGAATGCAGCTACAGTAATGCCCACAATCTGGGGCAGGGCCTGGTGGCTCAGCAGACTGATAGCATTGTGATTAACACCAGCTGTCTGCAATTACTGTAAGTTCGAATCTCACCAGGCTCAAGGTTGACTCAGCCTTCCATCCTTTCTAAGGAGGTAAATTGAGGACCCAGTTTGTGGGGGCAATAAGCTGACTTTGTATAAATATACAAAAGTATGAAGGCTATTGCTTAATGCATTGTAAGCCACCCTGAGTCTCCGGAGAAGGGCAGCATATAAATCAAATTTTAAAAAAAATTGGTGTCAATCAAATTCACTTAGGAGATTAGGAATAAATTAAATGATATAGGCAGGGCCTGAAATACAACTCTCTTATGATGAATTATAGGGTCATTTAAACACCATCTGACCTGATAGTAGAATTTTCATACAGGCACATCAGATAAGAAAAAGTAAATGACTGTCTATGCTAGTATTTTTCCATTTCTTCTACCAGACTGGCCTTGAAGGAGAATCAAATGGCAATTTAAAACATACAAAAGCAACCTATAATATGTTCTTTGCTTTATGGCCTTATTTCTCAAGTAGGTGTCAGAAAATCAGTACATGATCAATGGTGGAACCCCTAAAAAGAAGAGTGTTTGTTTTGTTACTCAATAGATGTCATATGTCATGCCCCCATCGAACAACTGACAGATAGTGGGAGAGTGGCTCAGTTGGCTGTGAAGGAAACTGGGGAAGGGCAAAGTCAGGCTGGGCAGAGCAGGGGAGAGGTAGAACAAGGGAGAGGGGGTTCAGATGAAGACCAAGGCCTACCTCCTCCTCTTCCTAGGGCATGCAGGGAAGAACACAGAAGAGAGCAATGTGGGTTGTGTGGTTTATGAGGAAAGAAAGGGCCCCGATTCCCTTCACAAAGCACACCTGGGGATGGAGTTTAAAGGAGAGGCAATTGGGAGGGGCGTTTGTTGGGAACAAATGCTGAATTCATCTAGTGCTGAGAGTTGTGGCCTGCATTCCTGGCATTCCTCCTGACTGTTTGAATTGGTGTCGTGCTTCTGTGTACTTATCTTGTCTTGCTGGAATTCTTGCCGTGATTCTTCGCTTCTGGGACTCATTATCTTGCCCTGCTGGAGTGACTGATTGCAGTCATTCTGCTTACAGCATTTGGACTGGAGGATCTGCAGCCAAAAGCTGCTGCAGGTTTGTGGGAGAGTTTTTCCTCCAGGCCAGAGAGTAAATGGGACATTGGGGGCAAAGTTGGTGCCAATAAAGGGATTCATACTGGTTCTCTGGCTGTGTTGCCTTCATACCATACCCCGGGTCATCACAAGATACTTCCTTTAACCAATTCTGCAATGTCCAGTCTAGATATGTTCATAAACTTTACTAATAGTGCATTAAAGGCTAACAGGTCTCTAGTTCATCAGATCTACTCTATTTCCCTTGTGAAACATGGAGATATTTATAGTCTCACTCCAATCTCGGGGAATATGTCCTGTTTGCTTTGAATTAGATACTACTCTAAGAATCTGTTGGCAGGTTGTCAATGGTTTTAAAGATTGTTAAGTAAACAGCTTCTCCAATTATCACTGAAAAGTCCCACAACCCCACTGGGTCACAAAAAGGTAGTTACCAAGATCAACAAAGTTTCTGCACAAAGATGCATGGCACATGCTGGTTTTAAATGGGAAACAGTACAGTCTCTGTGATTATTATAATCCCATCCCTTTCTTCTCAATAAATCTTAATGTAGATTGTGAGGGGCAAGAAATACTTCGAGTTTTGGACAGCTTACCAAAAAGTGCCTAGTGTATGTTAATATATTTGAGCCAAATTATGCCAAAATATAAATGTTTTCAAATAAATATATTGCCATTTTGCAATTTTAGACAATCCCTTTCCTTCTTTCAATGGTTCTAATCATTTAAAAAGTTGCTTAGGAATTCATCTAAAGACTTAATACCCCAAATAGTCCATACATTCATCTCTCTCTCCCCCCCTCTCCCTCCCTCCTTCTCTCCCTCCCTTCCCCTTTAGGTTCCTCTGTCTCTTTCTACAATTTTCAGACTGCAATTATATTCCAAGATGTAACTTCCTCACATGAATAAGGGTCAGCATTGTATTTTTCTCCTAGCCATCTTCCAAATATGGCTTTACAACATTTAATACTAGAAATATAACAATCTTGACTCAAAAAAAGAACTGTAATTTTTAAATTGCGCTCACAGCGGTTTTTAAACTGGATCGTTTGAATTCCGTAGATAAGGAGAATTTAGACTGTATCCCTAATGATAAAGCTGAAAGACTTTAATCCACCATCGTAATATGGTAACCATAACTTATGTTTTAAAAAAAGTGTATTCAAAAATTGAAAATCTGCATTCCTACATAGTCCAAAGGACCTTATTTTTTCATGATTTCTCACGCACTGAAAACCTATTGCATTTCTGTTAAGAGATTCTGCGATCTGTGAACAGCAACTCTGTGTGGTCTTAATGAAATAGTCCTAGACCCAGGGTGGGCAAATTTATTTATTTATTTATTTATTTTTCATATTTGTATACCGCCCTACTCCCGAAGGACTCAGGGTGGTGAACAGCCATAATAAATACAAATACATATAGAAGTTAAAAATTATTAAGAAACAGATTAAGTAATTTAGGCTCAAAGATTAAAAACATCCAAATTTATCTAAAGAGGTTTAAAACCCAATTTAAAAGCCAGTTTAAAAGCCAATTAAAAAGGGAGAGTTAGGCCAGACCAGCTTGTTGGAATAGAAATGTTTTCAGGGCACGGCGGAATATGCGTAAGTCTTGGATGTTTCGTAACTCCAGGGGAAGCCTGTTCCAGATGGTAGGTGCCCCCACAGAAAAGGCTCTCCCCCTGGGGGCCATCAGTCGACATTGTTTGGCCGACGGCACCCTGAGGAGTCCCTCTCTATGGGAGCGAACTGGTCGGTGAGAGGCTATTGGTGGCAGGAGGCGGTCTCGTAAGTACCCTGGTCCTGAGCCATGGAGCGCTCTAAAGATAGTAACCAAAACCTTGAAGCGCACCCAGAAGACCACTGGGAGCCAGTGTAGCTCGCGCAGGAGGGGGGTTACATGAGAGCGCCACATTGCTGCCATTACCACCCGCACGGCTGCATTCTGGACCAGTTGGAGCCTTCGGGTGCTTCTCAAGGGGAGCCCCATGTAGACAGCATTACAATAATCCAGGCGTGAGGTGACAAGGGCGTGAGTGACCGTGCGTAACGAGTCCCGAAGCAGAAAGGGATGCAACTGGCGAATCAGGCGAACCTGATAAAAAGTCCTCCTGGCTACGGCCGTCATATGCTCTTCAAAAGACAGCCGTGAGTCCAGGAGGATGCCCAAGTTGCGAACCCCATCTGTGGGGGCCAACGACTCGCCCCCAATAGTCAGAGATGGCGCCAACTGACTATATCGGGATGATGGAAACCACAGCCACTTGGTCTTGGATGGGTTGAGTCTGAGTTTGTTCCTCCCCATCCAGATCCGTACGGCCTCCAGGCAACGGGACATCACCTTGAGGGCATCATTGGGGTGGTCTGGGGTGGAGATGTACAGCTGGGTGTCATCAGCGTACTGATGGTACTTCACCCCAAAACCACGGATGATCTCACCCAGCGGCTTCACATAAATGTTGAATAGAAGGGGCGAGAGGACCGATCCTTGTGGCACCCCACATATAAGGGGCCTCGGGGTCGACCTCTGCCCCCCTGTCAACACAGCTGTCTCAGGAATTCTGGGAGTTGAAGTCCACAGGTTGTAAAAGGGCCACATTTGCCCACCCCTGTCCTAGACCAGTGATGGCGAACCTATGGCACGCGTGCCGGAACTGGCACACAGAGCCATCTCTCCAGGCACGTCAACTGTCACCCATTGCTCTTCTGGGTTCCAGTGCGCATATGCGTGCCGGCCAGCTCCAGTCTCCGCGCACACGGGACCGCTGGAAACCAGAAGAGCAGCTCCCTGGGGAAGCTGAGCTTCTGGTTTCCGGCACACCAGCTGGTTTTTGCGCATGCAAGCACACCAGAAACTGGAAGCTCAGCCTCCCAGCGCATGCATGCACACTAGGGAACTGCTCTTCCAGTTTCTGGTGCTCCTGCACATGCGCGCTGGGGGGGCTGCTCTTCAGTAAAATTAGGAGCTTCACAGACTCAGCCTGGCTATACATGTATTGATTTATTCCTATATCCAAGAAAGAAACAGATGTTCATGCTTCTAGACCTCCTACCTTTTCGAATCAATGGGGACTTGGCTATTTGTTTCCTGACCTCAACTGTTGAGAGATGTCTTCTCCACAGAACAGTTCTGTTTGGCTTAAAGCAACATGGGTTCCCACCTGGCCACTTTTACCCATGAGATGCAACAATACCGAGGACGGCCTCTGTCAATTTAAGCCTTTCTAATACAGGAGATTTCGGCAGAGAGACCATGCCAAGCATAGCAATGGGGTTCTTGCAAAACATCTACAAATCCGATATATTTTTAAAAATTCTCTTTAGACAGATTTTTAGAAGGAAGGAAAGTTTGTATATATGGGAGTGGGGAGTAATTAGGGGTTTTTTTTATCCCCATTGGAGGTGTGTGTTATGCAGGAAACACATGCCACCCTACCGTGTTTCCCCGAAAATAAGACCCTGTCTTATATATTTTTTTATCCCTGAAATAAGTGCTTGGCCTTATTGCCATGCACTCAAAAGCCCGATTGGGCTTATTATCAGGGGATGTCTTATTTTTGGGAAAATAGGGTGTATAGCACCAATAGTGGCTTTCAACCCTTAAGGAACTTTTTAAAAGTGCAATTATCATTTTATTTCCCTCCTTGAAAATTTCCAACGCCTGCTAACAACAGATAGCATACAGGAAAATAACTCTTTTTGCTGACTCTCTCCCATTTAGACGAGCTTCCAAACCAAAATACAGCTGCTTATATAAGCCAATAATATTCAGCCAGCCAGAAGTGTCTTCCTCCCAAAGGGCCGGAAGGCTTATTAATCAGCTAAATAAATATATAAATGTCCCATCTTTTCTTCCAGAGTGAGTTTTCCATCTGCAAAGGGACTCGTGACAGTTGGCTTTCTCAAATATTTGGCTCATGGTTTGCAAACACAAAAGGGGAAATATTCAGGTGCGAGGTACATTGAAGAAAAGGAGAGGCTGTTTGCTTGGCTCAGTAGTCCTTAATGGTACTATTTCTACATGGAGGGAAGTAAGCAATGGGGTACCACAAGGTTCTGTCTTATGGCCAGGACTCTTCAATATCTTCATAAATAGAGGTGGTATTCAGCTGGTTCAGACTGGTTCGCCAAAACTGGTAGCAGAAATCACGGGTGGGCCCACCTACCCGCACCGGCTCTATGCCATCCTATTTAAGCATGGGCATTTTGAGGCCGGGCACATGCGCAGAAGGCATGCACATGAGCAAAGCCCATGTATGGAAGGCCAGGTGCACACGTGGGAGGTGTGTGCGGTGAACCAGTGGTAAAGAAATGTGAAATGACTTAGATGAAGGAATAGAAGAACTCATCAAATTTGCCTATGACACTAAGCTGGCAGGAATAACCAACACTCAACAAGCCCAGGATCCAAAAAGATCTTGATGGACCTGAACAATGGGCCCTATCCAACAACATGAAATTTAATGTGGAGAAAAGCTAGGTGCCTTCAGACGTTGTGGGTGCTTCATCATTGGAGGTTTTTAAGAAGAGACTGGACAGTCACTTGTCTGAAATGATATAGGATCTCCTACTTGAGCAGGGGACTGGACTAGAAGACCTCCAAGGCCCCCTCCAGCTCTACTCTGATCCTGTTGTCATGTGGGAATGTGCTTGGTTCCCACAGGAAAACTTTATTGTTTTGGCTATCAAACCCCATCTTACTATTTCCCCCCCAGGACACATCAACAGCACAAAAAGATGGCAGCTAATTAAAGAGAATCGTGGTGATAATGTGCTAGTTACCCGTTTTCTCTGTAAGTAAAGAACTAAAGCCAGAATTGGGTAGAATTAGAGCCAGAAGGAGCTGATTCTGGGGAAAAAAGGGTCTTTTAATTAAATTAAGGTTTACATAAAGCTGGGAGCTCCAGTCATGGAATACTCTATCATACAAGTTTGATTAAATCTGCAGTTTTGACTTTGGTATCTGTGATGACCCAGGGTGTGGCACGAAAACAACACAGCCAGAGAACAGGTCTAACTCCCCTTTATTGCTCCAACTTTGCTCCCAAACGTTTCCATGTTTACTACAAGTCCTGGAGCAAAGTTCTCACATGCACCTTCAGCAGCCTCTAGCTGTGAGTAGTCCAGTAAGCCAGGTTAACCAAACAGTAACCAGAGCAAGAAGTTCAGTGAAGCAGGCAAACCGGGCAAGCCTCACAAGACAGAGCATAGTCATCTCCAGGCAGTGGTGAAATGTGAACCGGTTTAATACCAGTTCGCTGGCTGCACATGCGTGCCATGCGCCAAATGTGTGCTGCATGTGCGCATGCACAGTGCGCACCATGCACCAAATGCAAGGTGTGCGTGTGCAGTGCACACCAAAAGGAGGCATGGAGTAAGTAGAACAGCACGCATGGGGGGTGATCAGCTGTGGCACGCGATCTTTTTTTTTACTTTTAAAAGCATTTTTTTACAACCTATTCGCCTGAAGAGATTGTAAAAAATTGCTTTTAAAAGTAGAAAAAGAGGCTTTAACAATCACGCAGCTCAGGTGTGATTGTCAGAGCCTTTATTTTACTTTTAAAAGCATTTTTTTACAACCTATTCGCCCGAAGAGATTGTAAAAAATTGCTTTTAAAAGTAAAAAAAGAGGCTTTAACAATCACGCAGCTCAGCTGTGATCGTCAGAGCCTTTATTTTACTTTTAAAAGCATTTTTTTACAACCTATTCGCCTGAAGAAGAAGAGCCGATCTCTGTCGGCTCTTCTTCCAGTTCATCTTTCCCCACAGATTCAGACTCCAACGGGGGCATGACACTATAACTGTCCTTGAAGATAACCCAATTTTACTCATCACTGTCCCAAATCTGTCTATACTTCCAAACATTATGCACACGGTTTTATTTCAAGTTCTAAAAAATGCAAATGACTTCAGTTCTCAGGCTTTAATGTTACAGACCTTGAGCAGTCCGTAACATTAAAAAAGCTTCAAGTCACAATTTCACAGAATGAACATCTGCCAGAGTAGGAAAAGTTGCTGTTCTTTTTTATTTTTAATAATTTTTATTAATTTTCTATTAATTACATTCCTTAGTGCTTAATGTTTTATAGATGGCAATAACTACCTGTTAGGTTAGCTAAAATGTTTAAAAATATGCCTAGCAAATGTTGGAAATGTAATCAAAAGACGGGCACATTTTATCATATGTGGTGGACTTGTGCTAAAGCAAAAAAGTTTTGGACAAACATACCATATTTTTCGGAGTATAAGACGCACCGGAGTATAAGATACAGCTTAGTTTTGGGGGAGGAAGATAGAAAAAAAAATCTGCCTACCAGGTATTCATCTGGCTAGCATCCTTAGTCCGGTCAGTTTCAGCACATTAGTTTGCTGGTTTGGAGCGCGCACGCACTTTTTATCCCCTACTTGGGAATAAAATACAGTTTCTAAAGCACAGTTGATCTTTGGAGAGAGAAGCAATGAGAAAAGCAGGCAAAGCATGGAAGATCGCTTCACTCGCTAGTGCCTCGTTAGGGCTGAAAAGAAGCTTCAAAAAAGCTACATTCAGAGTATAAGGCACACCCAAATTTTCAGGGTTTTTTGGGGGGGGAGTGCATCTTATACTCCGAAAAATACGGTACATAGATGGCTAGAAATGATAATAGGGAAACATGTAGATTTTAAACCTAAACTGTTTTTATTAGGGATGACATCAGAAAAATTTGATAAGAGAAGTATGTATTTAGTATTACATGTTTTAACAGCAGCGACGATTATCTTCGCACAATATTGGAAAAAGGAAGAAACACTGCAAGATGAAGAGATAGTTAAGAAGATATTAGACTGTGCAGAAATGGACAGACTTACATTGAAAATCCAACAGAAAAGAGACACAAATGTTGGTGTTCTGGTTTAAGAGAAGGAGAAGAAATCCCATTTCATAATTATAATGATTCAAATATAAAGGGTAATTAGCTTTTAGTGGTACAAAATGTCTGTGTGTGTGTGTGTAAGTAAATATTCCTCCATGAACAGAACAGAAAAAAATACAGCCTGTTCTCTTTAAAACAAACCATTAAATTTAAAATCCTCTCCTAGAAGATAACTAACTAGCGGTTTCAACAGATATTATTAAAGCTCCACTGAGATTTACGGGACAATAGCCCTCAAAAGCTTTTACTATCATACTAGTTTAATTAACTGACTTTGTTAAACAACAGAGTACAGATGTTAAACCATTTTTAGCATTTGGAATTGCATGCGATGATATACTTCTGTCCATTAACCAGATGGAAACCAAAATGAAGCTGCATAAGTATCCATGTTTGCCAATGCCTCGTTAACACGGTCTTCAAACAAGCAAAATGATGGGTACATGTGTGGACATCACCAAATGGAGTACCCAGAAATCAAATTGACCATGTTATTGGTACAAGAAGATTGAAGAGACCATTATAATAGTGAAAAATATAGTCAGAAGCATGATCTGTGGAACAGATCACGATCTGTTCATGGGCAAGGTCCAAGTAACTTTGGGTTAATCAAGTGAAACTGTGGAGTGGGCTTAGAAAAATGTGAATCCCGGAACATCTCATTATGCTCATGTATGTATGTATGTATGTATGTGTCTCTGTGTGTGTTTTTCCTCTAGCCAGGTTTTTCCTAAGTAACCAAGGTTTTTCTGCGGCCCTAGCTCAGTAGAATCACATCCACTCGACTCTGGGCTTTTTTCTTTTCTGGCAGCCAGCAAGTTCCTGCTGCCAGGTATGTTCCTCTTGGCTTCTAGGTGCTCACTAAGAAAGGATTTTTCAAAATGACCATCAGAGCATTAGTATTTCTTATATTATTATTAACACGCTCTGATGCTAAGGAGTTCTACTCCCCCTCCCCACCTGAAAAGAAATCTGTTCCAAATGTAAAACACAAGCAGAGGAGAGGAGTTTCACTTTCAGTTTTACTTTCACAGCAGGAAGCAGCTTTAATACAGAACACTTGAGCTAGGCCATGCCCAGTCTACTTCCTGTCTCCTTCTTGTTCACACAGCAAATACTGTTTCACTTTCCAAACAGCCCTCTGATGCTAAGGAGTTCTACTCCCCCTCCCCACCTCAAAAGAAATCTGTTCCAAATGCAAAACACAAGCAGAAGAGAGGACTTTCAGTTTCAGTTTTACTAATCAAGGAGAGAAGCAACCTGGAATTAAGGAGAAACTTCCTAACAGTGAAGACAATTAATCAGTAGAACAGCTTGCCTCCAGAAGTTGTGGGTGCTCCAACACTGGAAACTTTTAAGAAGAGATTGGACAACCATTTGTCTGAAATGGTACGGCGTTTCCTGCCTGAGCAGCGGTTGGACTAGAAGACCTCCATGGTCCATTCCAACCCTATTATTCTGTTATTCCATTATTTATGCAGAATACATATTGATGGAGACTTGACTGAAAGAAAATCAACATGGTTTTAAATTTGGAAGAAGCGATGCCAATAACCTGTACTATGTTGATGGAATTATTCTGACAGCTACAAATACAAATGAACTGCAAATTCTAGTAATGAAAATCAAAGGGCACAGTAAAAAAAAAGGGGGGGACTAACTGTAAAGGTGACAATTAGCTACAATAATTAGCATTAGAACTGACAAAGGTGATATTGAAGTGGTAGGCAGCTTTTGCCTTTTAGGATTGACTATCAACAGTTAAAACTAGAAGTCATGGAATATGCTACAGTCTAGCTCTTATGAAGGGCTTGGAAATGAGATTCAGATGCTTCAATTTAGCTTTATTTTGAAATATCAGAATTCTACAGGCAATGGTTTTCTCTGTAAAACTCTATGGAAGTGAAAGATGGACTTTGAGTAAGCTGAAAAGAACTTTAGCACTGGAGATGACTTCTGGAAATACCATGGATAGCCCCCCCGCTCCCCCCCCAAAAAAATCCATTCATCTGAAGGAAGAAATGGAGGAAGGCTCTGAAAAGCGGAGTTGACATCTGTGGCAGAATGAAAAGCCAGTGATTAGACTACCTCTTTGAAAATTCCTCTCTGGACAAGGAGAAGACTTGAGATAAGCCACAAATGCTCCAGACAGTTGCTCCTCAGCCATCAATAGACTCATAGAGATAAACCACATTTGCACACCATTAAAAAAAAAAAGACAATAGAAAAGCCAAGAAGAAAATAAACAAAAAAAAACAGAACATATCCTTCTCAAGCAGACAATAGAATAGAATAGAATAGAATAGAATAGAATAGAATAGAATAGAATAGAATAGAATAGAATAGAATAGAATAGAATAGAATTTTATTGGCCAAGTGTGATTGGACACACAAGGAATTTGTCTTGGTGCATATGCTCTCAGTGTACATAAAATAAAAGATATGTTCATCAAGAATCAATACCCAGATAAGCAGGGATTAACACCAAACAAGCTGGCAGAAAACAATACCCTCAATAAATAATTGCTAAAGAGAGAACCCTAGTTCTACCAACATTGGCAAACTACTGTATATAAACAAGGAACAAACCCCACATTCACTAGCACCGATGATATTACCAAGATTTTGAGGACTGCCTTTGATCACCAAGAACTGAAAACTTGTTCCATGCAACGATTTGGTCGGTGAGGTTTAGGTAATAATCCCTCATGGCTTGGTATTTAACTGATTGGTGACTGGTGACCGTTTCTTAAAAACCATCACAGGAAGAGGTTCCTTATTTCTGCAAATGCAGTGTCTTTGGATTCTTTTCTGAATTAAGGACTGAATTAACTCCACTTCCTTAGAGTCTTGCAAAAAAACAAAGTGGAACAACAACTGATGATCCACCTTTTACCGGTCCACAATAGAAAGCATCCTCACTCATCGCATTATGGTGTGGTATGCTGGCTTGACAGCCGTGGATAGAAAAACATTACAGAGGGTGGTGAGTACAACACAAAACATCGTGGGCTGCCCCCTAATACCACTAGATGACATCGCTAGGCCTCGCTGCCTTAGAAGAGTGAGGAAAATCCTCAGGGACGACTCACACCCTGGTCAGCCCTTCTTTATTCTCCTGCCATCTGGAAGGAGATATAGAAGCACAGGCAGCCGCACAAACAGACTGAAGAACAGTTTTTATCCATGGGCTGTCAGACTCCTGGATGAAAAATAACTACAACAACATAGTACGATTGGGGCCAGCGCAATGTGCAATAAATTGACATGGTGAAATAGGATTGGGTGATTGTTAGATTCACTGGGCTAGGGAGTTTCTTTTTGTCTTTCACTGTGAGTTGTATTGTGTTGGGGGGGGTTGTTCTGCCCCAGCTACGGACCCCAAAGAACGCAGCACACACAAAGTCTGTACAAAACTTAATTTACTAAAATAACCCAGTCTTTTTCAAACAAAGGCTGTTAAAAAACTTTCTTAACAGCCTACAAAAAACCAAAGATAAAGTAATCACAATCTTACTATGGTTGGCAGAAAGCCCAGAAGCAATTTGCAGAGAATCCAGACGCAAAGGAGAATGAACTAAAGTTGTTCCCTACAAATTGCTTCAGTTGGCGTTCCTCCTTAAATAGGCTAAGGGAGTGGCCAATTAGCCCCAAGCCTTACTCTCGAGGAGACCTCCTCCTGAGGAGCCAGTCCTGCCTTTTGGCAGCTCTGCGCACCCGTGCATCGAGAAAAGGCTCCTCCTCTTCTTCCTCTTCACTTATGGGAGCTTCTGGAGGTTCTGAAGGTCCTGGCTGAATCCCAGCCTCTGGCACCACATCTTCTCCAGCCTCCTCATTGTCTGACTTGAGTGCCAGCTGCACAGGCTGCTGACGCAGCACTACACCAGCTTCCTCGCTGTCAGAATCAGCTACAATCCGCACAAGCCGCTTACGGGCCACAACAAGTGTCCACGAAGGGAGGCTCAGCCAATCTCATTGTACACATGTTGTACTCTGACAATAAAGGTTTGAATTTGAATTTGAGGAGAAACTTCCTAACAGTAAGAACAATCAACCAGTGGAACAGAAGTTGCCTTCAGAAGTTGTGGGTGCTCCGTCACCGGAGGGTTTTAAGAAGAGACTGTCTGAAATGGTACAGGGTTTCCTGCTTGAGCAGGGTGTTGGACTAGAAGACCTCCGAGGTCCCTTCCGGCTCTATTCTGATTGTTCTTTTCATGTTTAGTGTCAGCCATTATGTTAACCCAGCCACATGTATGGATATGTGAAACCAAATACTGGGTGACTGAAACCATGAAGACAAACAATTATGAGTAAAATCAATTAATAATTAAGCTGAGAAGCAGTTAAAAAAAAAGCAGCAGAATACAGGTAGTCCTCGACTTACGACAGTTCATTTGGTGACCGCTCACAGTTAAAATGGCACTGAAAAAAGGGACTTATGACCGTTTTTCACAGTTACGATTTTTGCAGCGTCCCCATGATCATGTGATCAAAATTCAGATGCTTGGCAACTGACTCATATTTATGACTGTTGCAGTGTCCCCTTTTGCGACCTTCTAACAGGGGAAGCCAGATTCACTTAAGCAACCAGGTTACTAACTTATCAACCGCAGGGATCCACTTAACAGCTATGGGCGGAAAAAGGTCATAAAATGGGGGCAAAACTCACTGAACAAATGTCTCACTTAACAACAGAAATGTTGGGCTCCCTTGTGGTCGTACGTCGAGGACTACCTCAGGGGTGGGTTGTACTTACCTTTACTACCGGTTTGCAATGGGGCTGCACGCACACGCGCTTGCTTGCTTCTGTACATGCACATGCACAGAAGCTCCCTGATGATGTTGGGGTCAGTGGGCGGAGCCTCCCGCCAGTTTTACTACCGGTTCTTGCAAACCAGTCCGAACCGGGGGCAACCCACCACTGGACTACCTGCAGTTTATTAGTGGTCACAGAATTCATATTTTTAAGACACAGGGCCATTTTTAATCTCTATTACAGTTGTGAAGATGCAATTTTGCTACACAGCATCTACAGTGATTTTATTAATTCCATATCTCACTCGGCTTCAAGATGGCTTTTTAAAATCTGCTGCAAGAAATATTCTAGAGTTTATTCCGACACACACACACACACACACACACACACACACACACACACACACAAGAGCCGATGATCTTTTGGGCTCATTTCCATCGCAGCTGAAAGTGCAAACTTCCATGAGACAGCCTGCATTTTTATCCCCATTTCTGATTCCAAACAAACCAGGTTGTTACCTACACATCAAATGCCTTCCAATGTTATGCCAATCAAGGAGCTTAATTATAGGAGCGGTCTTCTGACTTGATTAAAAAAAACATGGCCACATACGGCTAAAAGAGCATGCTGAATGCTAGGGAATATGGCTTCTTAATTAGTTTCCCAAATGTCACTCTTACAGCACAAAACCCCAGCATAGCAGGAAAGAGCCACCTCCTAACTATCGGCTTTTATCACTCCAACAATAATTTCTACCACATTTTCTGGTTATTAAATAGTCTGTTTTCACAACAGGCAGTTGTGATCCAACTTTTTCTGCAGAAGAACTGCTTCTAGAACAGAGGTGTCAAATGCAAGGCCCGCGGGCTGGATCCGGCCCTTGATGTGGTTGGATCCGGCCCGCAGGGCCATCCTGGACAATGTAACGGGCCAGCCTGCATTGCTTCGGCTCAGTCTACCCAATGCAAAGAGGAAGCATCAGGCCAGTGTGGCTTCGGCCCGGTCTACGCAGTGTGTAGAGGAAACATGCCAGCAGTTTGGGGAGCAGTGTCAAGCTGGCCACGCCCACCCAGTTGGCCACGCCCACCCAGTTGGCCACGCCCAGTGAATGGCATCAAGCTGGCCACACCCACCCAGTCGGCCACACACCCCCCCGAGGTCAACCACAGCCCTGATGTAGCCCTTAATAGATAGAATAGGTAGAATAGAATTTTTTTATTGGCCAAGTGTGATTGGACACACGAGGAATTTGTCTTGGTGCATACACTCTCAGTGTACATAAAAGAAATTGAGTTTGACACCCCTGTTCTAGAAGATCTCAAGATCTCAAGGACTGACATCCCAGTCTTCGCTGGACTGAGAAGTCTTTCAAAATGGACCCCGTAGCACATTTTTATCCAAGCGATTATGGGTGTTCCCAAGCTGATATTGGGGCGCAGGACGTTTAGGCTCCAAATTCGCATCTCAATTTAGCCTAGCTTGCCCTCACAGATCATCACATGACGCTGGGGAGAGGTAGAGAAGGGGGAAGTAAGATCAAGTGTGAAAATGATGTCATCACGGAAGCGACATGAATTATGTTAACTATGTCATTTGTGTCATTTGCATGGTATCTTACATGATGCCACATGGAATACCTAAGGATGGAAAGGTGTCTACATCTGAATCCACATTGTCAAAGTTATCATTATACTTATAATATGTATAGCAATAACAATAGCACTTAGTTTTATATACCGTATTTTTCAGAGTATAAGATGCACCTTTTTCCCGCAAAAAGAGGATGAAAATCTGGGTGCGTCTTATACTCTGAATGTAGCCCCACCCAGCTTCTCAAACAGAGGTTTCAGAGGCTGAAAAAACCATCAGAAAAGAAGCTTCAGAAAAGAAGCCCCCAAACAGAGCTTCAGAGGCTTTTTTTTTCTGAAGCTCTGTTTCGGAGGCTTTCAGAGGCAGGAAATTTTTTTTTTTTCTGAAACAGAGTTTCAGAAAAAGGCAGAAAAAACAGAAACAGAGTTTCAGAGGCAGAAAAAAAAGCAAAAAAAAAAAAAGAAAGAAAGAAAGAAAGAAAAGAAAAGGAAGAAAGAAAGGCACAGAGCTCACAACTAAGGAACCTGTTGCTAAAATTCACCTCTGGGAACAGCTGATTGGGGGTATTCCACAATCCACCTGCCAATCACCTTTTTTCTTATTTTCCTCCACAAAACTAAGGTGCATCTTATACTCCGGTGCATCTTATACTCCGAAAAATACGGTACTACTCCATAATACTTGACAATCCTCTCTAAGCAATTTACACAGTCAGCCTATCGCCCCAACAATCTGGGTCCTCATTTTACCCACCTCAGAAGGATGGAAGGCTGAGTCAATAGCAATAGCACTTAGACTTATATACAGCTTTACATTGCTTTACAACCTTCTCTAAGCAATTTAGAAAGTGAGCATATTGCCCCTAACAATCTGGGTCCTCACTTGACTGACCTTGGAAAGATGGAAGGCTGAGTCAATAGCAACAGCACTAACACTTAGACTTATATATCACTTCACGGTGCTTTTACAATCCTCTCTAAGCAGTTTACAGAGTGAGCATATTGCCCCCAACAATCTGGGTCCTCATTTTACCAACCTCGGAAGGATGGAAGGCTGAGTCACCCTTGAGCCCGTCAGGATCAAATTCCTGGCAGTTGGCAGAATTCGCCTGCACTCCTGCATTAGAATGCACTATTCATGGTGGCTTTGCCCAGAAGTCAAGAAATATTGGAAGAAAATAAAAACATGGATAGTAGAAATAACAGATCAAGAAATTGAATTAGAACCAGAAATCTTCTTACTAGGCATGATTAAAAGGAACATTAGACAGGACATAAAATACTTAACATTACACATAATTACGGCGGCAAGATTAGTATTAGCACAATTATGGAAAACAGATCGTTTGCCAAGAGACCAGGAGATAATTCAAAAAATTTATGCATGTGCAGAAATGGATAAATTAACCTTAAAATTAAAAGACAAGGAAGACTCAGAATATTTTGAAGTATGGAATAGATGGTATAAGTGGGTAAATCAAAGGAAAAAAGGGTAAAGACTAAATTTAGGAAAAATCCAAGGTAACAAATAAGCACTGTAAGGTAGATAGACTAAGGAATGAATTACTGTTTATATAAGTATGTATGTATGTACATATAGGTACATATATTTAGCTTGTCGGTGGAGTTGTGTACTGTATATGAAATTTTAAAAGTGTATAATTTTGTATTTTAAAATTTTTAAATTCAATAAAGTTTGTTTTTTAAAATTAAAAAAAAATCCACCACCACGGTTCTGATGCATGATGCATGATATATGATGCATGAAATATATATGATACATGATGTGTGATATATGAGGTGTGATATAGGTAGATTCTGATGAGGGTTCTTCCCACCCAAACTCTATAATGTGATGCACTGCAAAGTGCTACTTTGTACTATTTGTAATTTTACACACAGAGAGAGGGGAGGGAGGGAGGGAGGGAGGGAGAGAGAGAGAGAGAGCAAATCAAGCACACAATCTTTCAAAGCTTGGATTTATCCTTTTTCCTATTCAATTTTTTAAAAGCAAAAAACGGGATTAAAAAGACTGTCCCTTTTTTTTAATCCCGAAATACGCCCCCCCCCCTTAGTACTGGAAACTTCCCCTCTCTTTGTGACAGCTTGTATAAATGAGATCTTGACCTAGATATCCTAAGAGTAGGAAAGCCCATTAAAGAGCAAGAGTTAAAAGCATCACCTGCCTGTGGGGACTAGTAATCGCTCTTTATAACCCTGCCAACAACCTTCATCTAATGCAAATGCCACCTTCTCTTAGGAAAGCATCTGAGCAAGATAAAAGGGCTGATAACCGCCCATTTGATGCAAAATTCAAAGAGCAGGAGTCTGAGGGTGTGTGGCAAGCCCGCATCCCTTCTCTTGAGCGCAGAAGAAGATGAAGGGCACCTCTCCTTAATCCACGGACACATCTTGTCACCGTCAATATGTTTTATCTGCATTTTGGAGCCCATCCCTTGCAAGCAACAGGGCTTTCAGCTGATTATTAGAGACTTTAAATTGCCTTCTGTAAGAAAGATGGATGCTCCATCTATTGCAATGAAATAAAACAGCAGTTTATTCCCCAACCCTCTGAAAGGGCCCGTTGAGATGCAAAAGAAGCGCAAACATTTTAATGAACAAAAAATGCCACCTTTCATCATTGGCGCAATTCATTATTACTCTTCTGTTTTATCTATCTCCCAATGGAAATTATTCCTTAGCAAGATTCAGACTGGTTTCTGAAGAGTGTGCAAACTTATTTGTGAAGATTACTAATTAGAAACAGCACCACAAGTTACAATAGCAAGCTAGCTGTTAACCTAGTTTCATTTGTTAAATTTAACATGCAGTTATTATCCTCTTATATAAACTAAGATTGCTGGCATAAAAATAGACACACACACACATGGTTATCTGATATTGGTTTTGACTAAATATAGAAATTGCTACCATGTAATTGGAATATGAATTTGTCCAGCCCGTGCCCTTGCTTCTGGGTTGTGAAGCAAGCTTTCTTTTAGTAAGCTCATTCTGTTTCAAAATATAAATTAATATTCTACATCAGGGGTGTCAAACTCAAGGCCCATGGGTTGCTTAAATCTGGCCCGTGGGGCCGGCCTGGAAATAGCAAAGGACTGGCCCGCGGTGCCTCTGCTAGCGAAAACAGGGTGTGGGGGCCCCACGTGCTGCTCCCGCGTGCCGTTTTCAGCCTGGGCAGCCTCCTGCAGCACTCTGCTGGCCAAAACGGGATGCGCAGACTAGCAGTGGTGGTATTCAGTCGGTTCTATCCGGTTTGGGTAAACCGGTAGCAGCGGCTGCAAGAGGCTCTGCCCACCTGCCCGGACGTCATCGCATCCCATTTTTGACACTCTGCACATGCGCAGAGGTGGCATGTGCGAGCAAAGCACGCATGTGTGCTCACATTTGCGAACCGGTAGCGAAGGTAAGAGTATACCACCCTTGGCACAGAGGCTTCGCGTGGCTCCCCTGCACCCTGTTTTGGCCGGCAGGGTGATGCAGGAGGCGTCTGTCCCATTCTCCCCACCCCACCCCAACCCACAGAGGAGAACTACAATGCTGATCCGGCCCTCGAAGAAATCCAGTTTAACACCCCTGTTCTACATGGTTGGAATTAATATTCCAGCTGACATGTCAATTTGTATTAAACGGAGGCTATTTAATACTTGTGCCATATATTGAATGAATCCTTTTCTTAAATATATTCACCGCAGTGCAACTGAATTATAATCCATCCGTTCTGTAATTTGTTAATAATGTAAGCTCTTTTAGACTTCATTAAACCCCAATTGCTGTGAATTGCATGAACAGATCATCCAGTTAAAAAGCCTTTTGTCCACTGTCTCTCAGTTTGGAAGATTCTGCAATCGGTTCTCCCACATATTTTATCTGGCTGCTATGTTTGAAGTAGAATCAAAAGCAAAATTAATTTCTAGAGTTTTATATTGGGAAGAGAGGAGTAACTGAGAAGTGCCATCATTGGCCTTGTAGTTGAACCAAGATTCTGCTAAGAGTTCTGATTAGGGAAATTTTTGTGCAATATTTGGGATATCGAGCCATGTTTTGCTTTAATTCATGTTTAGCACAAACCATGATTTGGCGAGCCTTCTGAGGACGAGGGGGTCTTCTTAGATTCAATGATGAGAACGCCACCTGGGGTTAAATTTATTTTCTTCGTAATGTCCTTAATTCTTACGTCGTCCTTTTTGTGTGAGTCTTTCGGGGGATAATTTTGTTTCTGAATATTATTTTCATTTCAGAGCTTGATGAAAAGGCAAGCTGAGCTTCTACAGAGCCAGAGGGAAAGAGCACACGGCAGGGTTCCTGAAATTCTTTTTTAATTGGAGCTCTTTTGCTCAAATTTCGAATACCTACCGAGCATCTTTCTCAAGCTTAAAGGTCTAAACTATTTTTTTAAAGATGTTGCCATTAACTGTGATTTAAAACCTTCTAAGACTTCCTAGACCTGTGATGGCGAACCTATGGCACGCGTTCCAGAAGTGGCACACAACGCCCTGTCTGTGGGCACGTAAGCCATCGCCCCAGTTCAGCTCCACCATACATGTACACGCACTTCCTGCCGGCCAGCTGGTCTTCGGGTCTCTGCAGCGCATGTGCGGGGTGGTGGGATGCTGCAGGATGGCCTCACATGCATGCATGTGGCGCATGCGGGGCTGCATGCACGGGGTGGCATGCATGCACAGGGTGGCAGGGTGCTGTGGGGGGCCACATGCGCATGCACAGGGGAGGGGCGCATGTGTGGGGCCCTTGTGCGAATTGCATTTTGGGGGTTCGGGCACTTTGTCTCCAGACCTTAAGTTTGGAGTTTCACGTTATCACAATATAGCCAGTCTGGATTGCCTAATTAGAAACATTTGCCTGTCAGCACTTCAACCTGCATTTACTCTTGTGTGGACATAAGAAGAAGAGGGGCCAGCTGGCAAGAGGAGGCTTGACACTTCACCTACTGATTTTCCTTGAAGATAATATCCCCTAGGAGATGAGAGGGAGGGGGGGCATCCCTGGGAGCTTAGGTGGTAGATATGGGGAGAGTGATTTGGAAGAAGGCCAATGAGACACAGAGATTTGGGGAACGGAAAGGGAGGGTTTGGGGTCAGAAAGCCACAGCTGGCTACGCCACGATCGGGGCCAGATTGGCGTGCTTAATAAAATGAAAGATTTCTTCAAAGACTATCTGTTTGGAAATGCAATTTATTTTATTTGAAGACGATATCGAAACCTGACATTGCCTTTATGCACAAAGCCAGGGAGCAGAAAACGAATCGGTGTCCAATTCTTCTTAAAGACACCCGTATGTGCAAGGAATAGAGAGGGCATCAGATCCAGCATCCAAACACATGAGGTCAGCTCCTGGGCCTGGATGCTGAGGAGGCATCTAGGACATCCCAGTGTTGCATTGGAATTGACAAGGGTTGCTGCATTATGAACTTTTGCTATCTCACAGGCAGCCTGAGGAGAAAACTGCCAAAGCAAGGGATGTCATCCAGAATAAACCCTGTCAACATCTTTTATTTCTGCAATGAGGAATTCTTGTGTTTGTTTCTTCTTCTTCTTCTTCTTCTTCTTCTTCTTCTTCTTCTTCTTCTTCTTCTTCTTCTTCTTCTTCTTCTTCTTCTTCTTCTTCTTCTTCTTCTTCACCATCATCTCCTTCTTCTTCTCCCTCTCCCTCTTCTTTCTCCTCCCCCTCCCCCTCTCCCTCCCCGTCCTCTGCATTGATAGCACCATCTTTCATCTGAGAGCTCAAAGCAGCTTACTTGGGTGTCTCTCTAATTCTTCTTTGTCCAGTTCTGAGAAGTGGATTGGATGGAGAAAAACTGACCTTTTAAAATGTTAGCACAGCCCAATCTGATAATGTACTAATCTCAACTGCTATTCCCTTGAAGCTCTCAGAGCCCCAAATATTATTTTTATTTGATGAAAGTACAGCCCACAGCAACCTTCCCTTATTCCAAGTGAAAACCAAACAAAATTCATTAAGATTAAGTGCAGTGAGTCTAAGCATCTGATATTACACAAAATTGTACATAGGAACGTATTTATCTTACACTGTTTTTGTAAAATAAAAATATTTTTTTCTAACTTTCATTATTAAGAAATTGTTGCCAATGACCAGATCTTGTAAATTTGCAAGGGGGTGGAGATCTTATTTCAGAGTTGATATAACTAGGAAACATACTCTAGTTAGTATAATAAATATATATATACCGTTGCTGGTATCCTATCATTCATGATCACTTCTGAAGTTGACTAACTCAACTTCAGTCAACTGTTCCTTCAATCACTCTTCCTTTTCTCCTATTCTGACCCTTTCCCTTTAGAACTTTCTGTCAGAATTCTAGCCTGCTACTGGAATTTAATGGGCTGTTCCATCATATCCAATTGCCCTTGGCTTCTTCTATTAGTTTAACTAATTACAGGAACAATTTAAATGATTGATTATGTGCCATCAAGTACTTTTTGACTCCTAGTAACTGCATAGAGAGATGTACGGTAGCAAAAACATGATTTTTTAAATTCTATGCTTGTTTGGGAGACAGAAATCAAGGCGCTTGCTTAGAACTTAAAGAAGCTCAGAACGCATTTTCATAGTTTATTTAGCATCTCCCTTATAAAGACAATGTGCGCTCCTCCAGGTATGGCTTAGGTATCACACCCTAGCTATTTGTGTATTTATCCAGGAATCAGATCCAGGGAAAGAGGTTGTTAATCACTTATTAGAATAGCTAAGTCACATTTTATAAGCTTTTTTTTCAACTGATTCCAATTCTTTGAAACAGGACTTCTACCTAGATTACACTTAAAATTTATTAATATATGAATAAAGTATTAATGAACTGTATTTTAATTAATCAAATATTGAAGCTATTCTCTATACCAGTGATTCTCATGTTGTTGTTAGTTGCGAAGTCATGTCCAACCCATCGCGACCCCATGGACAATGTTCCTCCAGGCTTTCCTGTCCTCTACCATCCCCCGAGTCCATTTAAGCTCACGCCGACAGCTTCAGTGACTCCATCCAGCCACCTCATTCTCTGTCCTCCCCGTCTTCTTTTGCCCTCAATCTTTCCCAGCATTAGGCTCTTCTCCAGCGAGTCCTTCCTTCTCATTAGGTGGCCAAAGTATTTGAGCTTCATCTCCAGGATCTGGCCTTCTAAAGAGCAGTCAGGGTTGATCTCCTCTAGGACTGACCAGTTAGATCGCCTTGCAGTCCAAGGGACTCACAGGAATCTTCTCCAGGACCATAGTTTAAAGGCCTCAATTCTTTGGCGTTCAGCCTTTCTTATGGTCTAAGTGATTCTCATAGCGACCCCTAATTCCCAAAGATCCTTTCAGAAGGTCTGCAAACTCAAATCAATTAATATTTTAAATTTTTTACAGTTTTAATTTCTAATACAGTAAGTACCGATAAACATAATCCATGTAAACCAAAGCTCTTGGAGGGGGGGAGGGTTCTTAACCATTTTTAAGAATGTCAAAGGTTCCTGAGACCAAAATGTTTGAGAACTGCTGCTTTACACAATACTCGGTTTAGTGATTGTTTATTTCCGACACAGAAGTATAAGCAAAGATTGAGGAAAAGTTTTTTCATGCCCTTTTCTACCAAACTCAAAAATATTTATCAAGCTGGTAAACATTGTCTAAGTTTGAGCTAGGTGGATTACTGTTTTGTAAATTGATTTCTACTGTTTTCCCCAAAATAAGACATCCCCTGATAATAAGACCAATTGGGCTTTTGAGCGCATGGCAATAAGGCCAAGCGCTTATTTCAGGGTCCAAAAAAATATGACAGTGTTTTATTTTCGGGGAAATACGGTATAGATTTGGGGGTGGGAGGTTTCTTTGCTCTTCTTTCAAGGAAATTGAACTGCTGAAGAAGACATCGATTATAACCATAAATGTCGGAAGCCACTAAATGGATTGCTGTGATAAAAGGGCTACACAAAACCCTTGAAAGGGAACTAATTGAACTGTTCTGAGAAGTGCTCCAGACTGCCTGTGAGAACCTGTACAGTTTAAGAGTTCAGTGCAGGAAAAAGAAAAGCTCTTACAAAGTTTGTAGAAAACCACAGTTCCAGAGAACTCCAGAATGTGGCCCAAAGCAGTTATCAAATGCCCCATTCACAGAAGAGAAGGTTTTGCATCCTCCTATTTGTGATGGCCATCAGGGAATTCAAGTGTTGGCTGAAGCCAATGTGTGTCCTTTAAAAATCACTGTATGGAACATTGCAGCAATAATCACATCAAATTAAACAAGTTCCCAAACTCAGCAAACAAACTCTCAGTTTCAAACCTTAGATACTATGCTACTCATGTGGTAGCAATTTCAGACAATAAAGTAATCCTTTCGGGAGATACAACTTGGTATGAAAGAGATGTACTTTGTTAATCCCAGAATTACACATCTTTGTTCTATTAAATAAACTGACTATTGTGACTTATTCTGATCATTTAATTTCTGCCTTTCTGTATCTGTTACGTATAGATATTTCAGTTCATTTTTAAGCTGAGCAAGGATGGCAGGGAGGTTGAATCCCAAGGGTTATTTTTTTCATTTTTAAACTCTTGACTGCTGAGCTGAGCATCTCATTTGCATGAATATTAATCTATTAAAATGAGCGAAAGAGTAGTCATTGCTGGAATCCATTATTAGTGGAGATTGAGAATGAAAGCAAGGGGTAAACAGTGTGGTAGAATGCTTAAGGGGTTGGAACTACCCTGTTTCCCTGAAAATAAGACCCAACTGGAAAATAAGCCCTAGCATTTTTCAGGAAGCTCGTAATATAACGTATTTTTGGAGTATAAGACGTATCACACACCCCTACAAGGGTGTGAAAATTTAGGTGTGTTTTATACACCAAATGTAGCCCCGCGCACCCACTGGCCCCCACCCTTTGGCCTCTGCCTCCCAGCAGTTACCTCCTTGCAAGCAAACAGCAAGAAGAAACAGCTCCTTTCAGCTTCAGCACAGCCTAATTAGCACAAGTTGATTAGATCGGCCTCCCGACTCTCAGCTGTTTTGCGCAGGGTTCTGCTGCTTGCTGCAAGGAAGTAAATTGCTGGAGCAGATTTTTTTTCCCTTGTGCTAATCAAGCTATGCTGAAAACGAAAATGAAAGTAAAGCAGGCTGTTTACTGTTTGCTGCAATGAGGCAAAATTGCTCAGAGGCAGAGGCAGAGGCAGAGGGAGATTTCTTTTTCTTCTTTTCCTCACCAAATAAGGTAGGTGGTCTTATAGTCCGGTGCATCTTATACTCCGAAAAATACGGTAAGCCCTACCCCCAAAATAAGCCCCGGTTAAGATCATCAGCCAGACAGATGCATTTAGTACCGTATTTCCCTGAAAATAAGACCTAACCAGAAAATAAGCCCTAACGCATCTTTTGGAGCAAAAATTAATATAAGACTCGGTCTTATTTTGGAGAAACATGAGTAAGATTGGGAAATCTGGTGCATGTTCCCTCTAAATCAGAGGTGGGCAACTATGGCCCTTTTATGACTTGTGGACTTCAATTCCCAGAATTCCTGAGCTAACGTGGCTGGCTCAGGAATTCTGGGAGTTGAAGTCCACAAGTCATAAAAGGGCCATAGTTGCCCACCCCTGCTCTAAACATATGTCCCTACATGACAGTCAGTTTCCGTGACCCTACATCCCATTTCTGCTGCTTTGATCTCCCTGAGAAAAACCAGGAATAACTGAAGAACACTTTATTCAAACATGTTAAAAGCAGAAAGTAGCTTATCAAGGACCCCTTATCTCAGGAGAAGGCAAATAAACATTTAGTGGGGGGGAAATGTGGGTATGCCAAGTGAAGGAAATTTTATTTATTTATTTCTTTATTTATTATTGAATTTCTATACCGCCCTACTCCCGAAGGACTCAGGGCGGTGCACAGCCATGAAATAAAACACATAGATATACAAAATTTAAAATCGAATAAAATGAATTAAATAAATTTGGCTGAATTAATACCCATAATTTAAAATACCCATATTTTAAAATCCATTAAAAATTTAGAATTTACACTTAAAAGGGAGAAGATTTAGGCGAGGCCAGCTTGATGAAATAAAAGCGTCTTTAACTCGCATCGGAAGGTGCGCAGATCCGGAATCCTCCGTATCTCTGGGGGGAGCTCATTCCAGATCGTCGGTGCCCCCACAGAGAAGGCTCTCCCCCTAGGGGCCGACAGCCGACATTGTTTGGCCGACGGCACCTGGAGGAGCCCCTCTCTGTGGGAGCGTACTGGTCGGTGGGAGGCTGTTGATGGTAGTAGGCGGTCCCGTAAGTAATTTATGACTAAGTGTGGAGTTGAAATGGGACCTTCTCTGTTCTATTCCAGCCGATCTTCCTCCCACCTGGGTGTCCTTTATATGCCTCCAATTATATAAGTCAGTTAATGGTTGCCATCTCTATGGTTATAAGCATTGCACATTGCTTTATTCCATGTCAGGCTCGTTCAAGTTCGTAATTATTAAGCATGGAGCCATAGGACATTAGATAAAATTAATGCAAAACAAGACTTAAACAACCAACTTAATCTTCACTGAGTTCATGCCCAAAATTCATTGCCCTAATGAATTTATGACATAACTATGTACAGTTGTAAGTCATGATGTTAAGCGGATCTTCATGACCGTGGCCAATTTTGTGACCTTTTTAGCAATGGTGATTACATGGACACAACAGTCGTTAAACAAACGCCACACTTAAGAAAAATGTGGTGGTCATTAAGCAAATCCATTGTTTGCTATGGGGTGATTTTTGCTGGGAACCAGAATGTCGGTTTCTGTCAAAAACCTCATACATCACAGTCACGTGACCACAAGTTCCTGCAAGCAACCACAAATGCAAGGAAACAACCTAGTTCAGAGAGCACCAAGGACCCGGCAATTCAATCCTGAGCTACAAATATTCTTTTCTCTCCGTAGCAAGGATCATCTTAGAAGAGACAAATTATTTTTCACTCTGTACAGCAAGCGATATGCTGTGCGTGTTTTTATGTGTGTGTGTTTGTATGTTTGTAAGAAAGGAAATATTATAAGGTCATTCAATTAATTTTATAAGGTTAATCAGGATTTAAGCCAGGAGATAAACAAAATGCATAAAGCCCTTCGGGAACCACAAAGATAAGATGTGAATTATGGTCAGTCCCAGTTCACATCTGTTGCTTCTCTAAGGCACAGAAAATGCATTGGGGGAAGGAGAAACATTTGATTAAAAGTTATTTACTGAATTGTTGAACTGCTAAACCATCTCGGTCTACATATTAAACGGCGGCTCCTAAAATAGAAAATAGCAGTCCATAAGCTACGTAGCCTCTTACATTCTATACAAGGTATAAATATAGGATTTTAAACACATGGCAGCTTGCTAAAGCTCGAACATCAGATGCTTCACGGTAATCTAATTTGCCAAAGTGAGGAACAAATATGCCTATTAAACTAAGGTAAATACATAAAAAGATCCAAAATATCATCTCAATATTTTTGAATTTATTTAAAAAAAATTAAGGAAAATAATTTAGCTACCACTATTATGTGGAAAAGTTGAGTAAAACCCAAATCAAAGAAATCCAAGCCAACTAATGTATCTTCGCTCGCTAGCTCAAAAAGAAAATATATACATATACATACATACATATATACATACACGTGTGTGTATATATATTATACACCCACACACACATTTCTACATACAAAGAGAGAGACAGAGGGACAGAGAGAGAGAGAATACATAGATTAGTGTATCTCAACCTTGACCACTTGAAGATGGGTGAACTTCAATTCCCAGAATCATAAAATCATCTGCTACAGTGTCCTACCTGTCAATGACTACTTCAGCTTCAACCACAACAATATATGAGCACACAATAGATACAAACTTAAAGTGAACCGCTCCAAACTCGATTGCAGAAAATATGATTTCAGCAACAGAGTGGTCAATGCCTGGAATGCACTACCAGACTCTGTGGTCTCACCCCAAAACCCCCAAAACTTTAACCTAAAACTGTTTACTGTTGACCTCACCCCATTCCTAAGAGGTCGGTAAGGGGCGTGAATAAGATCACCAGCATGCCTACTATCCCTGTCCTAATGTTCCCTTTAATTGTATTCATTTTATGTATTCAATTCATGCTTATACTTATATATACTATCTAATATGTACTCGACAAAGTAAAATAAATAAAATAAATAAAAATAAAAATCCCCCAGCCAGCACAAAAGTTGAAGTCCATCCACCTTCAAGCAGCCAAGGCTGAGAAACAGAATACAGAATAACAGAGTTAGAAAGGACCTTGGAGGTCTTCTAGTCCAACCCCCTGCCTAAGAAGGAGACTCTATACCCATTCCAGACAAATGGTTGTCCAATCTCTTCTTGAAAACCTCCAGTGATGGAGCACCCACAACTTCTGGAGGCAAGTCAGTCCACTGGTTAATTGTTTCCACTGTCAGGAAATTTCTCTTTAGTTCTAGGTTGCTTCTCTCCTTCATTAGTTTCCATCTTTTGCTTCTTGTCTTGCCATCTGGTGCTTTGAACCACTGACATAGACTACTACAGCTTTTGTGTCTTGGCCTGTGTTAAGGATATTGTTGTTGTGTTACCAACCAGCAGAGTAGATTGCACAGAGAAACGTTGCTGAGAGCAATGAATAAGAGATATGCAAACTGGTTTATCAAAAGCTTACTTTATAGTAGAAAAACAGTCTCATAGTCTTTAAACAAATTCCAAGTCTTTGCCAGTAAATCAGTCCAGTAGTTACAGAATCTTCTTACCAAACAAACAGTAGTTGGTTAGAATAACAAACTCACTCTGGTTCACAAACCACGATGGTTGCAGATCCATCAAACCATGATTAGCAGATAGCAACTCCTCTCAATGGTAGCTTATCATAGCAGCTTCATCATCTCATCATCTTCATACACAATGGCAGCATAGCATAGCAGCAACTGAACATGTTACAATACCTTGCTTAAATACTCTCACAACCAGTAATTATGTAATTACAGCATGACTCAGCATTAAAGTCACATAATACATTATCAGATAAAGTAACAGTACACATATATTGCCTGGACAACTGTTAGGCTCAAACCATATCCTAACAGCCTGCCCCTTGGGCGTATCACATCTAGGAAATGTCATCTGTGGCTATGCAATATTGGATGCTTTGCTTAGAAAAATGCTTCAGAAACACACTCTGACAGATCCTTCTTCTTTAAACGCCCCCCCCTGCTTTGTTGTCTTGATTCAGCTTCTATTGGAAACCTCACTTCAAGCAACGTCTCATACATTTGCAGTTGGAGAAGAAAGTACAGAGTGGATGTGGATGAACTGCACAGAGCATTAACTAAAGTGAAAAGTGTGACTGAAGATAAATATTAACCATGTGGATGTTGGCAGAATCAGATTACGTCGGCCAGCTTTGTTCTCTTGGCTTGTTTTCCCGTATCTAGTAGCTGGCCTAAATGGCATATTAACCAGATGGCACCTTAATCAAATGGCTCATTAATGCAGATGGAATCACACTGGAGCTTTTGGGCATCAGCCAAACCAAAGTGGTTTGTGCGATTATATCCCATTGGCACTTATAGAGCAGAAAACACAGCCTTAAGTAACTTAAGTAATAAAGAAAGTAGGTATTTCCTTGCAGGGTTAGGAGGCCTGCTTACTAAACAAGTCTGCACACCTCCATTTGTGTAATTCAGCCATGTTGTACAGACACCAGGACTGTGTTGAATTTACGTTTTACCGACAAAGAAATAAAGGGAGACTAGTATAGATCTATTTCAAGCTATTTAGCTCTCATCCGCTAACCATACCCTTCTGGGATTCACACCCGGGCTACTTGCATATACTAGGTAGTGTTGAGACCTAGGCCCAAGTAGGTATTATCAGACGCAATCAGTTCTAAACAAACAGATTTTATTAGAACAGCTGAGAATTAACTCATTCTCAGCGTAGTCCAAACTAATTCAAAACAAATTCTTCATAACACAATTCTTCAGCCTTATCACCAACCTTGGTCTACTTTGGCAACCTGCCAAAGACTTTTCTTGGTAAAAGTTCAGAAGCAGAAGACACCGACAAGAAATAAATGCAGCAAGACAAGAAACAAATCTATCAACATTGTTTTCCAACAAAGAGCCCAACAGCCATTGCTGGTCTTTTAAGCCTTATGGGAGGGGCCAATCATCTCCTGGCCTTACTCCTGAGTTGTCCTTTTTGCTTTAGCTGCTCTTGCCTTCTGGCAGCTTTCTCATGCGTGCACTAGGAACAGGCTCCTCCTGTTCCTCTGCCTCTCTGCTGTCTGACTCTGGAGGCTCCGGAGTCCACACATCACTCCCAGATGGCCCTGGCCCGACCTCTGCCTCCGACACAGAGCCCTCATCTTGGCCTTCCCCAGCCTCCAGGACTGGCCCATGTTCTTCCTCAGCCTCCTCACTGTCCGACTCCGCTGCCAGTTCTGCAGGCTGCTGGTAGACCACAACAGGTAGATGTATTAACCTCTAAGCCACGGGCTCACCTCGCTTTGTCAGCTATATCAGGGGAGAGATTAAGTGTTTTTCCGGTGAGACCAGTCTATCAGGGAAACCTGGTCTACCCAACTATGGGACGGAGCATACTGTTCTGACTTCCCCAAACCATGAAGCAGACTCCTTGTCCCGACAAAACCCCTTTTTATTTAGTTACTGTGAATTCCCCTCATTCACATCCAGCAAAGTCCCAGTAAACAGTCTTTCCAGGCTGAATTTACAAACACAGACCTTATCTGGCTTGGGGAGCTGCCAGGCTGATATCTTCCAAATGCAACATTGTACATGAAAGTACTTGGCAAGGAGTCTCTGAGAGTCACAAACTAATTAAGCGAACTAATTGTCTCTTGCAAACTCCACTCCCCTTTCGCTCCTTTTTATTCCCTATGGGAGGGGCTATTCACCGGCCACCTGGGCCTTGACTGTGTGGCGCTCCCCCCCACACAAGCGCACACTCCTGTTTTGGCACTCAGTGCCAAAAAGGTTCATCAACACTGACCTACACCATTTCTGTCCAATCTCTTCTTGAAAGCTTCCGGTGATGGAGCACCCACAACTTCTGAAGGCAAGCCATTCCATTGGTTGATTGTTCTCACTGTCAGAAAATTTCTCCTTATTTCTAGGTTAAATCTCTCCTTGATGGGCTTCCATCCATTATTTCTTGCCTGGCCTTCGGATGCTTTGGAAAATAGCTTGATCCCCTCCTCTCTGTGACAGCCCCTCAAATATTGGAACAGATTTCAAAAAGATCGGAGCAAGAACATCTTCCTAATCCTGGCAAAAAATGTTTTTAGAGCCTATCTCGTAATAATTACATGAACATTTGATCAGTTGCTAAGACCGCAAAGAGACATCTATAAATCAAATTTATAGATTTATAAATCTATAAATCAGACTGTGTATGGTTAACAATCCCTTGCAAATCAACCGAAGCAAAATACCATTTTAAGTTTCTCCTGTAAAACAATACCCCAGAGGCAACCACTGATACACATAAAAATAAAATTAATACTTTTAATTTTAATGATTAACTTAGTAAACATCAGAGAACAGAATAGAACTCTCCATGAAAATTGAGAGTTGAGATGGGAGGAAAACATTTGTCTCTGTCTTCTCCAGTAAAATCATTTGAAACACCAAGTTATGAAAATAAGAAAAATTATCTCCGTACTGGGGTGAAAGACAAGGAAGATTTCAAGCAACAGTGAAAAACCAGTCTTGCCTAACACCATTTAAATTTGAATGTCTGGGAGCATATACATAATTTGCAATGAAAGTTGAAGCTGTGAAAAAGTCCATGACCAACATTAAAATTTAGAATGCATTTTAATAATACAAATTCTGCAACACATTCAAAGGACTGACATTTCTAAGTTTGGTCAGTTTCAAAGCATTGGACAGATCGTTTATAAAAATCAGAGAAATTGCAACTATAATTCTCTGTAATCCTGACACAAGGAAGATATGGTGTAGAGTGGAAATTAATTGTAGCAGAAAGAAAACACCTGAATCACTCCAAATCCAGAACACTGACTATGGACTCCAGAAGTAAACTTCGAAATTTCAAAGATCTTTACAGAGGATTAAGGGAACAGAATATTTCAGAAATCATCTCTAAATGAATTTTTGGATCATAAGAATCTTATCTATGCTGTCCACATATGGAAGCAGCTGTCTCTCCTGAAAGATCATGATTTTACAGGTAGAATTTATTTATTTACTACAAATATAGTAGCTCCATCACATAGTTGAAAGTCTCTAAGTGAGCAGAAGATATCTAGTCATTGTTAAAATATTTCATAGCATCCTCACCCCTGATAAAGAGAAAACTTTGGTTTTTATTTTCTCATTCCTCTTTAGCCTGTCAACTGAAGATTCTTGCATTTTCTATATTCCTTTCTAAATAATTCCCTCAAATTAAGCCGTGATGTTCCTAACACAGCAAACAATCCAGAACTGACCAGTGTAGGACCAGTTCATATTTTTAATATAATCTTTATTTTCCTGTCAGCTTTGTCAGTATATACTTTTTTTCCTATTGATTGATTGATTGATTGATTGATTCGATTTATATGCCGCCCTTTTCTGGAGACTCAGGGAGGCTTACAATGCGTTAAGCAATAGCCTTCATACTTTTGTATATACCTGCTTAGTAGGCCCCCCCAAGCAGTGTTCTTTTTTATACAAAGTCAGCTTATTGCCCCCACAATCTGGGTCCTCATTTTACCTACCTCGAAAGGATGGAAGGCTGAGTCAACCTTGAGCCTGGTGAGATTTGAACTTGCAGTAATTGCAGTCAACTGGTGCTACTTAACAGCATTTTTGTCTGCTGCGCAACCAAGGCTCTGCGCAACCTATCTGTTGTGTTTTCTTGCGAAAGCTAACCCTTATAATCCATACCGTTTCATATTAATAATTTTTATAATTAAAAAAGATACTGTCACCCAGCTAGTGGTGAGGCACTTAAAATGTTTTTGAAATCTATACTTCCATCTGTGACTTTTGAAGTGCATCAGAATTATGAAGGGCCTCCTCATTGGCTCTATGACAATTTGCCGTGGCCAGCTCACCATGGCCAACTTGCCATGGCCAAGTTGCCATGGCCAACTCACCATGGCCAACTCACTATGGCCAACTCACTATGGCCAACTCACCATGGCCAACTCACCATGGCCAACTCACTATGGCCAACTCGCCACAGGACAAGAGTTACACTAATATCAAAGAAATGGTGGAATAGAATCATTAAAGAAAGGATGCAAAAGCAGAGAGAGAATGAAATGTGAATGGCAAAAATTAAAATAATTTTTATTTATTTTAAATAAATAGAATTGGTAAATTGTCCCGCAGCAAGTTTTCCCGTGATGAGTTGGCCCTGGTGAGCTGTCCTACAGCAAGTTGGCCGCAGCGAGTTGGCTGTAGCCAGTTGCCCCATTCCACTCCCCATTCCATGCTATAGCTTCCTGATGATAACATTGAGACTTCAATTTGCTGTGTCGCATTTAACGCTGAAGTTCAATTATTGTCTCAACTCTTTGAAAGAGAGCCTAATACTTATCTTATGAGATTCAACTAAGAAAGTTTCAAAGCAATCGTTTCTCATTACACCTTGCTGCTGAATTAATCTATCCGTTGGGTCTGCAATGACAAAGGTTCTTGATACACAGATTAAATCTCTTTTCAATCTACTCTACGTCACCTAGCACCTTCACCTCCCATCAAACTGAATATAAGGCCCATTCATTTGGAACACTCTATTAGTTCGCTGTTAATAGAAGAATGACCTGTCTTTTCAAGGGACAATTACTTTCAACTTGGCCTGATATTTTTTTGCCTCTCTGCACGGTTGCTAGTGAGTTCTGACATTAGCTCAAATATAAATATACATTCTTCAATTGCAGCATTTTTGGGAACATACTTTGCAGATGCTCTAGATCAGAATGTGTTTTTTGTTGGATGGCAACCTATAAAAAGACAGGAAAGCCTGAAGGAAGAATCCAAAATAGAAGACAGAAGAAAAGCACTATGTTCCAAGCTAACTCAATAGCCAATTTCAAGCATGAAAAGAGAAAAGCAAGGCAGAGCAAGCATATAACATTTGGAACATAAAGCATATCTTAAAGGTATACTGAGCTATTTGTAAAAACTTAATAATGATGGGACACGGTGGCTCAGTGGATAAGATGCTGAGCGTGTCGATTGAAAGATCAGCAGTTCCGCGGTTTGAATCCCTAGTGCTGCGTAATGGGGTGAGCTCCCATTACTTGTCCCAGCTTCTGCCAACCAAGCAGTTCGAAAGCACGTAAAACATGCAAGTAGAAAAAATAGGGACCACCTTTGGTGGGAAGGTAACAGCGTTCTGTGAGTCTTTGGCATTTAGTCATGCCAGTCACATGACCACAGAGACGTCTTCAGACAGCGCTGGCTCTTCGGCTTTGTAACGGAGATGAGCACTGCCCTCTAGAGTTGGGAACAACTAGCACATATGTGCGAGGGGAACTTTTACCTTTAATAAAAAATCACATCCATCAAATGATGACCTGTACCTCAAACTAATCTTGATGAGTATTTAACTCATCAGTTAAGAGTGATTTAAATTGTTGAATACATTTAATTACCTTAAACTAATTTTTATGTTTTTCTTGTATTTAATTATTGTTTTATCCCTTGTTATAGGCTTCTTTCTTTTTTTAGATTTTTAAAATTATTTTATTTTAGCTTTTACATTATTTTAACCATATATTCGATTTTTAAAATGCTTTCGACCTTGGGTATTTTACAGTTGATTTTTCAGCTTTTAAAATATTTCATTGTTTGTATCCCATCCCTGTTATGCTGTTCTATGACCCAATAAAGATCTGATCGATCATTAAAACTTTCCTTAGTTTTTCAACAAGTTCTTTTCCGGTGTAATGGATTCTATTGCTTTTCTTTCTAGTGAGGACTTCTATTTTTGAGAGGAAATTTGCAAGAATATATCTCTATTGCTATTTCACGATGAGAGTAATTAAGTAATAAGCAGGGGACAAACATCCTTCAACCAGATAGGGCTTGAGACTAAGATGAAATAGGCATCTTACCTTTGCAAGTCTTAGTGGCACTATCAGTCAATGTGATTTAGCAGCTACATGACAGTAGTAGTACATGAAATTGTGGAAACCTTTTGGGAAAAGGTATTTTCTAAAACTAGCTAATAACACCACTTTTTTGGGAGTAGTACCATAAAATTTCATATCAATGGAAAGAATGTACTGCAATAACTTTTATGAAGGATTTGCTATTAGAATAGCAGTTACAGTATAAAGAAGAAAAGTGAAACACGTAGAAAAAACGAGATATACAAAAATGATCACCGTGTCAATTAATAGTTGGGTAACGTTTAGCATGAATTATGACCTTGCGTCTTCCCATGGAGTGAACCAAGTCTTTTAGATCTGCAGCTGTTATTATGTGAAACCCAGATTGAATGATGGCTTCTATTAACTGGGTTTTATTGCTGGGTCGCTTCTAACTAACAAGTTTCATTAGTCAGCTCTGTAGATTTCCAGTTAGGTAAAAGGTCTGGGCTATTCCCAGGCCATTCTAGCAGTAGAATATGATTATCTTGAAACTTCAAAAAAAAAAAAAAAGTGGTGTTATTAGCCATCAAACCTTAAAAATACACTTTTCCCAAAAGGTTTCCACAATTTTGGCCACTACTGTATATCCACAGGCCTGCACAATCTAGAAGATATTTGGAGAAGCCATTAAAGGTTGAACCACTGCAGCATGTCCTTCGGTAAACAGCCTGAACTGTGTCATCCAGAAGACCCAAAGTAATTTCAGTTGAAGACCTACTAATTGATTCACCATCCAGTCAGGTGACTTCAATTGCTACTCCTTGAGTAACCAAGGCAATGAATGCTGCTCGCCCGAGGCGTGGTGGCACACTGGTTAGAATGCAATATTGCAGGCTGACTCTGCCCACTGTGAAGTGGTATGTAAGTCTAAGTGCTATTGCTATTGACTCAGCCTTCCATTCTTCTGAGGTCAGTAAAATGAGGACCCAGATTGTTGGGGGCAACAGACTGACTCTGTAAACCACTTAGAGAGGGCTGTAAAAGCACTGTGAAGTGGGTATATAAGTCGAAGTGCTATTGCTATTGACTCAGCCTTCTATCCTTCTGAGGTCAGTAAAATGAGGACCCAGATTGTTGGGGGCAACAGGCTGACTCTGTAAACCGCTTAGAGAGGGCTGTAAAAGCACTGTGAAGCGGTATATAAATCTAAAGGATATTGCTAAATACTATTGCTACTATGCTTTCTAGAAAGATATATCTATTTATCTTATCTTCCCTCACAATGTAACACTGTCTTTCCCACACAGGCAAAAAGTTAGTCAGATGGTACAGTGTCATCTAAATATGTATGGTAAGGATCACATCAATCAGCCTGTCAGCACTTCAACCTGCATTTACTCTAGTGCTGACATAAGAAGGAGAAGAGGGGGCAGCTGGCAAGAGGACACTTGACTTTTCACCTACATATTTTCCCTGAAGATAATGTCCCCTAGGAGATGAGATGGGAGGGGGACATTCCTGGGAGCTGAAGTACTAGATATGGGGAGAGTGATTTGGAAGAGGGCCAGTGAGATGTCGAGAATTGGGGAACGGAATGGGAAGGTTTGGGGTCAGGAAGTCAGTGTTAGCTACGTCACAATCGGGGACAGGTTGTCATGCTTAATAAAATGAAAGATTTCTTCAAAGACTATCTGTTTGGAAATGCAATTTATTTTAATTAAGATGACATCAAAACCTGACACAGCCTAATTTACAGACAGACAAAGGTGGGATTAAAAAAAATCCCATCAATTAAATAAATAAACGGGATGAGAAGACCTGTGTACCTAGATCACTAAATAAATATATGGAGTGTGTGTCTCTCTATATGTGTTTGTTTCTCTGTTTGTGTGTTCCAGATCTTGAAATCCTAACCCTAAATAGCATTGAATTTTTCTTCCTAAATAGCAAATAACACAGAGGAAAAAAGAAGATGAGAAGAAGGGGAAAGAGGAGGAATTATATTACTTCACCGAGAACTAAGGAAATCCAGATTTCAATATCAAAGCCACTTCTCTTCTTAGACTTCTCAGCTAAGGTGCTCAATGAGTTTTCTATTGCTCTGAGCAATTTTTAGCTGCCGCCATGCAAACCAAGTGCCGTTTGTCACAGGAACAAAAGCTTTCCAATTATACCTTACACGGGGCAATCAATATTTCACTAATGTTCCATTCCATCTATGTCCCTGGCAACTAAATGTTGATTAAAATATAAAAATGTTGCTGTAGTTCTTCTCAAATTGTGTTTCTGCAGCTCTTTTCTTCCTTTTTGGATCTCCATCGGGGGGTTTTGCCCTAGACTTAAGACATAAATTTCGGTCTTTCTGGAGAAAATAAATAAATAAATCATAGATTAGACAGGTGACCCTAACAATATTTTGGGCCAGTGGAATCTGCAGACTTTGGGAAATTTGCTGAATGCATCCACCTGTATGATAGCCTAGGGAAGCATGACCAGTCACAAAAGATGAACAAACCTGATGCCAGTCTTGTGAGGTAGCCCATCACCCTTTTCTGGTTCACCCATCCTTGATTTTTTTTTTGGGGGGGGGGCAAGTAGGCATCTTTCCAAAGGGCTTAGCTGCGGGAGTCTAACATTACCAATAAAGAATATTTTATTGTGGTCCGCCAGCAGCCTGAGGAGCTGGCAGCGGAGTTGGACAGTGAGGAGGCTGGGGAGGACAATGGGCCAGTCCTGGAGTCAGGGGAAGGCCTGGACGAGGGCTCTGCATCGGAGACAGAGATGGGGCCAGGGCAACGTGCAGACTCTAGAGGTGGATAGCAGAGAGGCAGAGGAACAGGCTTCTCCTGTTCCTAGTGCGTGCATGCGAAGAGCTGCCAGAAGGCAAGAGTAGCTAAAGCAAAAAGGACAACTCAGTAGTAAGGCCAGGAGATGATTGGTCCCTCCCAGAAGGCATAAAAGAACAGCAATGGCTCTTGGGATCTTTGTAGGAGAGCAATGTTTTCGGGGGGGGGCGTTGCCAAAAAAAAGCCTTTGGCAGGTGCCAAAGAAGACAAAGGTTGGTGATAAGGCCAAAGGACTTTTTCTTAAAGATTTGTTTTTGGAATTAATTTGGACTAAGCTGAGAATGAAGTAATTCTCAGCTGTTCTAATAAATTACATTTGTTTAAGACTGATTTGTGTCTGGTAATAACTACTTGGGCCCAGGTTCCAACATATTTGTAGCTCAGGGTTGAAGTCAGGGGTCCTTGGTGCTCTCAGAGCTTGGCGGTTTTCTTGCAGATGTTTCATGACCCAACTAGGTAACATCATCAGGGCTAGCCATGAGAATATCACGATTAGCACTGATGAAATTCCATCAGTTTGGGTAAGGAAACAGCTGCAAGAAAACAACCAAGCTCTGAGAGCACCAAGGACCCTCTTAATCTAGCATTAATTCTTACTCTTTTCTAAGAGTGCTTTTAGGTCATAGGAGCCTTGGTAGCACCATGGTCTAAAGCACCCTGTTATTAAGACCAGATGCCTGCAATTACTGCAGGTTCGAATCTCGCCAGGCTCAAGGTTGACTCAGCCTTCCATCCTTTCTAAGGTAGGCTAAATGAGGATCCAGATTGTGGGGGCAATAAGCTAACTTTGTATAAATATACAAAAGTATGAAGGCTATTGCTTAGCACATTGTAAGCCGCCCTGAGTCTCCGGAGAAGGGAGGCATATAAATCAATTTTTTTAAAAAAAAATATGGAATCCAGAGTCTTTCTTGGAAATAAATACGAAGCTTGAAACTGGTGCTTTGTTAGCAGCCAGTCAGGTTTCTGCTTAATGTTTTTTTTAAATGAAAGAATCTTTTGAAAACAATGGTTTTCCAGTGGAAAGTGGCACTTCTGGACACATTAATATCCAGGGCCACTTTTTAAGGGACTCAGGGACCAGAAACCAGCTTTCAACAAGACAGGGAGGAAAAAACCCTTAAGCAGGAAATCAACAAACCCCTCTGCTTGGGAGAAAGAGGAAGATTATACATCAAACAAGGACAGAGGTAGAGCTGTCAAAGGAAGAGATTTGTGCCTGGGGCTTAATCTGAGTCAAAGCAGACCCATCTGCTTTCTTCCTTGCCAGGCTCTTCAATTATTCATTGCAATATTTGTCTGCTCTGGTTGAGGCCAACTCTCTAAAATGAAGCGTTCCGAAACCTGATTCTCTTTCCAGATATATTCACCGCAAGCCCCATCGAGATGTAGAAGAACCCAACGTCATAATGGGGCCTGTAGTCTGTCCCGTTTGGCAGGCAACCAGTTAAGGAAGAGTATCTTGGCGGTCATCTGTCATCTGTCATGACCGGGGATGTTCACGTTTAAACTGGTGCACACAGTCTTGGCATGTTAATATGGGTATGAACATTCAACATTCTCAAAATAGAGACGAACGGATAATATACTTAATCGTTAAAAGAAGGAATTCCTTAGTCAATGAAAACTATATCCTCGCTGGACCATTGGGAAGCATGAGAAGGAAGGAAGGAAGGAAGGAAGGAAGGAAGGAAGGAAGGAAGGAAGGAAGGAAGGAAGGAAGGAAGGAAGGAAGGAAGGGGAGCAATAAATCCCTTGAATTGCAATTTATCATATACTCCTGATCCTTTTTACCTAACACAATCATATTTTAAACATATTTGCTAGGTACTGCAGAAAGACAGACCTTTGTAGGATTTATTTCAAACAATATTAGTGCTGGAATAAATTAATAATTAATCAGTCATAATATTGTGCAATTCATTTTCAGGTTCAAAGTTTATATTTTCTTTTTCCCCAATGGTGGAAAGGTATATATTTGGAACCGCACTGCTGAAATTAACTGTCTAACTGCTTTGCTTTGTTTTAAAATCAAGGAGAAAGAAAGAAAGAAAGAAAGAAAGAAAGAAAGAAAGAAAGAAAGAAAGAAAGAAAGAAAGAAAGAAGGAAGGAAGGAAGGAAGGAAGGAAGGAAGGAAGGAAGGAAGGAAACCAATTGGGCTTTGACTCCTAGAATCTGATATTCTCTTAACACACTGATTGAAGATTTAATAAAAGAAAACACTTTTACTATTTATTACTATGAGGGTGTTAAGAATGCCATATTTGTAAATACGCCTCCCCTCTAACCCACTAATCTGCATTCAATTAAAATGTTTAGTTTAATGTTCTCGTTGGCTGTGTCTTTAATCTCCTCTTTCTTTCATCTCAAAATTTGATTATTTGGTGGCCATTTTTGGACGTGCTGTGAAGCCCACACTTTTGGAGATAAAGGCAGCTCTGGAATTTCAACTGTTTTTTAACATGAAAAAACAAGAAGAGAACTGCTAACTTTGCTTTACTCAAGCAGTCACTGAATTGAACCTACATGGGTAAAATATCCGGGTTTTTTTTTTTTAATTTCACCTAGTTTGATGGAAAGTATTGTTCAGTTGTGAGGTCTGAATCCTGTTTCTTTGTACTGGTACTGGTACTGTTTCTTGCTACTGGTTTAGATTAGGTACTGGTGCTTGGTACTGGTTTAGATTTTTGGCACTTAGATGTAAATTTAATTCCAGATTCTCATTCAACTTTAAATTCATTTTATTACATGTACCATGCTGATAATATGGAGTAGATACAAACGCAGGTTGTTTCTGGAAACAATTTTGTAACTCTCAACGCAAGAAGCATTTTATAAATTACAAACACCAATGACTAACTTACTGTGAGATATGAGAATTTCATCAAGGGAAATGTAAAATAAAGTCTGTGTTGCTGGCACAGGGGTATAGCTACTAATGGTGTTCTTATTTACAGTTATCAGAAAGATTGAAAGTAGACAAAAAGAGTTTATGACATTGCTTATGCTATTGATTTTGGAAAAGAATTGTGCACAAGTGATGGAGCATATAACAGCTAAAATGTATAAAGTTGCATTGAAATTTGAAACAGAAGAATGTATGATAAAGTGGGCTAAGAATTTTGTTTACAACATACAGTTTGAACAATGGGAAAATGTGTGACTGAAATTTACATTGTGTTACAGCCTTTAAAAAAAATTCTATAAAATGAAGCGCCAGCGGTATGATACAAGAGAAAATGACTAGAATGTATAAAGGCACTTCAAATTTATTTAGAAATGTGAACAACAACAAAAGACATTTTATCATACTTGGTTGGACATGTAAAGAAGCTAGAACATTGTGGATTCAAATAATTCAGAGTATTTTAAAGATTAATATACAATTGAGACCAATAGTTGTTGTTGTTTTTTCCTTTTGGGATAGATGGATAAACTGTTGTAAAAAAAATCATGGAGTATAGGAATAGAATAGAATAGAATAGAATAGAATAGAATAGAATAGAATAGAATAGAATAGAATAGAATCTGGAAGGGACCTTGGAGGTCTTCTAGTCCAACCCCCTGCTCAAGCAGGAGAACCTATACCATTTCAAACAAGTGGCTGTCTAGTCTCTTCTTAAAAACCTCCAGTGATGAAGCACCCACAACTTCTGGTGGCAAGCTGTTCCACTGGTTAATTGTCCTCACTGTTAAGAAATTTCTCCTTAATTCCAGGTTGCTTCTCTCCTTGGTTAGTTTCCAGCCATTGTTTCTTGTCCTGCCCTCTGATACTTTGGAAAATAATTTGACCCTCTCTTCTTTGTGGCAGCCCCTCAAATATTGGAATACTGCTATCATCATTTAGACTAGCCAAACCCAAATCCTGCAGCCGTTCTTCATATATTTTAGTCTCCAGGCCTTTGATCATCTTAGTTGCCCTTCTCTGAATTTTTTCCAAAGTCTCAACATCTTTTTCGTACTATGGTGACCAAAATTGGTTGCAGTATTCCAGATGTGGTTTTACTAGGGCTTTTTCATATATGATAACTACAGCGAGATTATTGTATGAACAAAGAGGAAAATATTCAACATATGCAGAATGGAGAAATGGTTGGTGAAGATGCTAGAACTTGCTGAGATGGCCAAAGTTATTTCTTTGATTAGAGGAAAGACATATCTACATTTATTGCTGACTGGCAACCCCTTATGGACTTTTTGCATAAACCAGAAAAAAAAACAATTTATCATTTTGATGATTAGACACGATATTTAATAAAAGGAAGAGAATCATTATACAATTTGAGAGAAAGTTAGCTGGTTTGTTGTTGTTGTTTTTTTACTGTTTTTCTTTCTTGCACCTTTAGCTTTCTTTTTCATTTCTTTTTTTTTCTTCTTTCGTTTATATTGGTTGGTATTATTTTTTACTCTCATTTTTCAAACTTTAAATTATTTTTAAAATGAATCCTGTATTTAATTTAGACTAGAAGTGAAGCTACTTCAAAGGAATTGAACTTACTCCCCCAATATAGCCATTCATTCTAACTTCCATATCTTTTCAGCAGCTTAGAAAAAAAAAAAAAGAAATTTGTAGCTTTATAATAAATTCCACTGATGTAAAATGGAAATTAAAGATACAACCCTAAAAGGGAAATGGTAGAATCAAGAAGAGGTGAAGCACACCTCCATCTGAATCTGTTAACCACAAGCATGTTCTTGCAAAGTAGGCTAAATGTATATGAACTTTGAAGTTTTCTGCGAATTATTTAAAATGCTGTTTCTTACTGAAGGTTGCATAAAAAATGAAAAATGTCATTTGCTAGTCATCAGAGTTGCTATGCTGGCACTAACACGAGATCCAAAGCTTTGCTTCTGAGTATTTTTCAAAGTGTAGACAGTCCTACTAATAATCACTGCCTGTGCAGTAGTAGCACAAGAAGGTTAATTTACTATAGATGCATCATTAACAAGTTGGAGAGATTTCAGCCATTGCTGGAAGCTTCTCTCATCATAATTACCACCAAGAATATTGAAAGCTAAGAAGAAAACATCAGAAAGAAGATTAGTGCAAAACCATGGCCATGAAGAATTTTGGCCTTGCGTTTGCTTAAAACCTGACTGGAAGCTCACAGAAAGTAAATAGCTAACATCTGAAAATAATTGGCATAGAAATTTGGATACTGTAAATTTCTTTCCAGAACTTTTGCCCTGGCTGCTAGATCTCCATGGTTGAAAGCTCTCCTTTTGGGAACCAATGAAGGAATCCTTTTCTGCTGCCTCTATCAATGCCTTCCCCTTTGCATCAGAAAAATTAAACACACCCATTAAGTCTCCCTGATCAGATCAATTCCTAATCTTGGGCCATAAAAGATGTTCAACCCACACTTTTATGGCTCAAAGGGGGGATTGTAGAAAGTTAGCACCTGCCCCTCTTCTAGAAGAATGAAATATTCTAGGAAACATTAAAAAGGCAGACTATTATATTTCCCTGGATGAGAAAAGGAGAAACATGTTTTTAAAGACAAAACAGCTCCCTGCCCCCAGCAGATATTTGGTGCACATTAAGACTGGGCCAGCCTATCTACAAGACAAAAGTCCTCCTTAATCCTCCAGTGATGGGATTAAGACATGACCCCTCAGGACATAATAGGATTAGCCCTCTACCCATCTAACAGCAGGGCTCACCGCATTGCAAAATCACTTGGGGACATTACATCAGCCCAAGGTTCCACCAAACTTGATTCAGACAAACATGACTCCACATTGGAGTCTGACAACAACCAATAGAATACATTCTTGCACAGGAACAGGAAGCTCAAAGGAAGGCCCAAGAGAGGGTATAAATACCTCTCTCTCTCTCCTCATATTCAGCTGCCTGGGACCTAAAACCCATGTGGTCCTGTCCATCAATAAAACCATCTTTCCAATCAGCCACCATATTTCCAGTGTCTTTCTCCCCACTTGGAACTGAACCCAAATGGACATTTCTTCCAACAATTTGAAAGAGAGAGAAGTATACTTTGGAAAACCACAGTTTTGAGGCAACCACAGTTTAGCGCAAGGCAAGTCCATGTTTTTGCTACAAGAGGCCAAATCATGATATCACGATGCCATGATGCCACACAGATGCGGCAATTCTTCCTGTACAATATTCTGACAACATTGGTTATCTGACTGCCAATCCCAGATACTTACTGCCAATCACAATGACATCATATGCATCATGGCATGTATGAAACAACCTCAATTTTACAATGTAATTTTATAAATTTATGATGACATCCTGAACACAACATCACATATCCAATTTTATCACGGCATCATGAAGAAAGCAACATCACCTACCCAAATTTATGACATCATGAAATACAACATCACCTACTGAACTTTATCATGACATCATGAAGAACACAACATCACCCACCCCAGTATATATTCATACAACCTCTGGATTTGCTCCTGAGACTAAAGTTTTCTAACCTTAACTCTTAAGATTTATATATACTCTAATGTTAGCTCTAAGATTTATGTATACATTTCAACCTCCCCTACTCCTAGTTGGTAACTGTTGAACTAAATCTTGGGAGTAAAATTAAAAACAAAAAAATTACCTGCAAATATTGGGCTCTTCTGTTTTATATATAAATGTGTATTTATTCTTTGCACACACACAAAAAAACCCTTAGAAAATGCAAACATCAAGTGATCTTGAGGGAAATCAAAACAATGTTAACAACATTTTAGAAACATCCCCCTTGGCTGCCATTTACACACACATGAAAGTTGTCAGCAGATGTTCTTGCTTCAGTCCTCACAATGTCAGATGGGGATTGCGTGGGGTTTAGTCTAAAGCGTGTTGATAGACTGCCGTTTTTCAGATATTATTCCTCTTCCTTAAAAAAGAAATGTGCAGGAGAGGTTCTCCAGTTCTTCCCCCCAAAAAACCCAAAACAAACCCAGTTGCAGTCTGTGTTGCCTGCTAAATACAGGTTAAGGTGGATCCTAGTTAATGGCACTCCATAAAAAGGAGCGCAGAGTTGCAAAAAAAAAAAAAAAAAGTAATCCTGAGACATATCAGTATTCAAAGACATAACGTATCTGTCTTTCTAACTCACTGCTGGGCTTCAGCAAAAATTGATACTCAAACAACAATCCACACTATTAAAAAAGAGAAATAAATAGCTGAAAAGGGAGACATACTGTATAAGCAGAATAACAACAAAACCATTCAACGATGAGCCCATAGCACAATACTATTTCCAGGGTTCGGAAAAGCGCCCAGTCTTTGAGAAAGCAGAGTAAGGGCTCTTCGGATCTCTGGAAGATGTTGCTCCATGGGGTAGATGCCATAACAGAAAAGATCAGCCTACTGCAAGGGTGTCATACACAAGGCCCACGGACTGGATACGGCCTGCGATGTGGTAGGATCCGGCGCCCAGGGCCGTCCTGGAAAATGTAAGGGGTCAGCCCTGTTGCTTCAGTACGGTCTACCCAATGCAAAGAGGAAACATCAGGCCAGCATGGATTTGGCCCAGTCTACCCAGTGCGAAGAGGAAACATGCCAGCAGTTTGGGGAGGGGCATCAAACTGGCCACACCCATCCAGTCAGCCACGCCCAGTGACTGGTGTCAAGCTCGCCATGCCCACCCAGTTGGCCACCCCTGGCGGACTCCCCGAGGTCAATCACAGCCTTGATGCAGCCCTCAATGAAATTGAGTTTGACGCTCCTGGCCTACTGGGTCCCATCTGATGGCATTGCTTGATAGAAGGGGCCCAAAACCTCTATCAGATCTTAGAGAATACAGAATACAGAATACAGAATAACAGAGTTGGAAGGGACCTTGGAGGTCTTCTAGTCTAACCCCCTGCCTAGGCAGGAAACCCTATATCACTTCAGACAAATGGTAATCCAACATCTTCTTAAAAACTTCCAGCGTTGGAACATTCACAACTTCTGGAGGCAAGTTGTTCCACTGATAAATTTTTCTCACTGTCAGGAAATTTCTCCTTAGTTCTAGGTTGCTTCTCTCCTTGATTATTTATTTATTTTTATTTTTATTTTATTTTGAATTTGTATACCGCCCTTTTCCCTGAGGACTCAGGGCGGTGAACAGCCAAGTAAAAACATCAAGTACAAATATTAAAATACAATTAAATATATATATATATATATAAATTTGGCCCCATTAATTAAAAACGATAAACAAAACACTTAAAAATACTTAAAAAATTAGGCCAACCCGGCTTGCTGGAAAAGGAAGGTTTTAAGGGCACGGCGGAAGGCACTGAGGTCTTGGATTCTCCTTATCTCTGGGGGCAATTGATTCCAGAGGGTAGGTGCCCCCACAGAGAAGGCCCTCCCCCTGGGGGTCACCAGCCTGCACTGTTTGGCTGATGGCACCCCGAGGAGGCCCTCTCGTGGGAGCGCACGGGTCGATGGGAGGTCGTCGGTGGCAGCAGGCGGTCTTGAAGATAGCTAGGCCCGATGCCATGGAGCGCTTTAAAGGTGATAACCAACAGCTTGAAGCGCACCCGGAAGACCACCGGGAGCCAGTGCAGCTCACGCAGGAGCGGGTTTACATGGGAGCGCCATGCTGCTCCCGTCACTACCCGCGCTGCTGCATTCTGGACCAGTTGGAGCCTCTGGGTGCTCTTCAAGGGGAGCCCCATGTAGAGAGCATTGCAGTAGTCAAGGTGAGAGGTGACGAGGGCATGAGTGACTGTGCACAAGGAATCCCGATCAAGAAATCCCAATTAGTTTCCACTCATTGCTTCTGGTCCTACCCTCAGGTGCTTTGGAGAATAGCTTGACTCCCTCTTCTTTGTGGCAGCCCCTGAAATATTGGAACACTACTATCATGTCACCCCTGGTCCTTCTTTTCATTAAATTAAACATACCCAGCTACCCTGGGCAAAAGACAGCCCTTCAAATATGACTTTTGTCAAGAAGGGCTTTATAGAGGACATTGCACCTTCAATTTGCACCTTCAATTTGCACCTAGAGTTGCTAGTGCAGCTCATGTAGCAGAGAGGGTACATCTGCATAACTGCTCAATCCACCACATTTTGGACCAACTGAAACTTCCAAGTGTTTTCAAAAGCAACCACATGAGGAACCATGACAATAATCCAAATGGGAAATGAAATTGCACATTCAGTCCCCTCTTCTTCCTTGGTAAAAAGTAAAGTCAGCTATAAAAACACCAGTTTTTGAGCACCAGTAAGAACATTCGAGATCGGTGTCCACAGCAGTAGAAGAACAATTGTGTAAGGTCTTGCCTCTTCAATCTTCCCAAGAAAGCAGGACTCTTGAAACTGCAGTTGTTCCAAAAGGAGCTTTTATTGGAAGGTTTGTGATAACAAGAGATCTAGGCAAGAACTGAAGCTTCTCACTTAAAATCAGCTATTTAAAGCAATGCTAACCAAAGCCCTCCCACACTACATCATTGCAAGGAAACACAAACAGAGATTTCATATACAGACCATTCCATTCCTCCCCACCTCTTCTTCCCACCAAAATGCCAGCCTCCCTGTAGAAATATCTGGGACCTGACAAATTGCATCTAAAACTGACAACTCTGTGCCTAATTTGTGTGTATTTAGAGAAAACTTGGGGAGAAATTTGGAGGTTCATTTAAGTGGAACATCTGAAAAAAAATTATCAAGGAAAGGAAGTTTTGGTGGAAATGATGAAATTCATTACAGATCTGGAATGTCACGTTTCCCTGTTGAAAAGACAGTCTCTTTTAACAGCCTCTGAGGTTGTCCGATTTCCTCGTGTGTTTTCTCATTGGGGACTCAGGCTCACAAAACAAAGAATAGCGTGGCTGATTTTTAAGCTCCTGTTCCTTGCTTGGAAGAGATAAGAATATGAGAAATACTGGCAGCCACCAAGTCTGCTTTCAAAACATTTCTTACCAAAAGAAAAGTAAAGAAGGAAACATATCCAAAGCTGTTATGTGGAGAGAGAGAGGCAGCACACACAAACTTTACATTAGCAGTAGGTCCTCTTGTATGTCTTTTTTGAATAAATTGATAATATTTTAAATGTTAATTGTAATTTAATATTCCTCTTTGGTCACCAAAGGACGAGAAAACAATCCAGGGCTCAATAGCTCTGCAAAGGAGAGACAGGGAGGGAGGAAGAGAGAGAGAGAGAGAGGGACAGAGGGAGGGACAGAGGAAGAGAGAAAGGGAGGGAGAGAGGGAGAGAGAGGGGGGGAGGGAGAGGGAGGGAGGGAGAGAGAGAGAGATAGACAGGCAGACAGACAGACAGACAGAGTGTCTGGCACAGGGGGAAAGAAAAGAAGGGGAAAAAACTAAGTGTCTCGTTTGGCCGCTGGTCTACTTAGGAAGAGGAGAGCCCAGAGAAGATCCAAGTGGGGAAAAGAGAGAGAGACAAAGAGAGAAAGAGAGGGGGGAGGGAGGGGGGAGAGAGAGAGGGAGAGGGGGGACATTCTTCTCCAAGAAAAGCTAGATTCTCAGGCTTTCATGTATTATGCAGCTAGGCATATTTTCCTCTGCATAATTTATTCTCTTTCTGCCTATTGTGAAGGTTACACGGAGTGCAGCTGAGGCTGAAGCCTGGTTCATCAACTAGAACAAAATTTGATAGCAAGTTTTTCAGCATTTATTCAACATATCTAGACCCTGGGCTGATGTGCCATCAGCCAAACAATGTAGGCTGGTGACCCCCAGGGGGAGGGCCTTCTCTGTGGGGGCACCTACCCTTTGGAATCAGCTGCCCCCAGAGATAAGGGGAATCCAAGACCTCAGTGCCTTCCGCCATGCCCTTAAAACCCACTTTTTCCAGCAAGCCGGGCTGGCTTAGGAAGAAATTTTTAAAATTTTTAAAAAATTTTAAATGTTTAATTGGTTTGTGGTTTTTTAAATTTTTGGGCCAAATTTATATAGATTTTAATTGTTTTCAATATTTGTATTTCATGTTTTTAATTCTGGCTGTGCACCGCCCTGAGTCCTCAGGGAGAAGGGCGGTATATAAATTGAAAATAAAATAAAAAAATAAATAAAATAAAAATAAGAGATGATCACCAGAAGACAACCAAAACACTAGAAGTCTATTTTTTTATTTTTGTTCCTACTATCCCTGCCTGCAAGCATTATTAGATGATTAGGGAACTGGAGGCTAAAACATATAAAGAAAGGTTGCAGGAACTAGGTATGGCTAGTTTAATGAAAAGGAGGGCTAGGGGAGACATGATAGCAGTCTTCCAATATCCCAGGGGTTGCCACAAAGAAGAGGCAGTCAAGTTATTCTCCAAAGTACCTGAGGGTAGGACAAGAATCAATGGGTGGAAACGAATCAAGGAGAGAAGCAATTTAGAACTAAGGAGAAGTTTCCTGACAGTTAGAACAATTAATCAGTGGAACAACTTGCCTCCAGAAGTTGTGAATGCTCCAACACTGGAAGTTTTTAAGAAGACGTTGGATAACCATTTGTCTAAAGTGGTGTAGGGTTTCCTGCCTGGGCAGGGGGTTGGACTAGAAGACCTCCAAGCTCCCTTCCAACTCTGTTATGCTATGCTATGCTATGCTATGCTATGCTATGCTATGCTATGCTATGCTATGCTATGCTATGCTATGCTATATGATATGATATGATATATGTTATGATACGCTATGCTATGCTATATGCGATTTTATTCTTGTCTGCTGTGTAGCAAAATTGTATCTCCATAACTGTAACAGAGATAAATATTAATATAAGTGGGACAGGATGCATAACTTCTTTGATTATTTTAAAGTATATCCAGAGGATTTTGCAAGAATCACTATAACTTCCAAATTAGAAGATTACAAGTATCAGTTCTGGAAGCATTGAAGATTTACAGAAGGTGGGAAGGTTAATCTATTTTCAGGTAACTCTTATAGTAACAAACAGCCAGTCGGTCACACATAATCCAGCTGTGGGGCAGAAACGTTGCTGAGAGTGCAATGTTCACTGAAGAGAAAGAGAAGGATTGACTTTCTGAGGAACAGAACTTGTGAGTATGGATCAAGGTAAATCTGCTCATTAACAACGGTTGGATTGTTGGATGGATGGACGGATGGACAGACAGACAGACAGAGAGACAGACAGATGAGGACAAATAGTACATAGATAAGTAGGTAGGTAGGTCGATAGGGATAGATGAATGGATAGATAAAGAGACAGACAAACAGACAGACAATTGGTACCATAGATTTGTAGATGGGTGGATGGATGGATGGATGGGTGGACACAGACAGACAACTAGTAAATAGATAGAAAGACAGATGATAGATAGATAGATAGATAGATAGATAGATAGATAGATAGATAGATAACTAGTACATAGGTTGGTGCAATGGATGGATGGACAGATGGATCTCAGATTGTTTTATTTTTCCTTACAGGGTTTGTTCTCTGATTTGCTCAAATAAAAAAATTCAAGGAAATTCCCATGGATCAGATTTTATTTATTTATTTATTTATTTATTCGATTTGTATACCGCCCTACTCCCGAAGGACTCAGGGCGGTGAACAGCCAAACAGTAAAATAACATAGACATAAAAAATTTAAAAACCAGATAAAATCAAATTAAATTATTTTGGCCCAGACAGATTAAAACCCCCCAATAATTTAAAAACAGATTAAAATTTACATATTTAAAAGGGAAGAGATTAGGCCAAGCCCGCCTGCTGGAATAAAAAGGTCTTCACAGCGCGGCGGAAGGTGCGCAGATCCGGGATCCTCCGTATCTCCGGGGGGAGCTCATTCCAGACGGTAGGTGCCCCCACAGAGAAGGCTCTCCCCCTAGGGGTCGCCAGCCGACATTGTTTGGCTGACGGCACCCGGAGGAGTCCCTCTCTATGAGAGCGTACTGGCCGGTGGGAGGCTATTGGTGGTAGTAGGTGGTCCCGTAGATAACCAGGCCCTAAGCCATGGAGCGCTTTAAAGGTGGTAACCAAAACCTTGAAGCGCACCCGGAAGACCACCGGGAGCCAGTGCAGCTCGCGCAGGAGAGGTGTCACATGGGAGCGCCACGTCGCTCCCATTACCACCCGCGCGGCCGCACTCTGCGCCAGTTGGAGCCTCCGGGTGCTCCTCAAGGGGAGCCCCATGTAGAGAGCATTGCAATAGTCCAGGCGGGAGGTGACGAGGGCATGAGTGACCGTGCGTAACGAGTCCCGATCCAGAAAGGGACGCAACTGGCGAATCAGGCGAACCTGATGAAAAATCCTCCCGGTCACGGCCGTCAAGTGCTTTTCTAAAGACAGCCGTGAATCCAGGAGGACGCCCAAGTTGCGAGCCCTCTCCGTGGGGGCCAATGATTCGCCCCCAATAGTCAGTGATGGCGTCAACTGCCTATATCGGGACGTCGGAAACCACAGCCACTCGGTCTTGGATGGGTTGAGCCTGAGCCTGTTCCTCCCAGATCCAGAAGCAGGAGAAATGTTAACTTATCTTCACAAATGAACAATGCCTTTCATCACTTTTGACTGGCATATCAGCAGATACATCAACGATTAACTGATAGTTAGTTACGCATAGTCCAATGACGTCCTGTTATTGAAGTCTATTATAAAGCAGTTACTTCAGCAAATAACTCACAACCTGTAATTAGCCCAGAGTACTGCAACCAGGGTGTTGCCAACTTTTACAGAACATCGCTAACTCCCTATTGTTTTCTGGGCCCAAGTACAAGTTAAGTTGAACTTGAAAGACAAAGGCTCAAGGAACACAACTTTTCACGCCAACCAACCAAAGAGACAAAAGAGGACATTTACTTTTGCACCCCAGCTAAGAAATAGCCCCTTCAAAAGATGTTTGTGCAGCCATCATTTCATTAGCCTCCTTCGGCTGCCCTTGAAGGCCAAGGAGTACAAGAAGATTCCTTACTCGGAAAGACGATGATTCTGGACATCCAGGAACCACACAGCAGATGCTTCTCCAGTGCCTGTATTTCAGAGACGCTCATATTAACCTCATCTCATCCATAATGCATAAATATCCAGGATGCACAGGACAATCCCTGCTGTTTTCAGATGCCAATCCTTGCCACAGTCTACAGTGTTGCTAGGTTCTGAGTAGGAGGCTCAAAATTCATCCAACAGAGGTGTGTGCTATAAACTAGACCAGAGTCCCTCAACCTTCTCGGCTTTGCAGGCCAGTGAGGGGAGGGGGGTGATTCCGCATCAGCGATGGGCACACACACGTGTGCAACACCATTTGTTCTGACCCAGCCTTCACAGAAGCAAAGAAAAACTCTTCTTTATTTACACATTGCATTCACCAACAGAAAGTCCAGGCAAGAGTCCTGCAAGGAGTTAACTGGAACAATAGTCCTTATGAGCTCGTTATGATAAATGCAAGGCTGTGAGCTCCCAGCTGGGAGGCTGAAAATTAAAGTCAGTTCCAACAGAGAAATAGATAAAACTCAGTTCTGGCAAGGTAGTCTTTGTCCCACAAAACACACAAGGAGCAAACTTTCCAGAAATGTGAACGGTTGTCTGCGACACCCAAACCACTCTGTTTCCCTCCTATTTATTCCTCAGCCAGGGAGGGGCCAATCAGCATGTCCACGTTTGTTTTGCTTCCCAAGTCAACTCCTTGTCCCCCATTGTTCACCTCTCCTATCTGCTCTGCGCATACGTACATCTGGAACGGGCCCCAGCTGTTCCTCCTCCTCACTCATCTCTGACTCCAAAGGCAGCTGCCTCTCTGGCTGGGAAATGCCAGATGGGCCTGGCTCTATCTCTGTGTCCGGCACTGAGCATCCATCAGAGCCTTCCCCAGGCTCTGACGCAAGTTCTTCCCCAAACTCCAGAACTGGCCCAAGTTCTTCCCCAATCTCCTCATTGTCCGAGTCTGCCGCCAGCTCTGCTGGCATCTGGCAGGCCACAACAATTCCTATCCTTTTTAAATTGATGGTACCACCAGCGATGGGTTTCAAATTTTTTTACTACCGGTTCTGTGGGTGTTGCTTGGTGGGCGTGGCATGGCTTGGTGGGCATGGCTTGGTGGCCGTGGCAGGGGAAGGATATTGTAAAATCTCCATTCCCACCCCAATTCAGGGGAAGGATACTGCAAAATCCCCATTTCCTCCTGATCAGCTGGGCCTTGGGAGGCAGAGAATAGATGGGGGCGGGGCCAGTCAGAATTTTTACTACCGGTTCTCTGAACTACTCAAAATTTTCACTACCGGTTCTCCAGAACTGGTCCGAACCTGCTGAAACCACCTCTGGTAGCCACCCTCCTTATGCTGGTCTGCTACCATAATAAAAATTATATTGGTTTAATCGGTTACCTGAGCTAACAATTTTATTACAGCATAATTTTAAATAGTAAAATAATGCCTCCCAATACTTGGAATATCTTTGCGGTGTCTTTATCATTTTACTTTCTAAAATGGTCTGCCCATCTAAGAATCTATCAAGGATTTATAATTCAGATACACCAGATTTTATGGTATTTCCTAGGTCTGAATTTCATTGATAGGATGTTATTGGATACTAGAACGAATTAATAGAGGATACTTTCTATCAAATTAGCCATTAGCATCTCCTTCTTATAGAACTGGCCATTTAATTGACCTTTGCCACAGGTTAATTAAATGGACAGAAGTAAAAGAGAGGTTTTGAAAATTTTTATTTTTGAGTCATTAATAGCCACGAATATTCTCATTAAATTTAAGCTGTGTGTTAACCGTGGGCTCTGTCATAAATTATGATACACATTACAGAGAGAAATAACAGAAATTCATAGTGATTTGCAATTTTGAGCTGGCAGTCAATGTGCTCATAAGTTGGACTATCAAGGGATATTCTGAATAAGTGAAGGAAACATACTCTCTTCCTGAATTATATCAGTCTCTTGATAAACGAACGGTTCAACGAGCTTTGTTTTATCCCACTCTCCATTTTACACTTAAACTGTGTTCACTCAGTTTTCTAAGGTCCTTTCTCAACTGCAGAGTTGAAGTGTTTCTCGTTCATTCTTGAGTCAGCAGAAATTTTACTGGTATGGCAATTGTCTCTCTTCCCAGGTCTGTGCTTTGCAATTTCTAAATAAGACCCAACTGGAAAATAAGCCCTAGCATGATTTTTCAGGATGTTCATAATATAAGCCCTACCCCCAAAAATAAGCCCCAGTTAAGATCATCAGCCAGATGGACACAATTAGTATTGTATTTCCCCAAAAATAAGACCTAACCAGAAAATAAGCCCTAATGCATATTTTGGAGTGAAAAATAATATAAGATCCAGTCTTATTTTTAGGAAAACATGGGTAGGTGACAAAACCTCACATTGTGTTGGAATATGGGATAACAGTATAGTATAACACCAACCTAACTAAGACTGAGTTAGGCTTGTCTCACTCATGTGTTACCAGTGAGATGAAAAGAACATCATGGGGACACTGGTAAAATATGTTAATGGGATGTGTTTCTGTCCTATATAGGTGCAAGGGTGGAAATGGCCTTAAAACTAAACATTATCTAAGAAAGTAAAAGATACAACAGTGAAATATAAAGTAATGAAATAAGGGAGGTTGTATATATGTGCGCTGGACAACTGTAACTTGGTACTATAGGACCAACTGTGTTTTCCTTGTATGAATACATGATACTGTGAATATTTGTGAAAAGCAATGCGATGCAGGCAGCTTAACATGGGGTCAAGTGATAATTATAAAGAGTTTTTATTCTGCAGCAACAAAAGCTTTAGAAGAATGCTCTTGTGCAGCAACAAAGGCAAGATAAAAGAATCCCTCTATGCTAAAGCAATGTTAATTGAAGATGTTTACTATCACAATTAATTGACTGTCACTAAAACTTGTCTTAAGAAGGACTTCTCTGCTTCTGAGGGCAGTTGTTATTTCAGGCATTGCTAATTTTCATGATGAACTCACAGTTCCTAGAAATGGTTTGAAAATGAAAAGAAAGACATGGGGTGGTGAACGACTGTGGGAACTGGGTATGTCTACTCTAAGAAGAGAAGGACTAGGGGAGACATGATAGCAGTGTTCCAATATCTCAGGGGCTGCCAAAAAGAAGAGGAGTCAAGCTATTCTCCAAAGCATCTGAGGGCAGGACAAGAAACAAGGGATGGAAACTCATCAAGGAGAGAAGCAACCTAGAACTAAGGAGAAATTTCCTGATAGTTACAATTATCAGTGAACAATTATCAGTGAACAATTATAGAACAATTAATCAGTGGAACAACTTGCCTCCAGAAGTTGTGAACGCTCCAACACTGGAAGTTTTTAAGTAGATGTTGGATAACCATTTGTCTGAAGTGGTGTAGGGCTTCCTACCTAAGCAGAGGGTTGGACTAGAAGACCTCCAAGGTCCCTTCCAACTCTGTTATTCTGTTTTTTTGTTTCCTTCTTTTGTAAAAAAATCTCCTTCATGTATCTCCTTGAGCTTTGGGTCAAAAATTTATACAAAATGTTTAAAACACTGCAATGAGAAGATATGTAAATCTACATTTTCCACACTTAAAAGTTTGACCATACAACTATTTATACATTGTATCTTTACTCCCTACTAGACTTTCTTTAAATTTGGCTTAGAATAAAATTCTCCAATGAGTCGTTTTCTTAATGTTGGTCAACAACTCATCTACAGCTGTGGCTTTTTTATAGCTGTCAACAAGAAATCCTAGTTCTGAGCATCATTCATAGTGGTCCAATTTACCACAATATTAGTATTCTTTATCACATTTATCAAATTTAAATAATCCTCTATATTATTTAAACATATATAAAAAATGCCTAATCTATCAATTTTTAATCTTTCCATCTATTATTTTTTTATTCTATAGAAAATGTTTCTTCTTCTTCTTCTTCTTCTTGTGCCATATCTGTCATCGGACGTTGACTATCATGTTGGCAATCCTATTTTTGTCAACAACCGTATGAAAAAGTGCTGTTGAGTTTTGTCCAAACCAGTCCCTAAGGTTTTGAAGCCATGATGTTCTTCTTCTGCCTGGGCCTCGTTTGCCTTCAATTTTTCCCTGGAGGATTAAGTGAAGGATGCTGTATTTTTCTGGGTGTCACATCACATGTCCAAAATACTCTAACTTTCGCTTTTTGATTATTTCCCTTTGCTTTCCCAGGCGGCTTATCACCTCCTCATTTGTGATTTTGTTAACCCAGTGTAACAGCCGTCTGTAAATCCACATTTCAAATGCTTCTAGTTTCCTCAAGTGGTTTACACTCTAGAAAGAAAATGTTTACACTATCTAATTTATTTCTGCTTCTCCAACTTACAATCAAGCTACCTTAATATTTAGAAGGCAATTCTTTCTATCCATCATCTCTAGCCCTCTTTAGTACTTCAGTTCTTATTCTTTTTTTTTTCTGATGACTATGTATTTAGGTTTTTAGATCTACACGCTACCTTAAAAAATACCAACACATGAGTTGGTGGTTACTTTGCTATTTCATTGACATCTGATCAATTGGTTATATGTCAACAAATCACTTTCAATTCCCGGTGATCCAATAGATAGATTTTCTCCATATTTCTCCATATGTAAATCAACTTTAATTATTTACATAACACACATCGAAAACAATTATTTTTTTGATTTTCACTGCAGTTTTGCAAAGCTACCATCATACATTGTTACTTAGAATGTTGAAATCATTCAAAATAGTGTGATTTTAGGACCACGCTGGATAGTACATATTTTAGGGTGATTTCCTATGTTAAAATGAATCTCATAAAGTGTTGGAGAGCTAGACTTTTCTTTGGAGCTTATACTTCATATTTTAAAGGATGTGTTGTATGATCAATTAAATGTCTAATGGAGATTCTCAGTCATCCAAGTCCTGTTTGTCCCAAATATGCTTTTTTCAAAAGGCAACTGGACTTTCTTTGTTTTTCTTTGAAAACATTTCGCTTCTCATCCAAGAAGCTTCTTCAGTTCTTTTTGGATGAGAAGCAAAACATCTTCAAGGAAAACAAAGGAAGTCCAGTTGACTTTTGAAAAAAGCACCTTTGGGACACCCATGACATGGATGACTGAAGATCTCCACAGACATTTAAAGAATGTGTATTAATTAATAATATGTTCAATAGAAACAAGCAACACCAAATAAGTGTTTGTTTTTTTCAAATGCTCTTGTCAGAGTATGAATATTCATGGACTGGAACAGGGGTGGGTTCTAAATTTTTTTACTACTGGTTCTGTGGGCGTGGATTATTTTGTGGGTGTGGCTTGGAGGTCATGTGACTAGGTGGGCATGGCTAGCTGGTCAGAGTCATTTCTGGAAGGTCCTCGCACTTACGACCAGTCCTCGCACTTACGACCCGACTCATTTGTTTGCTTTTAACACTGATCAGCTGTAGGACAGCCCTTTGAAGCCCTGCGGCAAGAGTTTAAATAGTTTTTTTTCCCTCTAGTCATCAGCTGGGACTCAGGAGGCAGCAATAGATTGGGGGTGGGACCAAATAAAAGGTAAGAATAATGTGGGGGCTGGGGGAGTGGGAGGGCAGGGGGGAGAACTGGTTCGGTGATGTCATATTGTCACCACTACCGGCTCGGCCGAACCGGACCAAACTGGGAGGAACCCACCGCTGGACTGGAATAGATCAGCCTATGAGGACTGAATGGAGGCATGGTAACAAGGTCAGCCAATGAATAGGCATAGCAATTAAATCAGCCAATGGGAGCTGAAACAGTTTGGAGGCTGGGTGTTGCTCAGCTCTGTGCTGTGCTGAGAAACGAAACTGAAACCAGTTTGGACTTGCATCTCTGCTGTACTCCTGGCTGCGTGTTTTGCTTGTAACTGATCTCTCCACTTGTTACCATGTTGAAAGGACTCTGCTATTGGTATTGTAAAATTTACTTCATCTGTTATTATGTATATAAAGAGAAGTTAATGAATCCTGCTGAATCAGTTATCTGTGTGTGCTTCTGGATTTGATTTTTGCAAGAAACTCTGACAGCTCTCCCGTATGATATTATAAGATAAAAAATTAAGAGGTCTGTAAAGGAGGAGGTTATTAGATAGCATCCTTCTGTAACACTATGGACTAACCACTGTTTGGAAAACCACAGTTACTTTTATGCAATTTAGAAAACAAAATGTGTTTAAGATTCTAACCATGTTACCATCACCATTCCTCTTCAGTGCAAGGAAAGTCCAGAGCGCAGACAGAAAGATTACTGTTTTATAGCCAAAGCTCATAGATTCAGAATCAGTCCACGGCATATTTTCGTACAGTGGCACTAAATATTTAATTCTTAGGCAGCTGCTTAAAGCAGCTTCAGAGTAACCTTGCAATCTCCTTCAAGGTAAAGAGGGGTGTTTAAAATCCTCAACACATCGCTGTGTTATTTACATGCGACTCAAGATGTCTCTACAAGCTGCCCACTTTTAGGAAGCACAGCATGACAATGGGAACTAATGAAGATCTTCAAAAAGCAGAAGGGAATTTAACAGCAGAAGAATCGTCTTCCTTTGGAGCATAGCCTGCCTTACTTGTCAAACATGCACATTCTTTACCAATGAATTTGTTTAGAGCACATACAGTAACTTTCCTAATGTGCCCCACCAGCTTAAACTATGCTATTCAGTTTGAAACCACACTATCATCCATCCATCCACCCATCCATCCATCCATCTATCTTACCTACCCACCTACTTATCTATGTACTAGTTATCCACATCTATCTTTCTGCCTCTGTCTATCTGTTTAGTAAAGGGGTGTCAAACTCGCAGCCCAGATGCATCACATGCTGGCCACGCCCACCTATTTTAGCGAAGGGGGAAAAGTCACCATACGTCACGTGACAACACGTGCAAGAGCCTGGTGGCTCAGCAGACTGATAGCATTGTGATTAACACCAGCTGTCTGCAATTACTGTAAGTATGAATCTCACCAGGCTCAAGGTTGACTCAGCCTTCCATCCTTTCTAAGGTAGGTAAATTGAGGACCCAGTTTGTGGGGGCAATAAGCTGACTTTGTATAAATATACAAAAGGATGAAGGCTATTGCTTAACGCATTGTAAGCCGCCCTGAGTCTCCAGAGAAGGGCGGCATATAAATCAAAAAAAATTTAAAAAGCAAAAAACATGAGTTTGACACTCCTGGTCTAGTCCCTCCCTCCCTCCCCACCCCACCCCCCTCTCTCTCCCCCTCCCTCTTTCTCCACCTACCTACCTGTCATTTTTCTGTATCTCTGTCTGTCTGAATATCTATCTATGTATCAGTTTTATCTGTCTGTCTGTCTGTCTGTCTGTCTGTCTGTCTGTCTCTGTCTGTCTGCCTATCTATCTATCTATCTATCTATCCATCCATCCATCCATCCATCCATCCATCCATCCATCCATGTACTAGTTATCCACATCTATTTTTATCTACCTACTTACCTACTTACCTATTTATCTATGTACTAGTTGTCTATATCTATCTATCTATCTATCTATCTATCTATCTATCTATCTATCTATCTATCTATCTATCTATCTATCTATCTAATTTATAAAGCCACCCATTTCATATCATATGAATCTCCAGTCTGCCGTCTACAGACCATAAAGAACAATTTTAAAAACTCAAAAAAAAAATACAAAAATGAATATTATTACCGTGTGACCACCTCTTCTTCAATGAGGAAGCCAGATTCACTTAACAGCCATGTTACTAACTTAACAACTGTTGTGATTCATTTAGCAACTCTGGAAAGAAAGGTCGTAAAATCGGGCAAAACTTACTTAACAAATGTTTCACTTAGCAGCAGAAATGTTGGGCTCAATTGTGAAGGTAAGCCGTGGACTACCAGTAAATCACTACCCAACCAGCGGTGGGTTTCAGATTATGTTACTACTGGTTCGCCCCACATGCAGATGCTCGCTTTGTGTGCACACGTGCCCAGTTCATGAGCATGCCTGCCTTCTGCGCATGCACCCAGCCTTCCACGCATGCTTTGCTCGTGTGTGCACCGTGCACACATGCGCCCGGGCTCAAAAACATGCCTAAATAGGATGGCATAGAGCCAGGGCAGGTGGGCAGGACAACCCGTGATTTCCACTACCAGTTCAGGTGAACTGGTCCGAACCGGCTGAATACCACCTCTGTACTTAACCCTTGTGTGACATGATCTTTACTTTTGATGGTCCCAACAGCCCATTTCAGTAGTTAGGCATGACACAGAGAAAGATCCAATTTAGGAAGCTTGGTTTCCACTGAATGTGATTTTGTGCTAGCAAATATTTCATTCCCAAACCAGGCAACATCGTCAGTGCCTTGAAAGAAGGGCGTGGGATTTTCTGAATTTTATATGTGGCAGCTTGTCCCATTTCTCTCTATCAGGGTGGTTGCAATTTGTGGGCCTGTTTGTGATTACCTTACTTTTACCTTGTTTAGCTGTATTGTTTCATCTTAAATTGGTCCTGTCTATTGTGTTGGTTCTTGAGTTTCTACAGGTTGATTGCTGATTATATGATGACAATGTGCTCCAAGCTGTTGGCTTCCCTGTTGCTTTTTGCTGTTATATAGTTTTTAGAACAGGTTTATATCCATCTATCTATGTAACTATGAATGGCTGATCTATGGCCCATCTTGGCTTGGTCTAAAATAGTTATAGTTTCCCAGTTGAATTTGGGGTTACAAGTGCTTATGTATTGTGAAATTAAGAGATTTTTCATCATGTCTTCTGAGAGCCAACTGATGTTCATGGTTGTAAGCTGTTTCCTATTAATAGTAAAGGATTTTTTTCCCCCCTTTCCATCAACTCACCTTAGGTAATTATGTCAATAAAGATAAATCTTTTTTCCTAGCAGGAAGAAATTGCAATAACATGCCTATGAGCTCACAGTTATTTACAAGACTATATATTACGTCGTTAATACTACTCCTGTAATTTAGTTACTATGATGAAGAATGTAACACTTCCTCTTCAATAGAAGGACAATGGTGCTGCTCGTTTGTCAGACCCTTGTAATTATTGGGTTAAAATGCATAAAGCATTTTTATATATAAAATCCCCAGGAATAAATCCTGAGATATTTACTTTTCAATAAATGTTGCTAAAGAGTGTGATATATACAGTAGTGGCCAACATTGTGGAAACCTTTTGGGAAAACTGTATTTTCTAAAACTAGCTAATAACACCACTTTTTTTTTTTTGGAGTAGTACCATAAAATTATATATCAATGGAAAGATAATTGAATCAAGAACGTAATGCAATAACTTTTATGCAGGATTTGCTATTAGAATAGCAGTTACAGTATAAAGAAGAAAAGTGGAACATGTAGAAAAAAACAAGATATATAAAAATGATCACCATAGAAAAAACAAGACTGATAAAAATTATCACCATGTCAGTTAATCCTTAGTTGAGTAACCTTTAGCATGAATTAGGGCCTTACAACATCTTCCCATGGAGTGAACCAAGTCTTTTAGTTCTGCAGCTGTTATCATATGAAACCAAGATTGAATGATGGCTTCTATTAACTGGGTTTTATTGCTGGGTCGCTTCTGACTAACAAATTTCTTTAGTTGGCTCCATAGATTTTCAATCAGTTTAAGGTCTGGGCTATTCCCAGGCCATTCCAGCAGTGGAATAGGATTATCTTGGAACTCCCAAAAAAATTGGTGTTATTAGCCATCAAATCTCAAAAATACACTTTTCCCAAAAGGTTTCCACAATTTTGGCCACTACTGTATATATGTATCTCACTCATTCATGCTCTTTAGCAACATTTATGGAAAAGTAAACATCTCAGGATTTATTCTTTATCCTTTTTCCCTGGAGAGCCATGATAAAGATCTTGAACTAGGACCTGAAATATCTTATTTTATTGGACTACTGTAAATACAATGTGAAAGGTCGTTTACTTTAGCAGCATATAAAATTAACCTATGTACCCACCAACCAACAAAAACCCTGTTTGGAAAGGACAAAACTAAAACTGAATGTAAGCATAGTTGTGAGCTATAAAACTTTTGTGCTGGATTTTTTTTTACTTATTGGAGTTATTGAGCTCAATTAATCGCTAAAAGGCTACAGAATTCATCCAATAAATTACAGGATTCACCCAAGCTAGAGTTTAGGCTGAAATTTAAGAATGTTCTATGGCAGTGTTGGTTAACCTTTTTGGTGCCTGGAACGGTATCTGAGCTCGTTCCAGATATCTTTGGTATCTGGAACGAGCTACCCCCGGAGATACGGAGGATCCCGGATCTATGCACCTTCCGCCGCGCTCTCAAGACCTTTTTATTTCGCCAGGCTGGTCTGGCCTAACCTCTCCCATTCTCTTTTTAATGTAAATTTTAATGTAAATTTTAATTTGTTCTTAACCTGGGGTTTTAAATTTGTATTGGGCTAAATTGATTTAATTTGATTTTACTTCTGCTCTTAAATTTTTGAATTCTATGTGTTTTATCTTGTGCCTGTTCACTGCCCTGAGTCCATCGGGAGTAGGGCGGTATATAAATCAAATCAAATGAAAATGAAATGAAATGAAATGGTGCCGAGTGCACAAAGCACAAGCGCGAACCCCCAAAATGCAATGTGAGGCCCCCGGTGCATGTGCCCCTCCCTCTGAGCATGCACCCTGCCCCCACATGCCCCATTTTGGGTTCCAGGTTGGTGCAGGAGGCTTCCCAGACCCAAAATGGGGCACGCCACCCCCCGCCCCATTTTGGACCTGGAAAGCTTACGGCACCAACCTGGAACCCAAAACGGGGCGTGGGGGGCTGCACAAGGCCCCTTGTGCCCCATTTTGAGCCTGGAAAGCCTCCTGCACCAACCTGCAGCCCCCCCCCATGCATGTGCCCTGCCCTCCGTGCATGCTCGTGCAGGTCCCCCCATGCGCTCCACCCCCCGCGTATGTGCGGCAGAGACCCGAAGACCAGCTGGCCAGTGGAAGGCATGCGCACATGCACGGTGGAGCTGGGCTGGGGTGACGGTTGGCGTGCCTGCAGAGAGGGGTCTGTGTGCCACCTGTGGCATGCATGCCATAGGTTCACCATCATGGTTCTATGGAATGTCCTACCTTTCACTCTTTAAAGGCCTGGTTCAGCATGCTTTGGTATGTCCTATGCCCAGGACTCTCATGCAAAGTACTCTCTCAAAGTATTCAACTACTCTCAAAGACAGTTGCAACCTAACAAGGCTCTGGCAATATTTTGGTATCTGGATCAGAAATCGTATTTTGAAAAAGTATGATTGAATTTTATGTTGAAACAATCCAGGGCAGAATTAATAATCCAAGTCTAGAAGTCATTTGAATCACATAACTCTGTCTGTCTGTCTGTCTGTCTGTCTGTCTGTCTGTCTGTCTATCCATCTATCCATCCATCATCTATCTATCTATCAATCCATCCATCCATCCATCCATCCATCCATCCATCCTCTATCTATCTATCTATCTATCTATCTATCTATCTATCTATCTATCTATCTACCTATCTATCTATCTACCTATCTACCTACCCATATACATATAGAAAGATACATGCTTGACATCAGATGACCAGATAAAAAGACCTGCACAAGGATTAGAGAACAACCAAAAGTATATGTTGCCACCAAAAGAGTAAAAGAACTCCAATGGAAATGGGCTGGTCACATAGAAAGAAGAACAGATGACAGGTGGAACCAAGGCAGCCATAGAATGGATCCCACTTGATCAAAAGCATCCATGAAAGAGACCTAAAACAAGATGAAGCGACAATATCAGCAAGTATTGCGGGCCCAACTGGCAAAAGAAAGCTCAGGGTTATCTAACAAAATGAAATTCAATGTAGAGAAAAGTAAAGTCTTACACTTAAGCAGGGGGGAAAAAAAGTACACATACAGACTGGGTGAAACCAGGCTTAAAAGCAGTAACTGTGAGAGAGATCTTGGAGACTTAGTGGACAACCAGCTAAATATGAGCCAGCAGTGTGCAGTGGCAACCAAAAAAGCCAATGCAATCCTAAATTGGGATACAATCAAGATCAAGGGAGGTACTAATACCACTCTATAAAGCCTTAGCAAGACCACACCTAGAGTACTGCATCCAGTTTTGGTCACCACTTTATAGAAAAGTTGTTGACACGCTAGAAAGGATGCAGAGAAGAGCAACCAGGATGATTAGAGGACTGGAGGCTAAAACATATGAAGAACGGTTACAGGAACTGGGCATGGCTAGTCTAGTGAAGAGAAGGACCAGGGGAGACATGATAGCAATGTTCCAATATTTGAGGGGCTGCCACAGAGAGCAGGAAGGGGTCAAGCTATTTTCCAAGGCACCTGAAGGCCAGAGAAGGAATAATGGATGGAAACTGAACAAGGAGAGATTCAACCTAGAAATAAGGAGAAATTTTCTGACAGTGAGAACAATCAACCCGTGGAACAAAAGTTGCCTTCAGAAGTTGTGGGGGCTTCATCACTGGAGGCTTTCAAGAAGGGACTGGACTGCCATCTGTCAGAAATGGTGTAGGGTGGTGTGTGTGTGTGGACTTGATGACCTACAAGACCCCTTCCAACTCTGTTAATCAGATGTTAATCTGATTCTATTGGTTGTAAAGATGCAGAAGAGGCCTTCATCCTGCAGTGGACAGACAATGGCTAAAACGATGATGATGATATACACATATACATATACCTACATACATATACAGACACACACATGCAAAGACAGACAGATATAATGCAAAGTCTCCCCATTAACAACCCTCTAGGAAGAGAACCATGGTAGCAGGGGTGAAATCCAGCAGGTTCTGACAGGTTCTGGAGAACCGGTAGCGGAAATTTGGAGTAGTTCGGAGAACCGGCAAATATCACCTCTGGCTGGTCCCAGAATGGGGTGGGAATGGAGATTTTGCAATATCCTTCCCCCAGGAGTGGGGAGGGAATGGGGATTTTGCAGTATCCTTCCCCTGGAGTGGGGTGGGAATGGAGATTTTGCAGTATCCTTCCTCCAGGAGTGGGGAGGGAATGGGGATTTTGCAGTAGCCTTCCCCTGGAGTGGGGTGGGAATGGAGATTTTGCAGTAGCCTTCCCCTGCCACACTCACCAAGCCACACCACACCCACCAAACCACACCCACAGAACCGGTAGTAAAAAAAAATTAATTTCACCACTGTGATGGTAGCCTATGGTAGCCGAAAATCAAAAGGAGTCCAGTACCACCTTTACAGAATAAGATATTTTATTAAAAGGCTTTCACTTGATAATCTTCATTACCCGATAAAGCGAGCTACAGTTCACAAAAGCTTATGCCTTTCAATAAAAGACAAATTTACCCTGAAAACCTGCCGCCAGATTCTCCTGTTAGAAACAGTTTCCATGAATACATGTTCTATTTTTATTTCCACCTGCATTGACTCCTTAATTACCACTGCTTTTCCTATCCCCTTCACCATTCCAAATTCAGTTTAACAAAGCATCCTTGTTTAAGCTGGCAGCAAATCCTGAGACGTATCAGATAATTGCAGCTACAGTATGGTAAACTGCTATGAATTGGGTGCAATATGAACGGCAAAATTAGGTCCCTGCCATACCTTATTCTATCTACGGCTGCAGGTAAAAGAAGATTTCATTCCTCCTCCAGGTTCTCTGTTTACTGGAGCAGGGGAAGAGAAGGTAACAGTTTCCCTCCCCTGTTTTCAAAGAAAGGTGGAAAAATGGCAAACTATTCCTGCTTTTTCTATTTCCAACTTACGGGAGAAATCTGTTTCCTTTATTCAGACGGAGAGGGGAAATAGAACATAAAACATAAAATAATAGGGACTCTGCAGGTCTTCTAGCAGGACATTCTATACCAGCGGTGAAATCCACTTACCTTCACTACTGGTTCGGGAACGGGAGCGCGGGAGCGTTCTGCGCATCCGCAGAGGGTCAAAAACGGGACGCAATGACATTCTGGCGGGTGGGTGGAGCCTCCCGCCACCGGTACTACCGGCTCGTGCGAGCCGGATAGATCTGGCCGGATTTCACCGCTGGTTCTATACCACTCCAGACAAATTATCAGGTCATCTCCTACACAAATGGCTGTACAGTTTTTTCTTAAAAACCTCCACCCACAACTTCCAGAGGTAACCTGTTTATTCCACTCATTAACTGTTCTCACTGTTAATACATTTCTTTTTAGTTCTAGGTTGCTTCTTTCCTTGATTAGTTTCCATCCGTTGCTTCTTGTCCTGCCTTCAGGTGCTTTGGAGAATAGCTTGACTCCCTCTTCTTTGTGGCAGCCCCTGAGATACTGGAACACTGCTATCATGTCTCCCCTAGTCCTTCTTTTCTCTAGACTAGACATGCCCACTTCCTGCAACCGTTCATTATACAGTTTAGTCTCCAGTCCCCTAATCATCTTTGTTGCTCTTCTCGGCATTCTTTCTGGGGTCTTAACATCTTTTTTATCTCATGGTGACCAAAACTGGATGCAGTCTTCCAAGTATGGCCTTACGAAAGCATTATAATGCCGTACTAACACTTCATGTGAACTTGATTCTATTCTTCTGTTGATGCCTCCTAGTACTGCATTGGCTTTTTTTTCTAATCAAATTTGATACATGTATCTGCGGTGAAATGTAATCTGGAGCCACAGGAGACAGAGTCTTTTTCCCAAAGGGCAGAGACTGTGGAACTTGGAATGTATGGTAAACAGGAAGAGGCCAAAGCCATCATTGCCATCATCAACAATTCACAGGGTATATCTAATAGCTATACCAGGGGTGAAATGCTCCCGGTTCGGACCAGATTGCCCGAACCGGTAGCGATGGCGGCAGGTGGTTCGGAGAACTGGTAGCAAAAAGCCCTGTGTCTCCCCCCTGCCCCCATGCCCAGCTGAGCCACTCAATCATCAGAGGCTTTTTAAAAAAACTTTTAAAAGCATTTTTTCTACAACCTCTTCCGATGAAAAAATGCTTTTAAAAGTAAAAAAAAAAAAAGCCTCTGATGATCACGCAGCTCAGCTGGGATCATCAGAGGCTTTTCAAAGCATTTTTTTCTGCAACCTCTTGGCTGAAGAGTTGGTTAAAAAATGCTCTGAAAAGTCTCTGATGATCCCAGCTGAGTTGCCTGATCGGCAGAAGTTTTTCAAAGCATTAGAAAAAAATGCTTTGAAAAGTTAAAAAAAAAAAAGTTGGCCACGCCCACCCAGTCACATTACCCCACCACCACCAAGCCATGCCCACAGAACCGGTAGTAACAAATTTTACATTTCACCCCTGAGCTATACGGATAGTTGCTTTAGACTGGCAAGAGTTTTGCTAATAGGCAACAACAATGGGTACTACAGTCTAGCAACGCAAGAAGGCATGAAAGGTCAATCAGAATAGAGCTGGAAGGGACCTTGGAGGTCTTCTAGTCCAACCTTCTGCTCCAGCAAGAGAACCTATACCAGACAGGTAGCTGTCCAGTCTCTTCTTCAAAACCTCCAGCGATGGAGCACCCACAACATCTGTTGGCAAGCCGTTCCACTGGTTCATTGTTCTCACTGTTAGGAAATTTCTCCTTAGTTCTAGGTTGCTTCTCTCCTTCATTAGTTTCCACCCATTATTCCTTGTCTTGCCTCTGGTGCTTTAAAAAAGAGGTTGACTCCACCTGCCCTCCTTTGTGCCCAGCCTCAAATCTCTAATTGGTTGGTTGGTTGGTTGGTTGGTTGGTTGGTTGGTTGGTAGACAGACAGACAGACAGACAAACAGAGTTGGAAGGGACCTTGTAGGTCTTCTAGTCCAATCCCACCTCCAAGCAGGAGACCCTACACTAAGGATGTCAAACTCAAGGCCTGCTGGCTGGCCTTAAGCACCCACAGGGTGCTTAAATCTGGCCCATGGGGCCAGCCTCGAAAGATTAGAGGACCGGCCCATGGTGCTTCTACCGGCCAAAATGGGCTGTGTGCAGCCGCCCACATGCCCCGTTTTGGCCAGTAAAGTGCTGTAGGAGGCATTTGTCCCATCTCCCCACCCCCGCTCCCCACCCCACCCCCCGCCGTCCTGCGAAGGAGAACTACAAAGCTGGCCCTCAAAGAAATCCAGTTTGACACCCCTGCCCTACACCATTTCTGACAGATGGCAGTCCAGTCGCTTCTTGAAAGCTTCCAGTGATGAAGCTCCCACAACTTCTGAAGGCAACTTCTGTTCCACGGGTTGATTGTTCTCACTGTCAGAATTGTGGAGGGTGGGAGGAGAAATGCTGTCAGGCTTTCAATATTCTTTTTTTTTTAATTGAAAAGTTTTACAAAAAACAAAAATTTTCTTCCCCCCGATATTCCCCCCACCCTTTCCCTCCCCTCATCCCACCCTCCCCCCCAGACTTCCCAGAGCAAAATACAAGGTATTTCATTTAACAATCATAAACTAGATTAACCTACTTATCCTCAGACTACTAACTCCCCCCCTGAAACCTTAACTCCACTATGGATAACATAATACTTCTAATACTTAACGTTCATCCATAAGCTATTTGATATTTTCTTGTCTGATACTTATTTTGAATATAGTCAATCCATCTTCTCCATTCCGATACGTATCTTTCTTGTGTATAGTCCTTCAAGTACACTGAGATTTTCGCCATTTCTGCTAGGTTCGTTACTTTCAGTGTCCACTCTTCAATAGTAGGCAAAGAGTCCTTCTTCCAATATTGCGCTACCAACAGACTAGCTGCTGATATTAGATTCAAAATCTATCTAGTCTCTAATTCTGTACAGTCCGTAGTTATACCCAGTAGCAACAATTGAGGAGTAAATTGGCTTTCAATATTCTGTTGTTAAAAGTCTACCTCAACAGAGCTCAGCGAGTTCTTGCAGTGGTTGTTTCTTAACCTGGTCTGCCTCAAAGGGCTGCTGGTTACTGCTTATCTGTGCTCCGTTTTAGTCCTTCACAGGGTCACATCCTCCCTGAAGAAGTAAGGTTCACAATCTGAGCTCCTGCTGTTGTAGCAAATGAAAACCATGGCTAAAGGCAAGTTGGCCCCTCTTCAACTGGTTCGCCATCTGCAGCCCTGGAAAGCCCTGATCACAGTGACTCATCTCATTTTCACCTCACAGCTAGGTAACTCTACGTGGCTCTGTTTTTGAAGAGGACGTGAAAGCTGTGTTTGATCCAGCAACCCATCCACTAACTGATGGTAGCAGATGCAACCATGTCCCAACCGCACCATCCATGGTCACTGATGGTATTGAATTTGCTTCGAAGTCCAGTTTTTAATGCTGGTTGAACTTTTAAAGTTCTTCCTGGCTTGGCTCCCAGATACCTACAGTTCTATTTCTTTTAACAAGATCTAGCCCAGGGGTCGGCAACCCGTGGCTCTGGAGCCGCATGTGGCTCTTTCACCCCTCTGCTGCGGTTCCCTGTCACCAGTCAGCACCACAATTTTGAGAGGAGCTTCCGGTGGGGGGGGAAGCACGGTGCGCCAGGAGGAGACTCTATGGCCGTGATGGTGAACCTATGGCACGCGTGCCACAGGTGGCACGCAGAGCCATATCTGTGGGCATGTGAGCGTTGCCCTAGGTCAGCTCCAGCACGCATGCCAGCTGACTTTTGGGCCTTCCAGGCCCACCGGAAGTCAGGAAATTGGCCGTTTCCTGCATCCAGAGGGCCTCCGGGGAGGTGGGGAAGGCCGTTTTCATCCTCCCCAGGTTCCAAGAAAGCCTCTGGAGTGAAAAACAGGCCTACCGGGCCCACCGGTAACCTTTTTGCCGTCGTCTGCCAAAAGCGGGGGAAGCACAGAGGGGAGTCGCGTGCACATGCACAGGGGGCGGGGCGCGGAGGGCATTGAATTATGGATGTGGGAACACACGTGCACGACCCCCTGCACTCTCCCCACTTTTGGCACACGACGGCAAAAAGGTTAACCATCACTGCTCTATGGCAAGGAGCGGGTTTTCCAGTTGACTCCACAATTGATAGGGCTTTCGGTTAGGGCAGGGAGAGGAAAAAGGATGCTGCACTAGGAGGAGACTCTATGATGGGGGAACTGGACTTATGTCAGCTCCAGAATTAAACAGGGGGCTTCTGGTTAGGACCTTTGTGGCTCTTTGAGTGTTTAAGGTTGCTGATCCCTGATCTAGCCCATCCTGCATTCTTGCAAGGAAAGTTCACTCAATGAAATTCATGGCATTTGGAATGTGCCTCCTTAGATAGGAAATATTCCAAGCTCCTGAGCCTTTCAGAAACTTTGTAAAACTTGGCTAGCTGCAAAGTAACGGGGCGTGGAAGTGTTTTCCTTTTCTTTCTCCAGTGGGACCGGTCTATCAGGGCAACCTGGTCTACCCAATTATGGGATGAAGCATACTGCTTCCATTTTCGCCTTTCAGCCCCAATCCAGGGGCCTTTGCAGGCAGTTGCTTTCACAACACACTATTTTTGTGTTAAATTTATTTTTTACCTACAAAGAAAGGGGTGTGGATTGCCTAAAAACAGATTTAGTATCAATGGCTCCTGGTGTTACTACTGTTGTGACCTAGGCCCAAGTAGTTATTACCAGACACAATCAGTCCTAAACAAACATATTTTATTAGAACAGCTGAGAATTACTTCATTTTCAGCTTAGTCCAAATTAATTCCAAAACAAATTCTTCATAAACAGTCCTTCGGCCTTATCACCAACCTTTGTCTACTTTGGCACCCTGCCAAAGGCTTTTCTTGGCAAAAGTTCAGAAGCAAGAGACACCGACAAGAAACAAATGTAGCAACGTTGCTTTCCTACAAAGAGCCCAAGAGCTGTTTTTTCTTCTGGGGTTGTTGAGTCTTTTGGCCTGCTTAAAATGGTTTGAAGGGCTTTAGTTGGCTTTAACGGCTCCTTCGGCTGTCTAATCTTTCTGTTTAAGGGAATTACATCTGACTTTCTACATTACAGGGGTATTATGAATTCTTTAATTTCAACCATAATAATACAAGGGCAATCAATAGATTTAAACTCAAAGTAATTCGCTCTAATCTTAATTGGTGGAAATATGACTTCTGCAAAAGAGTAGTAAATGTCTGGAACACTCTACCTGATCCTGTTGTTAGTGTCTCTAATCCCCATACCTTTCACCTTAAACTGTCTACCGTGGATCTTTCACATTTATTAGGGTCCGTAAGGGGGCATGCATAAGCACACCGGCATGCCTACCGTCCCTGTCCTACTGTCCCCATTTATATGTAATCATTCTATGTGTTTATGGCTATGTTTTGCCAATTTATATCCTTCTTTTTTGTGCCAAAAAAATTTCATGTGTCCATGTCTGTGTCTACTTTGTTATTTGTTTTCTTATTTGTTGACAAATAAATAATAATAATAATAATTATTATTATTATTATTATTATTACTACTACTACTATTATTATCTAGTATGTTTCACCTGTACCAATCTAGTCAAGTCAATAAGAAAGGGATCCTAAGTACTGATGAATGAAATGTGTAGTGAAATACCTTTCAAATTTCATCATCAAAATGGATGGATGGAAGGGAGGGAGGGAGGGAGGGAGGAAGGAAGGAAGGAAGGAAGGAAGGAAGGAAGGAAGGAAGGAAGGAAGGAAGGAAGGAAGGAAGGAAGGAAGGAAGGAAGGGACTGACCTGCAAGAATACATTCACAATACAAACACAAAGCTAAAATTGATAGAAATATAACCCTCCTTTGTAAATAAACTAGGTGTCAAGTTTCCGAAAGATGCCCTAATTAATTCATGAGCCGTGATCCAAACTTCAAAGGAAATATAGTAATTTATTAGGAGCAACATTCCGGCAATACTCGGATGCAGTTAGGACTGATCCTACGTAGATTTACGTTCCCCTATGACCCTGTCTCTCCCCTCCTCTCTGGCCATGTCATAAATCACATTCTCCAATTAACTACTTTGGCTGGCTGTGAAACCTAACACCCTCCTTCTGATTGCGGTCAGAAAGAATGTATGGAATTCACTTCAGTTCTCCCTCCCTCCTGCTCATGGCAACTTGAAAGCTTTGCAAGTTGACATTAGGCAGAAAAGGGAATTTAAATATCTAATTAAGAAAACGAATGTCCTTTTTTTTTAATTATCAGAAACAAATTTGTTATTCAAAGAACAAACAAACATTTGTGAACATTTCTTTCTTAGTCATTTCTTAGTCATTTCTTTCTATCTTTAGTTCCTTCTTTTATATCTCTTACAACCAGTTCTTCATATAATCAGTATTTTAACTCCTTAATGAATTATATAACCCGAGGATGGCTGTTGTCCTACAGGCCAAATCCCAGTTTCCATTCAATGTATACAGACGCCCCAATTGAGAGTCCCTGAACATATTCATAGTGCACAATCCAGTTAGGACACACAGTAGGTTCTTCTAGTGAATGGTAAATCAGTTGACAAAGTACACTTGCCATGTTTAGTATAAAGACAGTATGTATAATTGTCTGGCATGAAATTTTACTTTTGCCCTATTTGCAGAAATGGCTAGTGCCATTTAGCATTCGGCCATGTTAATGCCTATTTGTCAAGTCCTCCTTCTATCCCCAAATATGTTTGCCTCCCAATGTCCATTGGACAGATAATAGAGGTGTGTGTGTGTGGTCAAGATGGATGTTGAAAGGGTCAGTGACCCAACCTGTCTGTGCATCCTTCAAATGGATGTCTATTCTTGAAAGCAGAAGAGTTGCACCAAGAAATACAAAATATGTGTGAATATGTATGTCACAACGATCGTGTGCTTTTTTTTTTATGAACTGCATTTTCTGGAAGCATCCAAAAATCAAATGGATGAAGAGGAAAAGGTAAAAGCTCTGCCCACAAGGTCACTCAAGGCATCTACCTTATTATTCTACCAGAACAGTGTACTGCAGAAGAACCAGAAATATGGAGAGAGAGAGAAGAAAAAAAAAAATCCTAGGTCGCATTTAAAATTATTTTTGGACTCTCACTTCAATTTATAGCACCTCCACAGCAATCTTTCTGTCACTTTCATCAGTTACCTTAAAAAACAAGACTTCTCGCACAACAGCTGAAATGAAAACGGAGTTAGCTGGTCTGTGAGCTTAATACAACATGGAATCTGATGTGCTGACTACAGACTTATTCATTAGGCTGAATTATTCTGCTTTCTGAAGCGCTTGCCTCCCTCCAAAAATAACTTTAGATGGCCAATTATGTACAGAAGGAAACATCTTTCTGCCAGAAGGCAAATCATAAAGGCGAGCTGAGATTTTTATTTTTTAGCTTGATGATCCATCATTCTCTCTCCTGAACCTGGAAAGCAATGTTGAGTTTATTTATTTGGCTACTTTGCTTTGGGTCCTCTTTTTTCCTGCTTCCTAAAGAGCAATCAGACATGTTAAAAGGTACCCAGGGAAGCCCACAGTTGGAGTTGTGGACTGGAGTTTTTGCTAAAACTGAAGTAAACAGACATGAAAAGCATCATTTGCTAATTTGTGTCTGCTAGATGATTGATATAATAGCTAAAGCTATTACTAGGAGATGATCCTTGATCATCTCCTTACGACCACAACTGAGCCCCCCAAAATGTGGTTGTTAAGTGAGACATTTGTTGAGTTTTTACGACCCTTCTTGCCACAGTTGTTAAGTGAATCACTGCATTTGATAAGTTGGTAACCTGGTTGTTAAATGAATCTGGCTTACCAGATATTAACGTTATCACATACTATCACTTAAGCTATCATGAGGGCTGATATAAAATATATTTTATAGCAATGTAATAGCTTAAATTTATTTATAGACTACTCCAAACCACAATGATGATGGATGATGATGATGATGATGATGATGATGGTGATGATGATGATTTTGGTACAGTACTGCAGCTATTAAATAAGTTCAAAGATATCAACTTGAAACTGAGTCTTAGAATAACAGAATTGGAAGGGACCTTGTAGGTCATCTAGTCTAACCCCCTGCCCAAGCAGGAAATCCTACACCATTCTGACAGATGCCAGTCTAGTCTCTTCTTGAAAGCTTCCAGTGATGAAGCTCCCACAACGTCTGAGTCATTTTGAGTTAATTTCATTGTTTGAAAGTTTTCTGCTACATTAAGAAATGAATTATGAGCTCTGGAAAACTTGAAAGCTGCCTGTAGCCACTATTACATCGAGGTCTCTGGTCTAGGACATTACATAAAGAATTTACAAAACAGGACTGCACAAATATTGATTGACTTGAAGATCTGGTTGTAACTTGAATGTTACCTTGGAGGAAAAATATTCCCCGGGGATTCAAAATTGCAGCATGGAGATCTGGCATTATGTGACTGCCTGAAGAATCCATGGCTTTCTAGTTTATGAAACGCTCATTACTGTTAAGTGCAAACTCTTTGTGATGGGGACAAAAGTAGTTGACATCATGTTCAGAGAAGAAATATTTCTGCTCATTGGTAAATCAAAAGAAAAACACGCTCCCTGGACTGAACTAAAGCTTCATTAGCAGTCATTTGTTCTAGAATCCGTTAAAAGCAAGGACGGATAACTAATTATAAATCTGATTACTAAGGAAATGTAATTATTTTCTGTTTGTATTCCTTCCCATTGTTTTATTTATGTTTGATTGTTTGGGTTAAGTTTAGCTCGCTCACAATGCACTGTGTATTTTTCGAGACAAATTATCATTTTTTAAAAAAAACAGTCAATAGAAAAAACATATAGTCCCTACATGAGTTAAAGCCAGCCTGTTTAAAAAATAAGTAAATATAGAAGAATGTCAGATGGTATGTTGATATGGATTGTCCTAAAACAATAAAAGGATAGTTTTAAAAGTAAAAACTTTTTTTTTTTTTACTTTAGAGTTTACACTTATTTCATGCCTGTTCTGTAAGAAAGTATTTCTAATCATTGAGTTTGATTTCAATTTCTGGCTTGACCAGCAAAAGTTAAGTAAGAGGCATTAAATTTTGAGGGAAAGATTTAATGTGCTTGTTTTAAAGCCAGCTCTCACAAAGCTTAACAATAAAGGGAGTGGCACACCTGGAATTTTTCGTAGTGGTTCTCTTAGGATATGCATCTTCAGAATTTAAGAGAAGATTATCAAGGGGATGAACAATGAAGAGAAATAGGTATGGCCGGTCTAGAGGAAAGAAGGACTAAGGGTGACATGATAGCTGTGTCCCAGTATTGGAGGGGCTGCCACAAAGAGGAGGGGGGTCAACTTATTCTCCAAAGCATCAGAAGGCAGGACAAGAAACAATGGATGGAAACTAATCAAGGAGAGAAGCAACCTGGAATTAAGGAGAAACTTCCTAATATTGGGGACAATTAGCCAGTGGAACAGGTTGCCTTCAGAAATTGTGGGTGCTTCATTACTGGAGGCTTTTAAGAAAAGACTGGATGGCCACTTGTATGGAATGGTAGGATCTCCTGCTTCAGCAGGGGATTGGACTAGAAGATCTCCAAGGTCCCTTCCGACCCTTTCTATTGATTGAGTCTTCACAATCCCAGTAACTCTTTCATCCCTGTAAAACACAGAGTTACAAGTCTTAAAGCATCAGCTTCTGTGTCAATTACTAGCTTGGTTTTCTTTTTAAGGTTGCTCATATACAGGTAGTCCTCGAGTTACAACAGCTCATTTAGTGACCGTTCAAACGGCACTGAAAAAAGTGACTTATGACCATTTTTCACAGTTACGACCTTTGCATATCCTGATGATCAAGTGATTAACATTCAGATGCTTGGCAACTGGTTCATACTTATGACCGTTGCAGTGTCCCAAGGTTAGGACCTCTGCGGTGATCATGTGATCAAAATTCAGAACACTTGGCGACTGACTCATGTTTAATGACCATTGCAGTGTCCCAGGGTCACGTGATCCCCTTTTGCAAACTTTTGACAAGCAAAGTACCAATCGTTAAGTGAATCCAAAATCACTTAACAACCAGGTTACTAATTTAACAAATGCAATGGTTCACTTAACAAGTGTGGCAAGAAAGGTGGTAAAATGGGGCTAAACTCACTTAACAAATGTTTCACTTATTAACATATATTTGGGACTCAATTATGGTTGTAACTCGAGGATTACCTCTATAAGTGGCCACATCTTGTCTGTTAAGGCAGGCAAGGTATAAAGCAGTGATGGCGAAAGTTTTAGGTACTGAGTGCCCAAACTACCCACACGCATGCCCAAACTAAAAGGGGTGTGTGTGCATGCGAATGTGCGCATGTGCAAACGTGCTCATGTGCAAACGTGCACAGCAGAGACCCGAAGATCAGCCGGCTGGCAGGAGACTGGGCATCCCAACACCAGCAGTGCAGAAAGAGATAAGATCTTTTTCTTTCATGAGCTTCTGTTTCGTCGTTTGCAGGGAAACCGAAGCTCACGAAAGAAACGCCACAGAGATCTGATCTGGGGTGGCAGCGTGCGTGCCAGCAGAGAGGGCTCTGCGTGCTACCTCTGGCACCCGTGCCATAGGTTCGCCATCACGGGTATAGAGGCTCCTAGAATCTCTCAGCCACAGTTTTGCAGGGAATTTACCAAAATGGACATCTAAGGTGCACCTCATATTCACATAAGTTGTCTACCGAACCCCCCGAAGAAGGGAACATCCTTTTAAAAAATATGGTAGAATAAAATAAATTCATACAGAGAAAAGGTCTCTGCAGACACATGTTTGAAATTTGACAAGCTTCCTTTCTAGTCAATGAGTTTGACATCTGATGCTTCATAGATATATAAGTGAAGCAGAAGGAGAATTTTGCATCTTACCAAAAGAGTCCATTGTTAGAACTCATCTGTACAGTAGTGGCCAAAATTGTGGAAACCTTCTGGGAAAAAGTGCATTTTTTAAAAACTAGCTAATAACATCACTTTTGGGGGGAGTAGTACCATAAAATTATATATCAATGGAAAGATAATTGAATCAAGAATGCAATGCAATAACTTTTAGGAAGGATTTGCTACTAGAAGAGCAGTTACAGTATAAAGAAGAAAAGGGAAACACGTAGAAAAAACAAAAATGATCACCATAGAAAAAACGAGATGTACAAAAATGATCCCCATGTCAATTAATACTTAGTTGGGTAACCTTTAGCATGAATTACGGCCTTACAATGTCTTCCCATGGAGTCAACCAAGTCTTTTAGTTCTGCAGCTGTCATCATGTGAAGCCAAGATTGAATGATGGCTTCTATTAACTGGGTTTTATTGCTGGGTCGCTTCTGACTAACCAGTTTCTTTAGTTGGCTCCATCGATTTTCAATTGGGTGAAGGTCTGGGCTATTCCCAGGCCATTCCAGTAATTAAATAGGATTATCTTGAAACTCCAAAAGAAAAAGTGGTGTTATTAGCCATCAAACCTCAAAAATACACTTTTTCCAAAAACTTTCCACAATTATGGCCACTACTGTAATTAGAAATCTGTATTCACATGAATGTTCCTATGGTCATTCATATTTGGGTCGTTCTCCTCATGGTGATCCAGGAAAGTGAAAAAGATGGCCAAAAGAAGACTTCTGATGGAACAAAACAATCATCTATTTACTCCGAACTCTTTCTTGCTTTCTATTTCTGGACAGATGGCCTCAGCCTGCGAAGCCCGCAAGCAAAATGATGAAAACACAGACCATAATGGCATCCGAGATAAACTCTAATCTTCAGAAGGAAAGTCACATTTTGCAATTTGGAATGTATAGCTTAATACTTCATCTGGGATGAAAAATGACACAGGAATAAAATCTTTTTTCAATAGAATCTATTCTTTGGCAGTTTGGCCTCTAGAGGGAAGCGTTTACTATATAGCTGCTGCATTGGGGGGGGGGGGGAAATGCTAAGCCATTTTTTAAAAAAGTTTGAATCACAACATATATAATAATAATAACAGTAACAGAGTTGGAAGGGACCTTGGAGGTCATCTAGTCAAACCCCCTGCTCACGCAGGAAGCCTGTACTAGGGATTCAAACTGCCGAACTGCCAACCTTTCTGATCAACAAGCTCAGTGTCTTAGCCACTGAGCCACCTAGTCAGGCTATACATACTTACTGTACATCAGGGGTGTCAAACTCAATTTCATTGAGGGCTGCATCAGGGTTGTGTTTGACCTTGGGGGGCCAAGCTGGGCATGGCCAGCTTGTCTCTCATGTTGGGGGCGCCACAGGTGGTCCTTTAAAGCGCTCCATTGCTTAGGACCGGGGTATATTCGAGACCGCCTTCTGCCACCGATAGCCTCCCACCGGCCAATACGCTCCCACAGAGAGGGGCTCCTCAGGGTGCCGTCGGCCAAACAATGTCGACTGGCGACACCCAGGGGGAGAGCCTTTTCTGTGGGGGCACCAGCCCTCTGGAATGAGCTACCCCTAGAGGTTCATATGATCCCCGACCGGCGTACCTTTCGCCGCGCCCTGAAGACTCTTCTGTTCCAACAAGCCGGGCTGGCTTAATATGAATTTTAAATTGGGTGTTTGTTAGCTTTTAATTATGTGGGCCAAATTTTTTTATATATTCGTTTTTAAATTGTTTTTAAATTTTGTGAGTTTATATGTGTTTTAATATGGCTGTACACCATCCTGAGTCCTTCGGGAGAAGGGCAGTATAGAAGTTCAATAAAAATCTAAATCTAAATCTAAATCCAAGAGCCCTGCCAGTGAAAACGGGCTCCCAAGCTCCATTTTCGGCTGTGACAGCTTCCTGCAACCTTCTGCCAGGAAAAATGGAGCTTGGGAGGGCTACCCGTGACTCTCCCGAGCTCCGTTTTCAGCTGTGATGCCATCCTGCAACCCTCTGCCAGTGAAAATGGAGTTCAGGAGCTCTGTTTTTACTGACAGAGGCACCGCAGGTCGATCCTTTGCTGTTTCCAGGGCAGCCCTGAGGGCCAGATCCAAGCACCCTGTGGGTCAAATCCACACACACACACACGGCCTTCAGTTTGACACCCCTGCTGTACATTATCACATTCAATGATCCAGATTTTTTTTAAAAAACAAAACATATAGAAACCTAATCAGGGATATAATATTTGATAGGGCGTTTTAACTATAGCAATACAGTTAATGCATGGAGAACCGGTAGCGGAAATTTTGAGTAGTTTGGAGAACCGGCAAATACCATCTCTGGCTGGCCCCAGAATGGGGAGGGAATGGGGATTTTGCAATCTCCTTCCCCTGGAGTGGAAAGGGAATGGAGATTTTGCAGTTTCCTTCCCCTGCCATGCCCACCAAGCCACGCCCACCAAGCCACGCCCACAGAACCGGTAGTAAAAAAATTTGGATTTCACCACTGAGTTAATGTTTTAGGATCAGAAAGCAGACAGTTTATATACACCTATGTGGTGACTTACAGCCATTCATTTACAACAGCAGTGAAAAAAGTTGACTTACAACTGGTCTTTGCAACCACTGCAACATCCCCATGGTCAAAATTCAGGCACTTGGCAACCAGTGTGTATTTACAACGGTTGCGGTGTCCTCGGGTCATGGGGATCGCCTTTTGCAACCTTCCCAGTTTGCCTCCAACCAGCAAAGTCAACGGGATAAGCCAGATTGTCTTAACAATTTCACGATTCATTTAACCATCACTTAAACAATGGAGTTGAAATGATCGTAAAATCGAGTGCAGCTCATTCAACAACTGCCTTGCTTAGCAGCAGAAATTCTGGCCCCAGTTGTGGTCCTAAGTTGAGAACGACCTATCATAAAGATCTGTCTGTCCTGAAGAGCATCTCAGAATAGGTGAAATAAGAGAATTCCATATGCCCCTATAACAAATGGGGATATAGAAGTACATGGGCATTGTTTTAGCCCAGGAGTGTCAAACTCAAAGCCTGGGGGCCGGATGCAGTCTGTAGGGTGTTTAGATCTGGCCCAGGGATCCACCCTAGCAACAGCAAAGGACCAGCCTGTGGTGCCTCTGCCAGCAAAAACGGACCTCACGAGGGCCGTGGATGGCTCCGCTTTTGCTGGCAAAGGGTTGCAGGAGGCCATCGCAGCCAGAAACGGAACTCGGGAACCTATATTTTTATTGGCAGAGCGCTTGGGCCCCACAGGCACCCCCGACACAAGTGACGTCGAGCTGGCCACACACACCCTGGCCATGCTCCCCCCGGCCCCCCCAATGTCAAACACAACCCTGATGCGGCCCTCAATGAAATCGAGTTTGACACCCCTGTTTTAGCCTGTTCCAAACTATAAGGAGTAATGAGTTCAGACCAAGGAGATTTTGGAATTGTTCTAGTGGTACCATATCGTGCCATGCCCCAAATAAGTCCTCTCTCTCAACCTAGAGGTAGTTACAGATGATACAGTTTCTCACCTATACTCTGTATAAGATCTGAGCCTATATTTTAAAAAGTTTAATGTCTATGGAGATTCTCAGTCATCCAGGTCATGGTTATCCCCTTTTTTTCAAGAGGCAACTGGGTTTCTGGTTTTTCTTTGATGATGTTTCTCTTCTCATCCAAGAAGCTTCTTCTGCTCTGACAGGATAACGGGGAAGGGAAGGATTTATACTTCTTGCAGACAGCTGGTCCTTTGCATCCTTTTGGAGGATCCTTGAAGAACTTGGAGGTTTACAGAATCTGTGTCCTCAGGGTCACCTGAGTGGTGCTCCTGGTTCCTGTAGTCTGCAATTTTTCCATTACTACTGCCACATCATTCGAAGGATGTTCATCCCAAACAGAATGGGACTTTTAGTCTCTGACTTTTCATTCTCCTCGGGCGTTTCTCCTCGGGCGAATCTCTCCTGACTTATCTCCTCAGCTGGCACGCCTCCAGTCATTTGCCGTGGGGAATGGACCACCGGCCTCTTCGTCCCAGACCCTTTGACACGGCCCATTCTGAGGGTCGAGAAGAAAGAGGGTTCGTCCTGGGTGTTCCACCCTTTGTGGCAGTTAGCCCCGAACCAATTGGCTAGAGGGGGTGTAATAGAAAGAAGCTTCCATGGGAAATCCTTCCATTCCCCACTATCCAGTCAGAGCTGAAGAAGCTTCTTGGATGAGAAGCGAAACGTCTTCAAAGAAAGTCCAGTTGCCTCTTGAAAAAAAGCACCTTTGGTTTAAAAAGTTGAAATGTGGCAGGAAGTAATTCTGCATTCTTGGGAGAGAAAAAAGCAGCACTTAATGAGGGCAGATGATGGCATCAGTGTTTTTTTCATGACTCTTTGGCGTCAAACATTATTCCAAGGTATTTAAAAGTGTGAACCTGCAAAGGTGAGTCTCATGCCAATTTGAGAGTGTGGAAATCAGGTGGTTGAGATTCACATTAATATATAGGTAGAAGGAGGAAGATGCAAGGAGCATCCCTGAAGGACCTCTCTCTCTCTCTGTAGCTGTTCTGTTTAACAAGAGCTTGCATGAAAAGCATCTTACCTGTGGGAAATGTATGCAAATTTGGTAGCATTTTTTTTACAGCTACACAATACAATCAGAATAGAACCGGAAGGGACCTTGGAGGTCTTCTAGTCCAACCTCCTGCTCAAGCAGGAGACCCTATTCTATTCCAGACAAATGGCTGTCCAGTCTCTTCTTAAAAACCTCCAGTGTGGGAGCACCCACAACATCTGGAGGCAAGCTGTTCCACTGGTTGATTGTTCTCAGCGTTATGAAGTTTCTCCTTAGTTCCAGGTTGCTTCTCTCCTTGAATAGTTTCCATTCATTGTTTCTTCTCTTGCCCTCTAGTGCTTTGGAAAATAAGTTCACCCCACTCTTCTTTGTGGCAACCTCTCAAATACTGGAAGACTGCTATCATGTCACCCCTAATCCTTCTTTTCTCTAGACCAGCCATACTTGCAAATTCTTGCAACCATTCTTCATATGTTTTAGTCTCCAGGCCTTTTAATCGTCTTAGTTGCTCTTCTTTGCACTTTTTCCAAAGTCTCATATTGTGCCGTCCATGCAATATTGCTGAGATTTGAAGCAAAACTTGGTTTTACCCCCAAATCTCATTTCATTTCATTTGGCTTGCCTGGTTCAGGGGTGAGGAGGTGTTTATCCAGACATAAAGACATGTCATTCATATTAGATCCTGCTGTGACTGATCCCGATTTAAAACACCGTAACAAGATAAGATAGGACCCTAAAATCAAGTACGGAACCTAACTGGAAGAATTAGATCAAATTGAATGTTCATCTGATGCTGCATTCCACTTCCCGTTCTGATCATACAGATGCTTCCAAGAAACTCAATCATAACAATTATACTTTCATCCTGCCACTGAAACTCTCAAAAGACTCTACAAAGTGTCTTCTCCTTTTTTCATCCATGCGTTTGAACTTACGGAAGACAGCAGAAAAATGAAAGTAGTATATTTTCTTGCTATTCTTGGCTCCAGAACAATGCTGGAGAAAAGAATATGAAATTAATCTGAAATGAGGAAAGCAATAACAAATTTTGACGAGAACATGAACATAAGGATATGCGCATTATAAAAAGAGTTCGGAACAGTGAAAACAATGGTCTATCCAATTATGTAAGGACGTTGAGAGAAAAAAATGAGGAAAGAAATGATTAGAAATGGTTACCTAGAGAACATCAACTGCCGACAGAACCCATCAATCAACCCAAGTTCTAATGAAGGCTGATGACTCCCTTGAGGTGGTGGTCAGATGGAATTTGCATACTTCAGATATAACACTTAAGTAATCCCTCTTGATAGAGTATTTCCCTCCAAGGATCGTTTTTGAAACCTATTCCTACCACTAGTCAGACCCATACAGTAGTGGCCAAAATTGTGGAAACCTTTTGGGTAAAGTGTATTTTCTAAAACTAGCTAATTTTTGTTGTTGTTAGTTGCGAAGTCATGTCCGACCCATCGCGACCCCATGGACAACGATCCTCCAGGCCTTCCTGTGCTCTATCATCCTCTGGAGTCCATTTAAGCTCATGCCTACTGCTTCAGTGACTCCATCCAGCCACCTCATTCTCTGTCGTCCCCTTGGAGTAGTAGCATAAAATTATATTATCAATGGAAAGATAATTTAATCAAGAATGCAATGCAATATCTTTTAGGAAGGATTTGCTATTAGAATAGCAGTTACAGTACAAAGAAGAAAAGAGAAACACATAGAAAAAATGAGATATACAAAAATTATCACCATAGAAAAAAACAAGATGTACAGAAATTATCATCATGTCAGTTAATGCTTAGTTGAGTAACCTTTAGCATGAATGACGGCCTTACAATGTCTTCCCATGGAGTGAACCAAGTCTTTTAGTTCTGCCACTGTTATAATGTGAAACCAAGATTGAATGATTGCTTCTATTAACTGGGTTTTATTGCTGGGTCGCTTCTGAGTAACAAGTTTCTTTAGTCGGCTCCATAGATTTTCAATTGGGTTAAGGTCTGGGCTATTCCCAGGCTATTCCAGCAGTGGAATAGGATTATCTTGAAACTCCACAAAAAAAGTGGTGTTATTAGCCATCAAACTTCAAAAATACACTTTTCCCACAATTTTGGCCACTACTGTATCTTGTATACATCAATGAGACTATGCCGTTACTTCATGGTTAAGTATTGGGTCTCTATAAAATGGGGAGACCAGTAAACCACATGTTAGAGCTTCAGGAGGGACTAATAGAGCTATGTGTTTATAGTAACACCTACTTTGGAGAACAGAGGAACAATTTTGCAATTTTTTGCCATTTGTAGCCATATCTCCATAGAAAAGAAGAAAGACTTTCCAACTTCAAGCATTCAGGCCTCTCAAGTGTTTAAAGCACCACCCAAGCCAATTGTGATATTGCAGAGTATGGAGCAGACAGAGAAAGGAACACACCGTCTTCACACCGACGAGACCAAACCGATAAAAATCACGGTAACATCTTGAAGTGATGCCTGGATGATTCACAGAATGTGGATCAACAGGACGCCATATCCTCGCATCTTACAGCAGAGAGATCAGCCTTTTCACAACATCACATGGGAAGTGACAACAGTGAATCATGCCACGATGCATTTATGCATGCATGCGCTTTTCCTTACTCGAATAAAAATAGCCCCCAGGTTTTAAAATCCTGCTTCTATGTGAATGAGAGTCATTATTCTGCAGGACCTGAGGATCCTAGTGAACTGAGGCAGATGGCAGTCTTAGTGTCTCACAGGGTTTTCGGATGGATTCCAAAAGACGAGGAACGAGGTGCCAAAAAAGAGAGGCCCGAAATATATATCGATGTTCTGTTGTCCCAGAAAATGAAATGTGCATGTATTTATACAAGCCCAGACAGACATCCCCATAAATGCTCCAGAGTTTTGGCAATAAAAGCAGTGCAGAAGATTTTTTTTTTATTGCGCGCACACACACACACACACACACACACACACACACAGAGACCGTGTGGATTAAAGGAAGCTGGAGTTACCATAGTAACCAGTAAGACCAACTCACTCAACATGGTGTACTTTGCAGCATCCTAATTCTGTGGCTGGCGAAGCCCAACCAGAAGCGTTCTTCCTGTCCCTATGGAAACCGAAGGGAATTGCCCGCACTGTAGTCACAGGAGATTAAAACAATCCGGAATGTGTCTCTTCGGCTCGGCAGTGAGCAATCTCTCATGTTGAGAGATGCTACCAAGTTAAACAGAAAGAGGAAAACACCTGACACCCCCCACTCCCCCATATATCAGCAGGACACCTGAGCCAGCAAAGGTTTTCAGTCTACAAATTAAGTACAAGGTTGACTCAGCCTTCCATCCTTTCTAAGGTAGGTGAAATGAGGACCCAGTTTGTGGGGGCAATAAGCTGACTTTGTATAAATATACAAAAGTATGAAGGCTATTGCTTAACGCACTGTAAGCCGCCCTGAGTCTCTGGAGAAGGGCGGCATATAAATCAAATTAAAAAAAAAATTAAAAAAAAAAAGTACAAGGGAGAGAAAAAGAGTTTGTTGCCAGCCGATCAGCACATAGGGTCACTGTCATCTGAGAATGAAGCTTCTTTTCCCCCATGGCAAAGGGGAAAAGTTGAACCTTTATATCATTTCTAATCGTTAAATGGATTCTTAGCATCTTACATCCTCCTGAAATACTTGAGCCTTGCAAAAACAAAACCTCATGGTTTCATGGGACAAAAATAAATGGGGAGTGATGGGTTCACCCTAAATACTAATTCTAAACCCAGATTAGGGGACGCAGTGGCTCAGTGGCTAAGACGCTGAGCTTGTTGATCGAAAGGTTGGCAGTTCAGCAGTTTGAATCCCTAGTGCCACGTAATGGGGTGAGCTCCCATTACTTGTCCCACCTTCTGCCAAGCTAGCAGTTTGAAAGCACCTAAAAAATGCAAGTAGAAAAATAGGGACCACCTTTGGTGGGAAGGTAACAGCATTCCATGTGCCTTTGGCATTTAGTCATGCTGGCCACATCACCACAGAGACGCCTTCAGACAGCGCTGGCTCTTCTGGCTTTGAAACAGAGATGAGCATTGCCCCCTAGAGTCAGGAATGACTAGCACATATGTGCGAGGGGAACCTTTACCTTTACCTTAAGACCAGATTAATAGAACATACGGTAACTGTGGTGTCCATATAATGTGTTTCAATGAACAAAAAACAAACAATATATTGACAGTGTAATGACTCAACGTTATATCTGATTTAGACATAAGGCTTTGCAAGAGCCTTGGTGGCGCAGCAGACTAAAATGCTATTAAGTAGCACCAGCTGCCTGCAATTGCTGCAAGTTCAAATCTCACCAGGCTCAAGGTTGACTCAGCCTTCCATCCTTTCGAGGTAGGTAAAATGAGGACCCGGATTGTGGGGGCAATAAGCTGACTTTGTATAAAAAAGAACACCTGCTTGGAGAGGGGGGCCGAAAGCCCTACTAAGCAGGTATATACAAAAGTATGAAGGCTATTGCTTAACGCATTGTAAACCGCCCTGAGTCTCAGGAGAAGGCGGTCATATAAATCGAACCAATAAATAAATAAATAAATAAATAAAGGCAATGGCAGAGTTCCCATAAACATCGAAAAACCTACTTTAATTTACTTCAGACCTAATTGGTAATCAAATGGCAGAGGGTCATGAAATACCAGGAATGCTGGTTAAACTAGGAAATCCAAATAGAATCACAGAATCATAGAGTTGGAAGTCTTCTAGTCCAATCCCAGGCCCAAGGGATGAGTCCTTATACCATCCCAGACAAATGGCTGTCCAATCTTTTCTTGAAGACTTCCAGCGATGGAGCACCCACAACTACAGGAGGCAAGCTATTCCATTGATAGATTGTTCTCATTGTCAGTAATTTCCTCCTCATTTCCAGGTTGAATCTCCACTCATTGCCTTTTGGTGCTTTGAGCCCTGGTCCCTGCGACAGCCCTTTAAGTATTTGGAAGACAGCTATCGTGTCTCCTCTAAGCCTTCTTTTCATTAGATTAAACACACCTAGCTCCCTTCGCTGTTCATCCTACGATTTAGCTTCCAGGCCCCTTATCATCTTTGTTGTTTTTCTCTACACTCTTTCTAGGGCCTCAGCATCTTTTCTGTACTGTGGTGACCAGAACTATGCTCCATCTTCCAAGTGGCTTCAGTCGTGCAGTATAAAGTGATACTATCACTTGTTGCTACCCCGATGCAGCCTAAGACTGTGTTGGATTTTTTTTGGCAGCTGCAACTCCCCACGGGCTTTCACTTAAGGGATGCTCCACTAGAACACTTTTACATCCCTCTCCCAGGCACTATTGTTGAGCTAGGCACTGCCTATCCTGTAGCTGTGCATCTGGTTTTCTTGCCCAAGTGCAGGAGCTTGCTTTCCTCAGAGAAATCTCTTGTTTATTTATTTATTTATTTATTATTCGAATTTCTATACCGCCCTTCTCCTTTCGGACTCAGGGCGGTGAACAGCCAAAATAAAAACATTTATACATAAATACGATTAAAAATAGATTTAAAATAATTAAATTTGGCCCATAGTTTAAAATTTATCAATTTAAAATCCATATCAAAATTTAAAACCAACCATAAAATCATAAAATCAAGAGAGACCGGCTAACTGAAAGAGATGAGTTTTTAGGGCCCGACGAAAGGTCCGGAGGTCGGAGATCACTCGTATCTCTGGGGGTAGATTGTTCCAAAGGGTAGGTGCCACCACAGAGAAGGCTCTCCTCCTGGGGGTCGCCAGCCGGCATTGTCTAGCCGACGGCACCCTGAGGAGGTCCTCTCTGTGGGAGCGAACTGGCCGGTGGGAGGCAATTGGTGGCAGAAGGCGGTCCCGTAAGTACCCCGGCCCTAAGCCATGGAGCGCTTTAAAGGTGGTCACCAACACCTTGAAGCGCACCCGGAAGTCCACCGGAAGCCAATGCAGCTCGCGCAGGAGAGGGGTCACATGGGAGCGCCCAGTCACTCCCATAATCCCCCGCGCGGCCGCATTCTGCACCAGTTGGAGCCTCCGGGTGCACCCCAAGGGGAGCCCCATGTAGAGAGCGTTACAATAGTCCAGACGAGAAGTGACGAGTGCTTGAGTGACTGTGCGTAGGGAGTCCCGATCCAGAAAGGGGCGCAACTGGCGTATCAGGCGAACCTGATAAAAAGCCCCCCTGGCCACGGCCGTCAGATGCCCTTCTAAGGACAGCCGTGCATCCAGGAGGACGCCCAAGTTGCGGGCCCTTTCCGTGGGGGCCAATGATTCACCCCCAATAACTTGTCAACTTGTGAAGCCTTCCTGACCTGCTCTTGAGTTGCCATAGGCAGGGGATGGGGAACTGAGCCTCACAGCTGCAGCGAGGGAATCACACTTCAGTCAAAACAAAAGCACATTCCAGCCATCTCCACATCAAGGCCATCTCCACGGAGACCCACAGTGGCCAGAGGGAGATACTTCTACAACCCAAGAAATTGCTTCATTGGAGAATGTGATTGATGACACCTTGGGGGGAGGAGGAAACAGGGTCAGAGCCAGGGCGTGAATTAAGTGAGGTCAGAGTTGGCTTCACTTGGAATGTACCACATGAAGCTCCTAATAAATAACTGGATTTCTTTTGAAGCTTGGCTCGAGGCTCATGATTTAATTAGGGCATTGGTCGGAATCCTGACATCTCTTTTTTCTCCATGTCCCCTAAGGAAGGCAGTGATGAACTTCTTTCTGCTGGTGTCCAAAAAGTAGCGTAGAGGCAAACATATGGTAATCAAAAGTTGAGATCACCTTGAGGGCAATGTTGTGGTCCACCAGCAGCCTGCGGAGCTGGCAGCGGAGTCGGACAGTGAGGAGGCTGGGGAGGACAATGGGCCAGTCCTGGAGTCTGGGGAAGGCCCAGATGAGGGCTCTGCATCAGAGGCAGAGATGGGGCCAGGGCCATCTGGGAGCGATGCACGGACTCCGGAGCCTCCAGAGTCAGACAGCAGAGAGGCAGAGGAACAGGAGGATCCTGTTCCTAGTGCATGCATGTGCAGAGCTGCCAGAAGGCAAGAGCAGCTAAAGCAAAAAGGACGACTCAGGAGTAAGGCCAGGAGATGATTGGCCCATCCCATAAGGCTTAAAAGAGTAGCAAAGGCTCTTGGGCTCTTTGTAGGAAAGCAACATTGCTACATTTGTTTCTTGTCAGCATCTCATTTCTGAACTTTGTGGGGTTTTGCCAAGAAAAGTCTTTGGCAGGGTGCCAAAGGAGACAAAGGTTTGTGATAAGGCTGAAGGACTGTTTATGAAAGATTTGTTTTGGAATTAATTTGGACTAAGATGAGAATGAAGTAATTCTCAGCTGTTCTAATAAAATATGTTTGTTTAGGACTGATTGTGTCTGGTAATAACTACTTGGGCCTAAGTCACAACAGGCATCATGAATACCCAATGACTGGCAGTGCTACTCTTGCAAGAAGTATGCACTGAAACCATCAAAGGAAAGTGCCACTTTGGTGCATGAGTTATGGAATTAGATCAGAGTTAGGATGACAGAGGTTCAAGTTGCTTCTTAACCCTGGAAACTTACTGGGAACTTTGAATCATTTTCTTTTAGCCTCCTGGTCTGATGGTAGCTTAAGCAACTATTTACTGTCCTACTCTCTGTAAATTCATTTTGACAAGTTAATAGATATTTATGGAATATACTTCAGATTCTCAGGAAAAAGGAATGCATTCCAGAGATGCAAGAGAGAACCCAGTTCAAATAGCTTGTGTGGTAGAAAGTGGGTGAAGACAGCTCCTCCCCAACAGTTCCCAGAATATATGCTTTCTGGAGGTATTTAGTTCAGCAAGAGTCTGTCTATAAGTGAGGAACAATAAAGAAATCTGCTTGGAAGAATCATGTGTCTTTCTTGGGCTTTGGAGCCTGACATATAGATTAAAATATAATAATCATTATAAAGGCCAGATAATGCCTCATAAAGCCCCCAAACCCTCCGTTCCCTTACCATCCTGATTTCAAAGAATGGAGAGTCTGTGAATTTTGGAATGTTAGATATTCATCCAAATATTAAATATTTTCTATTTGGGTCCACTCTTTCAGCAAATCTTCCAGCATATACAGAATAATTTGCCCTTTATAATATAGTTTGAAGAATGTTGTCTCCCATTCTATATAGATACATAAAATTGTCAGCATTCCAGAAAAAAACCCAACTCCAAGTAAAAACTCTGAAGCAAGCATTTTTCAAAGTTCTATTTACTAGAATAGGTAAACTGGCACCTCTGGGAAAACCCGAATCTGAGAGGTCCAGGTTTTCCCTCAGTAAATCAAAACCCTCAAAACCATCCCCTCACTCCTCAGTCGATCACATGCTCCAATCAACGCCCGTCCCATCTCAAGACATCACTCCGACCATTCCTTCTCCAGATGCAGGATCAGCCTGACCTTGACTGAAAGGAAGAATGCTATTATGTCTAAAGACAACCCCTCTACCAAATCCCCCTCTCCTACTTTCCCACACATGAGAAGGTGGCAGCAGCATGGAAGCTTCCGGCCTAATATGGCTGACCAGTGGAACAGCTTGTCTCCAGAAGTTGTGAGTGCTCTATCACTGGAAGCTTTGAAGAAGAGACTGGACAGTCACTTGTCTGAAATGGTATAGGGCCGTGATGGCGAACCTATGACACACGTGCCAGAGGTGGCACACAGAGCCCTCTCTGTGGGTATGCGTGCCATTGCCAGCTGCTCTTCCAGGTTCCATTGCATGCATGTGCACCAGACAGCTGGTCTTCATGCAAAGACTAGCTGGCCAGTGTGCATGTGCACACCGGAAACCTGAAGAGAGCAGCTGGCCGGTGCGCATGCATGCCAGACCAGCTGGCCAACGCGCCTGCACTTGATGGAACCCAGAAGTGCAGCTGGCTACTGCACACATATGCACTGGCCAGCTGCTCTCTTCCAGATTCCGGTGCTCTGGCGTGCACACACAGGCTCCAGTTTAGGCATTTGGTGCCAAAAAAGCTTAGCCATCACTGGTATAGGGTCTCCTGCTTGAGCAGGGAGTTGGACTAGAAGATCTCCAAGGTCCCTTTCAAATTTATTCTTATTGATTTATTGATTGACTGACAGACTGACTGGGTGGGTGGGTGGATAAAAATATGAACTCCAGTCTAAACATCTGGCTGACTGTGCGACCAACCACAATAATAATAATAATAATAATAATAATAATAATAATAATAATAATAATAATAATAACAACAACAACAACAACAACAACAACAACAACAACAACAATAATAATAATAATAATAATATTAAATAATCAAAACCTTGTTGTTCCGCCAGGCTGGGCTATCAAGGTAAAGATTTTAATTGGTTTTTAAAAATGGGATTTTAAATTTGGGGGTTTTATAATTGAGCCAATTATTTAATAATTTTAATTATTTTTAAATTTTGTCTGTCTTTGTGCTTTTAATCAGGCTGTACACCGCCCTGAGTCCTTCAGGAGAAGGGCGGTATAGAAATAAAATAAACAAATAAATTAATTAAATAATAATAATAATAATAATAATAATAATAATAATAATAATAATAATAATAATAATAATAATACTATCAGAAGACTAACAGTAACAATTGCTATGATGGTGGGTAAGATTGACATTGGGAAAACATTCCTTGTTTCCAGTGGTGGGTTTCAAACATTTTTACTACCGGTTCTGTGAGTGTGGCTTGGTGGGCGTGGCATGGTTTGGTGGGCGTGGCAGAGGAAGGATACTGTAAAATCTCCATTCCCTCCCCAATTCAGAGGAAGGTTACTGCAAAATCCCCATTTCCTCCCAATCAGCTGGGACTTGGGAGGCAGAGAATAGATGAGGGCGAAGCCAGTCAGAATTTTTACTACCGGTTCTCCGAACTACTCAAAATTTCCACTACTGGTTCTCCACAACTGGTCAGAACCTGCTAAAACCCACCTCTGCTTGTTTCCCCCTAAAAGTTGTGCAGCTATGCTGAAGCAGCATGACGCACAAGATATGGCACACAGGCTCTCCAAGATCAGGAGGCAGAATGCCAGCCTCTTTACTGATGCTTAATATTGTCCATTCTCCAAACACAACTCAAAATCAGCCAATAGAGAACCAGACAGCAGCACCAGCCAACAACTTCTAGAAACTTCTTTTGCAATTGCAGCTCCAGAAACTAAGGCCCAATACTGTGATTTAGACAAAAACTGCACTGTGATTTAGACAAAAACTGCACACAGGCCCATCAAGATATTGCCTCGTACCAGTAACTAATCAAGTTATACTGCACAGAAAATAAGCATAAAACAAAGGTTTCTGATCTAGCCGCTAAATTATAAAAAGCATCTCAAATGTTGTTTTCTTTCAACAGTTTTATTTTCGAAATACTTAGGATTAATTTAGAATGGAATGAATTCTCACAAACTGTTCTTGGCTTTGACAGCTGCCTAGGCAAAAGATGCAACTTCTTAAATCATTTTCACACATGCGCTTGCTAACAAATTTCCTACTTTATTTAATGTGTGAAAAAAAAGGGGGGGAATGTAAATGGCTATCCCACTTTTTATTATTCATAGGTCACTTCTGAACTATGACCCACTATCTCTGGTGTCTGGCTTCACTTGGGGCAAGGTGAGGGAGATAATTATATTATTTAGATTATTTCCAGGGGTTGTTTTGCTCTTGTCGGGTGTAGGTCATAAATGCACATAAGCTCAAGCATGCTTTCATTAAAATACAGCATTGGTGAAAAGTGCAAATCCCATTGCAATTCTTGTAAAATATTGTGCATTCATGCTTTAATACATTCTTCTCATTTGTAAGTCAAATGTAACGTTGCACAGATTATATTATGGCTGGATCAGGGGAACTAAACTAAACTAAACTAAACTAAACTAAACTAAACTAAACTAAACTAATGCTGATTGTTCAAAACAGTGATTTAAATAGTCAAAATCCAGGAAGAAATTCAGTTGAAGAAAATGTTCATTAATAACAAAGCAAAACATTCTGAATCCAAATGAACCCAATAAAATTTTACATATAAAAACCAGGGGTGAAGTCCAACAGGTTCTGACAGGTTCTGGAGAACCGGTAGCGGAAATTTTGAGCAGTTCAGAGAACCGGCAAATACCACCTCTGGTTGGCCCCAGAGTGGGGTGGGAATGGAGATTTTGCAATATCCTTCCCCCAAGGGCAGGGAGGGAATGGGGATTTTGCAGTATCCTTCCCCTGGAGTGGGGTGGGAATGGAAATTTTGCAGTATCCTTCCCCTGCCACACCCACCAAGACACACCACGCCCACCAAGCCACGCCCACAGAACCAGTAGTAAAAAAAATTGGATTTCACCACTGATTCAAACCATAACATGATCTAAATTGTGATTTAAAAAATCTATGAGAAATGGTTAGATTTTTGTCAGGGTTCAAAAACAGCATATTGGTCATTAAAGAAGGGTCAGCTTTTTAATTCCTTAAAAATATAGAGTTTAAAGAGGATGGTAACTATACAAAAGTTTCAAGTCAATTCGACAATTAAACCTGTCCCATCAAATAAAAAGTTACCACTGATTTTTCTTTACTCCCTTTTTCTGTCCCTTTATCTTTGAATCCATTCCGATATTTATAATGCCATTTGTAGCACCAACAGCTATCCATTTCATAAGTGCTTAGAATTCGTACAGTGACCAGTTCATTGAGAAAACAGTCTAAACAGTAAGCCATGACAATCTGCAGATGTGTTCACAGAAACAACTTAAAATTCAAAATGAGTTTTAAAAAAATATTCTATGACTTTTACTTTCTGGTAATGAAAAAAAAAAGAGAGATTTTATTCCTGTGATAAAGGATTCCCTTGAGTGCTGTGTACTGAGAAGCACTTCGTGGTGAGACCACATTGGGAATCCTGTGTTCAATTCTGATCACCAAGATACATAAAAAAGATGTTGAGACTCTAGAAAGATTGCAGAGAAGAGCAACAAAGAAGATTAGGGGTCTGGAGGTCAAACCATATGATGAATGATTGAGGGAACTAGGTACTGTATGTCGAGACTAACAAAGAGAAGGACTAGGGGAGATATGATATCTGTTTTCCAGTACTTGAGGGGCTATCCCAGAGAAGAAGGAGTCAAGCTATTCTCCAAAGCACCTGAGGGTAGGACAAGAAGAAATGGATGGAAGGTCATTAAAGACAGATCCAACCTAGAACTAAGGAGAAATTTCCTGACAGAACAATTAATCAATGGAACAACCTTATTTCCAGAAGTTGTGGATGCTCCATCACTGGAGGCTTTCAAGGAGAGTTTGGATGGATATTTGTCTGGAACGGTATAGGGTCTCCTTTCTGAGTAGGGGATTGGACTAGTAGACCTCCAAGCCCTTTCCAATTATCTCTTGTTATACGTTTCTCTGGGTTGGTTCAAGCCATAGTACTAGGGCAGTATTGGAGAACTTTTTGGCACCAAGTGCTGAAACAGGAGTGTGTGTGCGTGCACATGTGCCGGAAACCGGAAGAGCAGCCACCTGGTGTGCATGTGTGCGCCAGGCAGCTGCTCTTCCAGTTTCCAGTATGCATATGCGCTCTGGCCACCTGCTCTTCCGGTTCCTGGTGTATATGCGTGCACGAAGACCAGTTGGCACATGTGCATGCATGCGCCAGGAAGTTGATCTTCTGGTTTCTGCATACACACCAGCCAGCTGGTTTTCATGCTTGCATGCATGCCAGAAACCGGAAGAGCAGGTGGCCGGAGCACATGCGCATGCCGGAAACTGGAGGAGCAGGTGGCCAGAATGTATGTGCATGCCGGAAATAGGAAGAGCAGCCGCCTGGCATGTATATGCACACCAGGTGGCTACTCTTCCAGTTTCCAGTGCTCCCACACACATGAAGACTAGCTGGCCAGCGCGCCGGAACCCGGAAAAGCAACAGCTCGCATGCCCGCAGAGATGGCTCTGTGTGCCACTTCTGGCACGCGTGCCATAGGTTCATCATCATGGTACTAGGGAGTGTGGAGTTGAAGAATTTATGGCATAAGAAAAGGTCTTGATACAGTCCAATACATTACGATTTTCTCCTTTGCCAAGAGCCTTAGGAACAGGTAACATAGCTTTAGAAAATGTAGAACATTGGTCCACAAAGCCACCTTACTATCTACAGGGAGGGGAACAAGATTCCTGTCAGCCCTGGAGGCCATCTTTTTCCTTGGATCTTCAGGGCTGCCACACTTAGTGCTGTGGGGAAGTGGGAGGGGGGTTATATGGAGTTGGTGGAGATATATTGATAAAACAACATTCTTTTCTCTGAGAGTCAAGACGTTCAGCCTGCACCTGGAGTGGCGTGACTGAGAGGCATCTCCAATTGGGACAGTGGATTGATTGGACCATGTGGACATGTGGGTTCAGGGGAAGGGACTTTCCTTTGGGTGGGGAAAACCTGGAAACTTTCAGATTCAGGTTTCCCCAGATGTGCCAATATGACATCTCTAATAAAATGGATCTTTGACGAACTGCTTGCCTCAGAGTCTTATTTAGTTGGGGGTGTTACTTGGAACCCTGACATTTCCATGCTTTTAGGGAGGACTTTCTCAGCTATCTTCTGATAAAGGAGAGCACAGAGACCAAATTCTGAGTTATGCAGGCAGAGACCTCTCCTGTCACTCTGAGTAATAGCCACCCACAATAGAACTCATTCTGAAAAAGTGCCTAAATAAAAGGAGAGGAAGGGGAAATTGGAGAGGATAGGAGCATTAATGAAGTCTAACCTTGCTAACTCTTTTTTCAATGCTTGAGCAAAGCTATCGTGGCATCAGATACACAAGTTTTTCTGGGGGAGAGGAGGGGCAGGGGTTTGTCTGAGCATGTGAATCCAAAAAAATCAATTCCTATATGCAGAGGAAACTACTTCCAAAAGTTATTTAATAGAGAATGTGGAATATTGATTTTGCTTTAAACAGTGCCCTCCAGTATCTAAAGACACTGTAATTTCTTCATCTTTCATTGTAGTTGACGGGCAACTGACCTACTCAAAAACATAATTATTTACTCAATAAAAAAAGTATTTTGTGCATTTGGCTTGCAAGGGGATGGGGTGGGGGGGAGAGAATGATTAAACATTGTGGAAATACATCAGGCTGCGTGGCTAAGAAGTAAGAAGAACGAAAGCCTACCTGTCTTACAAAAATATTTTCAAACATTGCGCCATATGTTTTAGCCTCAGTTTTACTCAGAAGGTTAAGAGCACATGAAATCACTAGAATGTCTATGGAAGCATTGAATTTGATGCAAAATGTAGCAAACTGCATTTATAAATACAGAAAAAAATAACTAACTTTGGGAATCTGGTTCAAGTCTCTGACCTCCCAAGCTTGTCAGGATAACAATAAGATTACCGTGTTTCCCCGAAAATAAGACCCTGTCTTATATTATTTTGAACCCTGAAATAAGTGCTTGGCCTTATTGCCATGCGCTCAAAAGCCTGATTGGGTTTATTGTCAGGGGAATGCCTTATTTTGGGGAAAACAGAGAAGTACATGCCACAGATATATAATTAAACTTGAAGATTTGTGCCATGTTACTAAGCCTTATTATCATGAGAGAAAACTGAAATGAGTTGGAGAGAGGATCTACAGCCCTACCTCCTATTTTTGTTAATCTTACTATCAGTGAGTAATCATGTGCCTTGGCCACTCTGAAGCAATGCAAGAGACTCCTATCCCAAAGGTGCTTTTTCAAGAGGCAACTGGACTTTCTGGAAACCAAAAAAGTCCAGTTGCCTCTTTAAAAAAAGCATCTTTGGGACAACCATGACCTGGATGACTGAAGAATCCTCATAGACAAGAGATACTCTGGTGCTCAGTGAACTGACAAAGCACCCTTTCCCACCCAGGAGAAACAATCATTAGATCCATTTGCACAACTTAAAGATACCAGCTGGTCTCTCTTACCTCACAAGATATCCTAAGAAAATCATCCAGATTTAAGGAAAGATTGTGTTGGAGGGGAAAAAAAATTTTTTTTTTGTAGACAGCTTTGCTTAACTCGATCAGGTAGGCAGCGGCGGTCTGAAAAGATTACCTCATCGCTTTTCCATGGTGGAGGGGAAGACCTCCCAAAGCCCCCCCCTTTTTTGTAACAAACAAACAACAAAGCCAAAGACTAGTCAGCTTGCTCCATTTAGAGAAGATTATGGATCCAGGGAAGAAAGAGGCCCGTAATAGCCCCCTCCCACCCTTAATTGAGGACAGAGGAGGCAAGGAGTGGCTGGGAAGAGATTCAGCCATGTTGGAAGTACACCCCAAAAGGACAGTGCCAGGAACCATTAAAGCAGTGCAAAAAGCTTAAAACAACCATTCCCCTTTTAAAAAGTGAAGCCCTGGAATAAAAGTACCAGCAAAAGGGGGGGGTGGGGACTCCAGAGAAGCCACTCGGGCTATAGAAAGTCTGGGTGTACTGCCAAGAACCATTAACAGCTGATACAAGATAAGAAGGTTTAACCAAAGAGGCAGTTTCTGAAAACACTTAAGCAGGGCAATAATGATAAGCAGAATTAAGTTAGAAACAACACACAGAGGCATACTACAAGGCTCCTTCCTGCCTTCCTGACAGGATTAACTCCTTAAGGTGGGAAAAACAAAAGGCTGTTGGAGGAAGATTTCTTCCAACAGCTGGTTCGCCAAACTGATCAGAAAGTTAACAAACTGTTCTCCCAAACTGGCTGAATCCCACCACTGCCCTGATCTAACTCCAAACAGGTACTGTTAATTGAGAAGATTCCTGAGCACAGACATTTTAGCAATAGATCAGTTTAACTGGACCTTCATGTGCAGATCTGGTCTTTTGCACCTGACAATTTATTAAATTTATATGCTACCCATCTGGCTATCAACTGGAAAATGGGAAGTTATTGGGAAAGAGAAGAGAACTAATAGGACAATAACATGACATATCTAATTAAAAGTTTTGCATAGTTGCATAACTTTTTAAAGATATGCAAGTGTGGAGCTAACATCCTTTAAAAAAAATAATACCCGTTGAATTTATCCATAGGGCCTTTTATTTGGAAATGATTGGGGCAATCAAAGAATATCTCAGGACATCATAAACAGGACACCCTAGGAGGAGATGAGCAAGATTTTCAACCTCCCTTGGTCCACAAGGGCAAAGTCTCTGCAAATAAGGAATCCCATAAAATGTTGTCACCAGTAGAGCTGATGGGAAGCACCAAAGGCATTTGGGAAAAGCTCATTCATATTTACCTATAGTTAGATGGTTTAGATATCCCACTAGAATTCAGAGACCCTGATGATATCATTTTGACGATCAATAGCACTTAGCACTTAGATTTATATACAGCTTCACAGTACTTTATAGCCCTCTCTAAGTGGTTTACAGAGTCAGCATATTGCCCCCAACAATCTGGGTCCTCATTTTACCCACCTCGGAAGGATGGAAGGCTGAGTCAATCTTGAGCCTGGTGAGATTCAAACTGCCAAATTGTAGGCAGCCGGCAGTCAGCAGAAGTAGCCTGCAGTACTGCATTCTAACCACTGCGCCACCATGGCTCATAATGTCCCTGATTCTCTCTTTTCCTATTGATTTGGCTTTCTCCAGGGTTAATTGACTTAAAAATTCAGGAGAGGGGCCAAGAGTGGAAAGTTCTGCTATACAGATTTGGTGCCAATGAGATTGGCAGCTGTGCGACCACAGCAGAGGCATCAGGCCTGAAAGATCAAACCTGATTCTAAATCCTGAGATTAGAATCTTAGTCCAGACCTGAACCTTAATACTTGACATGTTAGCTTCAAACCTCAATACAAGTAGTCCTCAACTTACAGAGTTCATTTAGTGACCATTCAAAGTTACAACGGCATTGAAAAAAGTGTGTTATGGCCATGTTTCACACTGACAACCTTTGCAACTTCATTGGTCCCATGATCAAAATTCAGATACTTGGCAACTGGTTCATTCTTATGACGGTTGCAGTGTCCCGAGGTCATGTGATTCACCTTTTGCGACCTTCCGACAAGCCAAGTCAATGGGGAAGCCAGGTTCATTTAACAATTGTGTCACTAACTTATCAATGGCCAGGATTCATTTAACGACTGTGGCAAGAAAGGTCGTAAAACAGGGCAAAACTCACTTGACCAATGTCTTATTTAATAACAGAAATTTTGGGCTCAATTGTGGCCATAAATCGAGGACTACCTGTATTACAGATATGTTTTAAAACATTTCTCATCATACAAAACCTTTTTGAATTACTGTAATACTTATTTTTAAAAAAAAACACATGCTCAACATCAGTCAATTAACCCCAATTAGCCTATTCCGTGCAGTGGGTTTTTTTTTTTTTTTTTTAGTAGTCCGGCGTTTTCATTTAACTATATAAAAGCATTCTGCATTACAGAAACAGGATTACGGCTACAGTGCCTACATTGAAAACAATTGAACTCAAAGGAAAAGAGATATTTCCCTTTGAATGTAAAAGGCTCAGAAGATAATGTATTTGTGAAGTTCAAAACGCACTTATACTCTTGCAACCATTGCTGTTTCTCAGCTTGCCAACAAACCAGTGGGAAAGAAAGAGAAACTGGAATGCGGGCTCCAGACATTGCCCAAGACACTGTGGGAACCAAGGGCACGTCTACAGGTGTTTGCCTAACCCCAAAGACATTTTCCCATAACAAAATACTGACAGTCAATTGGACAATGTGACCTGCACTAATCAAGGGGAGGGGGAAGTCGACTTTTTAATTATATTGGTTTGCATGGGAATTAACCAGAGTTAGTTTTATTTTCATCTGTGCCAAAATGATGTGCTCAATAAAGTTTTGCCTTAAGAGATTGGAACATCTCAACGGTGTTTGCTTCGGTTCGTCCGTAGAAACCTTGACTATATCATGTTAAACTGCTTTTTTTAATCATAAAGGAACAACGCTTTGCACAGAGAAGTGGTTTTCTCAGCACTGTGCTTATTGACATGTTAAAGAGTAGCATGCAGCCTGATTTTAAATATAAAATTCCTGATAATACATAGTTAAGCAGATAATATAATTTCACAATCACTGTCAAAAGTTGTTCAGGCTGGAGGTGATTGCCACATTACAGCCATAAAAAGGATGGATTATCCAGAATTCCTGATCTTCTCTGAAATTTCAAGCTAACATCACTAGTGGGCTTCACTTACCTTCGCTACCGGTCCGGAACTGTGAGTTCGCGCATGTACTTCATTCGCACACAGTGCTTTTGCACATGCACAGAGTGTCCATGATGACATCCAGGCAGGTAGGCGGAGCCTCCCACCACCGCCGCTACTGGTTCACCGAACCGGGGCGAACCGGTAGAAACACACCACTGGCTAACATGGATCACTGAAGGTGCTGTCTGGCAATTTTAACTGTAGGCCATCTAATAGCATTTTATTGCAATAACATAATAATACATGGTAAGTACCATTTCAGTTTTTCAAAGACATTGTGAAGTCCACACTGTAGGCTCACGTGGTCACTATTGACCATAAACGTCAAGCATTTGCAATGTAATCTGAAAACTCTCATTTATTAGTACTTGTGCCCAGCAATCTTCTTAATGAGTTACAGTGACATCAGAATGACAGCAGGTGTGTCATAATATCACTGAGCATTGGTGTGATTATGAAAAGGCTTCATAACAAATATATAAGCTGCATCATATGTGCATGGTGGAGTGGTGCGGTGGCCTAGAAGTGGAGCTCTCGCCTCACAATCAGAAGGCTGTGAGTTCGATCCTAGGTAGAGGCAGATATTTCTCTCTCTGGGCACAAGGAGAATATATCTGCTGAACAAAACTCCGCATTGGCGACAGGAAAGGCATCCGGCCAGTAAACACTCTGCTAGCTCCATTCTGTTGCCCAGACTCCTGCCTGCAAAGGATTTTGTGGTCGTTAAAAAATGATGATGATGATGATGATGAAATGTGCATGATCACACCATGATATGTGGGTTCTCTCTTGCCTTCTTGCTGTCCCCCTTTCTCTCCACACACAGATAACCATTTCAGTCTGTGAAATCACTGCAACCTCCATCCACCCCATCAAATGTTTGCTGACATGGAGCCTATCACTCTAGGCATCAGCTCACTCCTGAAGTTTAAATTTAACAGAAAGGGAGAAAGAAAGAAAGAAAAACTGAAACAAGATTCAGAACACTTACAAGAACTCTGCCGGTTAAAGTCTGGGCTGAAATCATCACCCCTGCCCAGTCTTTAACAGAGGTCATCCAGCCCACTTCTAGTGCCACAACTTCCTCTTTTTCATCTGTGCCTTTCAAATCCCCATCTGCCTGCGTCTCCCCACTGCCAGTGATCTTCTGGACCTCCTAGAAAAACAGAAAGTAGAGGATAATTAGAATGGCCAGGGTGAAAAACCACAAGGAAGCAAGTAAATGCAACAATTAACATTCTGTCTTAGCGTGAATTGGCAAATCCTGTTCCTCAGCCAACCACACACAAATCTCACAAGCGATGCTCAATTCTTTGATTAATAATTGTTGGATAACAGTTCTGAATTCTGCTTTTCTCTTTGCATCCTGGACATAAATTGTTTCAACTTCTACCCTCAAGACGACAATATAGGGCTCTGCATACCAGAATAACTAGACATAAGGACAGTTTTTTCCCGAATGCCGTCACTCTGATAAACAACTAATTCCCACAACACTGTCAAACTATTTACTAAGACTGTATTACTACTATTCTTCTCATACTTCCTATTACCTATCTCTTCCCACCTATGGCTATAACCATGTTGGTTGTATCTCTACGATTTACAATATATTGTTTTATTTGTTTCCTAGTATGATTTGATTGCTTATTAGTAACCTATGACTATCACTAAGTGTTGTATCTTTTGATTCTTTATGAATATATATTTATTTTTTCTTTATGTACATTGAAAGCATATGCACCAAAGACAAATTCCTTGTGTGTCCAATCACACTTGGCCAATAAAGAATTCTATCTATCTATTCTATCTATCTACATCTCCTCTAGAGAAGTCTAATCTTTTAAATTTCTAGAGAGAAATTCCCTGAGGATGGGCTCCAGCACAAGTCCAAAAACGTAGAAGACAAAACCTCTGGTCCTGGTGACCGACCCAGATTGGATCCTGCAAGATTAGATTTATTTTAACTCTACCTTCTGAGCAAAGGATATGTTTTAAAAGTTGGATGTTCCTATCCAGCTGAGCACAGGATACCATGCACTTCAACTGAGGCTGATGCGATTATATCAATTGTGGGTTGCTACCGGTTCGGTCCGGACCTTGCGAACCGATAGTAACGGCGGCGGGAGGCTCCTCCAACCCACCCAGACGTCATCACAGATGCTCTGCACATGAACCGAAGCGCTGTGCGCAAGCGAAGCAAGCACAAGCACATGTGCACGCTCCCGTTGCAAACTGGTAGCAAAGGTAGATGGAACCCACCCCTGGATCATATGGCAACCTGAAGTGATTGGACTTAAAAGAGAATCAGGGAGGGGAGAGAGAGAGTGTTGTGACCCAGGCCCAAGTAGTTAGTATTAAACAGAAACAGTTCGAAAACAAAAAAAACTTTATTAGAACAGCTGAGAATTAACTCATTCTCAGCGTAGTCCAAACTAAATTAAAGCAAATTCTTCAAAACACCATTCCTCAGTTTATCACCGACCTTGGGCTAATTAGGCAAACTGCAAAAGGCTTTTCTTGGCAAAAGTTCAGAAGCAGAAGACGCCGACAAGAAATGAATACAGTGAAACAAGAACCAATTCTCTCAACTTTGTTTTCCGGCAAAGAGGCCAAGAGCCGTTGCTGTAAGCCTTATGGGAGGGGCCAATCATCTCTTGGCCCTACTCCAGAGTCGTCCTCTCTGCTTTATCTGCTCTGCCTTCTGGCAGCTCTTCTCATACGTGCACTAGGAACAGGCTCTTCCTGTTCCTTTGCCTCTCTACTGTCAGCCTCTGGAGCCTCCGAAGTCTGCACATCACTTCCCGATGGCTCTGGCCCCATCTCTGCCTCCGATGCAGAGCCCTCATCTGGGCCTTCCCCAGCCTCCAGGACTGGCCCATGTTCTTCCTCACCCTCATCGCTGTCCGACTCCACTGCCAGCTCCGCAGGCTTCTGACGGACCACAACACAGAGTGTTGACGAGATGAAGACTGTGTAAAGGACTGATCTAGAGTCAGAAGCATCACTAGGTTCCATATTGTTTAACAAATCTTTTAAGGAAACTACTAGAGTCACCCAAGGATGCAGATCATAGGAAGATGATTAGAGTGAGAAGAATTTTTGTAGGTTGACTGAACTTCCTTAAATGGCATTTTTGTGTGCAAAGCAGGGGTGAAATCTGAACCGGTTTACTACCGGTTCGCTGGCTGCACATGTGCAGTGCGCACCATGCACCAAATGCGAGGTGCGCGCGCACAGTGCACGCCAAAAGGAGGCATGTGGTAAGTAGAGCAGCACGCAAGGGGGCGGGTGTTATCAGTTGTGGCACACAATCTTTTTTTTTACTTTTAAAAGCATTGCTTTTAAAAGTAAAAAAAAAAAGCCTCTGACGATTGCACTGCTCGGCTGTGATCATCAGTTGCTTTTTTTAACCTTTTAAAAGCATTTGTTTTACAACCTCTTCGGCCAAAGAGGTTGTAGAAAAAATCCTTTTAAAAGCCTCTGATGATCCCAGCTGAGTTGCCTGATCATCAGAGGCTTTTTTTTTCTTTTAAAAGCATTTGTTTTACAACCTCTTCGGCCAAAGAGATTATAGTTAAAAAATGCTTTTAAAAGTTAAAAAGTTTTAAAAAAAAAGCCTCTGATGATCGGCTGGGCATGGGGGGAGGCAGGGATTTTTCCTACCGGTTCTCCGAACCACCTGCCGCCATCGCTACCGGATTGGTCGATCCGGTCCGAACCGGGAGAATTTCACCTCTGGTGCAAAGGACTACAAAAAACGAACATTCACCGTATGGCACATTTCAAGAGTTGCTCAACAGACCATTTAGTAATTTTAAACTCAAAAGATGCTGGGCCCTATTCCCTAGATCAGTGTTTCTCAACCTTGGTAGCTTGAAGATGGGTGGACTTCAATTCCCAGAATCCCCCAGCCAGCAGCGCTGCTCTAGATGGAAAACATAGCTGACACATACAAACTCTGAAACAAAAGTAGCTACAAGGAGGTATTTATATGGCCTTCTGTGTAAGTCGCTGTGCAGAATATGTCCATAGACAAAATTAACCAAAAAGAAACGTGCAAAAAAAAAAAAAAAGGATATTAGTCATGAGTTGTTATAATTAATGGTTATTAGAATTAGTTTCCCAAGGATCCTCATCTTGAGCAGCGTGTGAAGTCTTAAATGCCAAGCAAAGCTGAAATGCAAAGTTCCAGAAGGACCACTATTTAAAGAGCTGTTTGATTAATCCAAGGCACTCCCCCTTTCTAAGCATCAGCCTTTACTGAGTCACCAGAGGGATAGGAAACAGCAAGTCAAAGAAAAAACCCCTCTGAATCACTATTGGCCTATATTATTCATATCTAGTGTCTCCGGAAACTGCTACTACAAAATTACGGAGTTCTTACATCCAAGATAAATATGCTTCAGTCATGAGTGGCATAAAAGAGGGGAAATCATTAACCTCCAAGCAAGGAAATTTGTGGTTAATTTTTGATCTAGATCCGTGATGGTGAACCTATGGCACGGGTGCCGCAGGTGGCACGTGGAGCCATATCTGTGGGCACGCGAGCATTGCCCTAGCTCAGCTCCAGTGCGCAGGTGCGCGCCAGCCAACTTATTTTCGGGCCTTCCGCGCCCGCTAGAAGTCGGGAAATGGGCCATTTCCAGCCTTCAGAGGACCTCCGAAGGGAGTGGGGAAGGCTGTTTTTGCCCTCCCCAGGCTCCTAGAAAGGCTCTGGAGCCTGGGGAGGGTGAAAAAATGGGCCTACCAGTCCCACCGGAAGTCAAGAAATGGGCCGTTTCTGGCCTCTGAAGGGCTTCCAGGTGGGGGGTAGGCCGTTTTCACCCTCCCCAGGCTCCAAGAAAGCCTCTGTAGCTTGGGGAGGGTAAAAAACGGGCCTACTGGGCCCACCGTGCCATCACGTGCCAAAAGCAGGGGTCATGCAGGGGGTCACACGTGCATGCATGGGGGGCAGAGCACATTGAATTATGGGTGTGGGCATGCACGAGACCCCTCGCACTCCCCTCGCTTTTGGCACGCGACGGCAAAAAGATTAGCCATCACTGATCTAGATGATGGATGGATTCATGTAGCCACCAAGGACAACCCAAGAAAGACACTGTCTTTATCTAATAACACACAGCTACTCCAGCCTCCCACTGGGTCCTGTGTGATGTTTTTTCTACAATCTTCCCATCTCTTATGCCAGGAATTTAAGGAAGTCCAGGAAAATAAAAGCAGAGAAACATCTGCTTCAGATGAATTGGATTTGAAGAAATGGGAAGCCAATCAATCCAGGAAGCTTCCTTCCTTCCTTCCTTCCTTCCTTCCTTCCTTCCTTCCTTCCTTCCTTCCTTCCTTCCTTCCTTCCATCCATCCATCCATCCATCAGAATAGAGCTGGAAAGGACCTTGGAGGTCTTCTAGTCCAACTCCCTGCTCAAGCAGGAGACCCTATACCATTCCAGTCTCTTCTTCAAAACCTCCAGTGATGGAGCACCCACAATTTCTGAAAGAAGTCATTCCACTGGTTAATTGTCCTCACTGTTAGAAAATTTCTCCTTAATTCCAGCTGGCCAGTGCGCATACGCACCTCGGAAACACGACGACCAGCTGGCTGAACTGGGGCGACGGCGTGCATACCCACAGAGAGAGCTCTGTATGCCACCTCTGGCATGCGTGCCATAGGTTTGCCATCACAGGTATAAGGTCTCTTGCTTGAGCAGGGAGTTGGAGTAGAAGATCTCCAAGATCCCTTTCAACTCTGTCATCCTGTGATTCTATTCCTAAACTCCAAAAATGGTTTCAAGGAAGCCTGGAGCTTTAAGGGAACTAACAACCCTTTCCATGGGTATTTCTCTGCCTTTCCAACCCAACAGTGTTTGAGAGCCCCTGCTTTGGAGGAAGGATGAAAAACCTACGTCTCCTCAACAAAGAAAGAGCTTTCAGAAATTCCAAATCTGGTGTTCTGTCCCAGCTCCGGATTCCCGAGGATATTGACACACATCAACAGTCCTTATCAAATTTATTAAGTAGCAAGAATAAACCAAAGTCTGGCAAAGGTTGGCAACCAGCCCAGAAAACAAGATATGATAAGACTTTTCCAAAAATGCTCTGATGATAATTACAAGTTGTTTCCAGCAAGAAACTTACTAACAGCGTGTGATTTAAATAGGCTAAGGAAATAGCCAATTATCCTCAAGCCTTACTCTCGAGGAGATCTCCTCCTCCTGAGTAGCCACTCCTGCCTTTTGGCAGCCCTGCGTGCTCGAGCATTGAGAAGAGGCTCCTCCACTTCGCTCTCTCCACTTGAAGGAGCCTCTGGAGGGTCTGAAGGCCCTGGCTGAGTCTCTGCCTCTGGCACCACATCCTCTTCAGCCTCCTCGCTGTCCGACATGAGTGCTGGCTGCACCGGCTGCTGGCACAACACTACACCAGCCTCCTCATCGTCAGGATCAGACACGATCCACGCAGGCCACTGGCAGGCCCCAACATCTGGGCTACATTTTCACAAAGTTGAGTTCAATTTCTTAACTCATTTTAACTCTACTGAAAAGAAGGACTAGGCGTGACATGATAGCCGTCTTCAAATATTTGAGGGGTTGCCACAAAGAAGAGGTGGGTCAACCTATTTTCCAAAGCACCAGAGGGGAAGACAAGAAGCTATGGATGGAAACTAACCAAGGAAAGAAGCAACCTGGAATTAAGGAGAAACCTCCTGAAAGTGAGAACAATTAATCAGTGGAATGGCTTGCCTCCAGAAGTTGTGAGTGCTCCATCATTGGAGGTTTTCAAAAAGGGACTGGACAACCATTTGTCTGGAATGGTATAGGGTTTCCTGCTTGAGCAGGGAGTTGGGCTAGAAGACCTCCTAAGTCCCTTCCAACTCTGTTATTCTGTTCTGTCATGATCAGGTCAGTGATGCGATACGGTCACTCAAGCTAGAGAAAGGCATTTTAGGAATAACAGATAAGTGGCAGAAGGCTTCCAGGCTAAAAAAACAAAGAATAACAGAGTTGGAAGGGACTTTGGAGGTCTTCTAGTCCAACCCCCTGCTCAAGCAGAAAAATTTGCAGCAACTGACATGAAAAAGCAGAAGAAACTGAGTTCAAACTGAGACAAACTTATACAAAAGGCAGGATTCCTAAGGGTTCAGAAGTGGGTTTCGGCAGGTTCTGACCAGTTCTGGCGAACCGGTAGCGGAAATTTTGAGTAGTTCAGAGAACCGGTAGTAAAAATTCTGACTGGCCACCCATCTATTCTCCATCTATTCTCTGCCTCCCAAGTCCCAGCTGATTGGGAGGAAATGGGGATTTTGCAGCATTGAGGGATGGAATGGAGATTTTACAGTATCCTCCCCATGCCAAGCCCACCAAGCCACGCCCACAGAACCAGTAGTAAAAATTTTGAAACCCATCACTGTAAAGGTTCTCAGATGGAGTCTTTCGGCATGTATGGCTTCCTAATTCTCTGTATTAAATCTTTTTTACTGAGCCTAGCTGAATCTGCTTGGGAATATGGAGCAGGAAAAAAAATCTAATTTTAATACTTGGTAGAAAGCTTTAATCTCAGCTATCCAGAACTCAGAGAAAGAGACATTTCCCGAATCTGAGAGCAAAGTTTTCACCGGTGTCTTATTTAGAGACGCAGCAATTGCAATTCTAAGTTAATACTATCTTTATGCAGCCAGGCGGCTTACCTGTTGTTGTGTAAAGTATTCATTATTTTAATTGCTTGATGACAGGAACATATAAATAGAGGGAAGTGGGAGGGTGTATTCATTACTTGGTGCAATGTTGTCTGTCTTAGATTTATAAATGTTGTGGAGACGTTGCATATTTATCAGAAGAGAAGATTTAGAGTTATGCAACTAGAAATTTATTTTTAAAGCTGTGACAGAACCAGAGATTTCCTGTTAATGGGGGTGGTGGGGGGAGCTGGTTGGTTTTCTATTATCACAACATCCACCTTCCAATTCATTTATCTTTTTTTTTTTTTTAACTTTCCCCTTCTTTTTCAAAATAGTCAGCAGGCAAATGGCTGCTTTTATGGCCATTGTTAGGATGGATGGATGGATGGATGGATGGATGGATGGTTTGTTTGTTTGTTTGTTTGTTTGTTTGTTTGTTTATTTTTAGTTTGATTTATATGCTGCCCTTCTCCGGAGACTCAGGGCGGCTTACAATGCTTTTAAGCAATAGCCTTCATACTTTTGTATATACCTGCTTAGTAGAGCTTTTTGCCACCCCCCCAAGCGGTGTTCTATTTTATACAAAGTCAGTTTATTGCCCCCACAAACCAGGTCCTCCTTTTACCTACCTCGGAAGGATGGAAGGCTGAGTCAACCTTGAGCCTGGTGAGAATTGAACTCGCGGTAATTGCAGGCAGCTGGCAGCTAAATACTACTTTAATAGTAGTTTAGTCCACTGCACCACCAGGCTCCTTAAGACTATTACCTAACTTGTTGGGTTGGCAATATATAAACCATCAATGTATGTTTGCTTTGTATTGTATTGTATTGTATTGTATTGTATTGTATTGTATTGTATTGTATTGTATTGTATTGTATTGTATTGTATTGTATTGTATTGTATTGTATTGTTATACAAAGTCAGCTTATTGCCCCCACAATCTGGGTCCTCATTGGATTGGACTGTGCTTTATTTTTCCTGAATGTAAACTGTAACACAACTCAGTGTATCTATGTGGTGACTGTGCTTATTCATAACTGCTCACAACCGCTTTCATGCGCACACCTTTGCTACTCAAAGGTTATTCCTTAACAGCCATTTATGCTGTGAAAGACCTATAAGGAAACTGGATCATAGTTACCAAAGACTAGCCAATGTTTCTCAAAGCTGGGTAGAAATTTTAAAGCTCTCCTCACTGATCAGAAATCCCTCCTGGAGTTTGCAGATCAGTGGGCAGTATGGTAGTCATGGACAGATTCTCAACACCTATCGGTATCCTGTTGTGGCCCACCAGCGGCCAGAGGAGTTGGTGGCAGACGCAGACAGTGAGGAGATTGGGGAGGAACATGGGTTAGTCCTGGAGTCTGGGGAAGGCTCTGATGAGGGCTCTGTGTCAGAGGCAAAGATGGAGCCAGGGCCGTCCAAAGTTATTAGCTGCCTTCGGAGTCGGGTATCAGTGGGGCAGAAGAATAGCTGGAGCCTGTTCCCGATGTGAGCATGCCCAGAGCTTCCAGCAGAAGGGAACAGCTAAGGAACAAGGGCCGACTCAGGAGTAAAGCCACAGGTGGACGGTGAATGGCCCCTCCCATAGGGAATAAAGAGGCTTGAAGGGGAGAGGAGTTTACAGGAGACAATTAGTTCAATTCATGAGGGTGAAGATCTGTTCCTGACTTCTTGCCAAGTAATTGCTGCTACAGTGTGGAGTTTGGAAGATATCGGCCTGGCAACTCTCCAAGCCTGATAAAGGTCTGTAGTTGTGAACTCTCATGAAAGACTGTTTCCTTTTAGCCTAAATAAAAGAGGTTTTATCGGGACAAGGAGTCTGCTTCATGATCTTGGGAGGCCTAAGTCAGAACATATCCAAAACTTCAACCAGCTCCTTCCACATATTAAAAAAAGATAAAGATTGGGGCCTATTTTCTTCCCTAAATGGACATAGCCATCATCATGTTCTTCCACCGTCTTGATGCCTAAACTGGAGAAGCAAAGAAATGCTTTAGACTGAATCAGCCCTAATATGTCCTTAATTCTTTTCTCTGAAACTATACCAAGTCTTTCTCTCTTTAATACACGACAGTGCTCTGCCTTTGGGGGCACGGAGATCGGAACTCGCTGCAGGACAACTCGCCACAGGACAATTTAACAATTCAATTTAATTATTCGAAATAAATTTTAAAATATTTTGATTTTTGTTATTCGCATATAATTCTGTTCCTCCTTTTGCATTCTTTCTTTCATGATTCTATTCCACCATTTCTTTGATATTAGGGTCACGCTTGACCCAAAGCAAATTGTCCTGCAGAGAGTTGGCCAGGGCAAGTCCTGCAACGAGTTGGCCATGGTAAGTGGGCCATGGTGAGTTGGCTGTGATGAGTTGTCATAGACCCCACTGAGATTTGCTTTTCTATATATAACCCAGTGGTGAAATCCACTGCGTGGCTTGCTGGACATGGCTTGGTGGACGTGGCTTGGTGGGCATGGCAGGGGAAGGATACTGCAAAATCTCCATTCCCACCCCACTCCAGGGGAAGGATACTGCAAAATCCACATTCCCTTCCGACTCCTGGGGGAAGGGTATTGCAAATTCTCCATTCCCACCCCACTCTGGGGCCAACCAGAGGTGGTATTTGCCAGTTCTCCGAACTACTCAAAATTTCCGCTACCGGTTCTCCAGAACCTGTCAGAACCTGCTGGATTTCACCCGATATAACCTGCATGATAGACTGTGGACATCTCCACTTCGAAATAATAGAAAATATTTATAGCTCTGGTTTTAGATGTTGGCAGTGGTTTCCCCTCCAAGCTTGCCATTTAGTTCATGAATGTTTCATTACCAGGCTAGATAACATCTTCAGAGGGACTTCTACACTTCTACCAAAGTCCCGCTGATGATGTTGCCTAGCCTGGTAACTAAATGTTCAGGAACTAAATGGTAAGCTCAGAGGGCAAACCACTGCCAACATCGCCACTTTGCTAAAGCATGTACTAAATATACCTACAAATGCTAATAATAATTACTGTGTTTGCAGCAATCAGTAGTATATAAGAACTAATTTAAAAAAATTAAGACCAACGGCATGATGAAAAGCAGTTTTTTGTGATTTATGTTTATGTACTCTGTCAAATGAAAAATCGGAAAATGCAAACAATTTCATGCTGGTAGCAGACTTTTGCTTGCCACCTCCTCAGGTTCTTCAAAAGTGAGACCAGGCACTCCTCTTCAGATAAAAGGACTAAAATATCAATATTTGTTATAAATCATTACCTGCATGACTTTAATGACAGTTAACCTCTGCAAGAATTTCTGATTTTTTTAATTAAAAAAACCATCATAGTGCCACAAACTCAGTTGAAAATTAGATAAGGGTAAAGATAAATGATCCTATTAGATCAATGTAATGCTTAAATTGAGATTTTGTAATGGGGCTGTATAATGGAGGAGGGGGGCAGGAGGAGAAGAGGAGGAGGAGGAGGAAGAAGAGGAGGAGGAGGAGGAGAAGAAGAAGAAGAGGAGAAGAAGGAGGAGGAGGAGGAGGAGGAGGTTATTCCCCTACTTGTATCCATTTTTTCATGCTGTTATTTTAAGTGTCCATTAAGTCTCCAAAATTCTTTAGGAGAAGCCCTGTGACTGTCAAATAACATATTTGAGCTCTTCTTAAGAGAAATGGAATACGATGCCTTTAGTGAAAAGACAGTTAGATATTACGCCAATTTAGATGTTGTCAGATTAGGATACATAAGGTAAATCTAGGGGGAAAGGCTTAAAAATCCCATGTTAACTGTAGGCAAACTTGATATATAACTATTTTGTTTTTCCAGTCCAGATGTCAGCAAGTCTAAAAAGAACCACCGAAAATTATTATGATTGTAATAATTTTTGGAGGAGGAGGAGGAGAAGAAGGAGGAATCCAACGCATGGCTTACAGTAAGTCTTATTTCTCTCTTGCTCTCTCTTTCCTCTTGAACACACTTCCCTGAATGTCCCAAAATATAATTGTTCAGGGTCGAATTGCTTTTACTGGAATTTAATTCATTTTAATTTAGTCTAATTTAATTTGAGGCTCTGACCGACACCAAATGACTCTGCGCAGTGGAAGAACTGACACATCACCTGCTTTAAGATTGTCCAAATTAACTAATTAGTTTTTGTAAGTCTGTCTTGCTCATCTGCAGGAAAAAAAATGAGGATAATATATTATTAGACTCCCAATAATAAAGCCACTAATAAAAACTAAATTGCACAAAACCATTACAATAGAAAAACACCCATTTAGGTAGCAGTTACTGGGACTAAGACATTTTTAAAATTCTGATTAAAAGCTCTTTGTCCTTCCTATAAGAAAAAGGTTGAATTTAAATAGCTTTGGAGAGAAATTAAGAATCACGGGAAAATTACTGTTCAAGGTTGCCCCAAATTTTAACCTAAGTGGAAGGATCTCCACTTAATCTACCCTTAAGAAAATCAACGATATGATCTCATCCATAATTTTTTTTAAAAAGAGAAATATAACTTCCATATCTGTTGGAACATCAAAGTTTCATCATTCAAATTGGTATCATTACCAATCAGCCATTATTCTGAACTACAATATTTTAAAAAATGAAAGAATAGAATAGAATAGAATAGAATAGAATAGAATAGAATAGAATAGTCTTTATTGGCCAAGTGTGATTGGACACACAAGGAACTTGTCTTGGTGCATATGCTCTCAGTGTACATAAAAGGAAAAATACATTCGTCAAGAATCATAAGGTACAACACTTAATGATAGTCATAGGGTACAAATAAACAATCAAATCATATTAGGAAACAGTCAATATAAATCGTAAGGATACAAACAACAAGATTACAGTCATACAATCACAAGTGGGAGGAGATGGGTGATAGGAATGATGAGAAGATTAATAGTAGTGCAGACTTAGTGAATAGTTTGACAGTGTTGAGGGAATTATTTGTTTAGCAGAGTGATGGCGTTCGGGGAAAAACTGTCCTTGTGTCTAGTTGTTCTGGTGTGCAGTGCTCTATAGCGTTGTTTTGAGGGTAGGAGTTGAAACAGTTTATGTCCAGGATGCGAGGGGTCTGTAAATATTTTCACAGCCCTCTTTTTGACTCGTGCAGTATACAGGTCCTCAATGGAAGGCAGGTTGGTAGCCATTGTTTTTTCTGCAGTTCTAATTATCCTCTGAAGTCTGTGTCTGTCTTGTTGGGTTGCAGAACCAAACCAGACAGTTATAGAGGTGCAGATGACACACTTAATAATAAACTCTTTGCGGTTTCATTCTCTAATGAATTTTAATAAAATCCTCATGTTCACCTTGTCCCTAAAATAATGCAATTCCTCCTTCTGATTTCAATGGTGTCCTACTCTGAGCTCATGAAATGGAATATTTCTGTCCTTTTTTTCAGCCACAACTGTATAATTGCACATGGGGCTTTGAGGGTTTATGATCTGAAGAAATAATGAAGTAGGTTAAACAGTAAGGAATGTTCTGATTTATAGCAGGTTCATGAGAAAATGACAAAAGAGCATCCCAACTTCACAAGAGTCTGGATAGACGAGTCAAAACCAGACGTTTCTTCTATTAAAAAAAAAAAGGCAGGAACCCAGACATATGGGTTGAATTGTATCAAGTATATTGATTTCACGACACTCTGATCGAGGCCTCCGAGATCGTCTCAGGCGGTCGTGTCAAATAAAATATGATTTGAATGCGACCATTCTTGATTGGCTCGCCTTGTAGATTAATTTGGCTTCTGTCAAATTTAATTCGGGCTTAACTTGGGCAAATGGAAATTTGTTATATCTTGAAAGTTAATCTGCACGATTAACAGCTTGCAGAATGCACAGGAACTTCCTCCGAGGGTTCTAAATTATAAATTTATTCAGATATAATAAATCACAGGCGCATCACCTTGTAGGATTTCCTTATCGCTTGATGAATCACCAGCTGGGTATGTGAACTGACTTGTCTTGGGGGGCGGGGTGGGGGTGGATGGTTGGAGAAACAACAGCAGATGATGGTTCATTCCATATTTAAATCTGCAGGTAAGAATGCCAAGCGTTGCCCATGGGGGTTTTATGTTGTCAATCTTTTGGGTGCTAAAAGGACAACTCCTAAGACCATTGGTATCGATCTAACCTCATCTCGGAAAAAAAGAGGTACAATTTCCCTTTATGATTTTTTCTTTAGTAAAAGAAAGTGAATAAAGAAAGACACCACAGAGTTGACAAAAGCATGATGTGGGGGGAAAAAGCTAAGAAGTAGTACTAGAATTTACAACCATTTAGAATCAGCATTTTAATTCTGGATGAATGGAAACCTCTCTCTCTCTCTCTCTCTCTCTCTCTCTCTCTCTCTCTTCTCTCTCTCTCTCTCTCCCTCCCTCCCTCCCTCCCCCTCCTCCCTCCCTCCCCCTCCCCCCCCCTCCGTATCTCCCTCCTTCCCTATCTATTGTGTCTGTCTGTCTGTCTGTCCATCTATTTATCTATCCAAAGCTCGCTCTATCTATCTATCTATCTATCTATCTATCTATCTATTATCTATCTATCTCCATATCTATCTATCTATCTATCTATCTATCTATCTATCACTCTCTCCATATCTATCTATCTATCTACCTATCTATCTATCTATCTATCTATCTATCTATCTATCTATCTATCATCTATCTATCATCTATCATCTATCTATCATTTATCTATCTATCTGTCTGTCTGTCTGTCTGTCTGTCTGTCTGTCTGTCTGTCTATATCTATCTATCTATCTATCTATCTATCTATCTATCTATCTATCTTCTATCTATCTATTACACATCTATCTACCTCACCTACCTACAGTATCTATCTACAGTAGTGGGCAAAATTGTGGAAACCTTTTGGGAAAAGTGTATTTTTGACGTTTGATGGCTAATAACACCACTATTTTTTATTTTTTTATTTTTTTTTGGACTTTCAAGATAATCATATTCCACTGCTGGAATGGCCTGGGAATAGCCCAGATTGAATTAACCCAACTGAAAATCTATAGAGCCGACTAAAGAAACTTGTTAGTCAGAAGCGACCCAGCAATAAAACCCAGTTAATAGAAGCCATCATTCAATCTTGGTTTCACATTAGAACAGCTGTAAAACTAAAAGACTTGGTTCACTCATGGGAAGATGTTTTAAGGCCGTCATTCATGCTAACGGTTACCTAACTATTAACTGACATGGTGATAATTTTTGTATATCTTGTTTTTTCTATGGTGATAATTTTTGTATATCTCATTTTTTCTTTATACTGTAACTGCTATTCTAATAGCAAATTCTTCAAGGTATTGCATCACATTTTTGATTAAATTATCTTTCCATTGATATATAATTTTTATGGTACTACTCCAAAAAAAAAAAAAAGTAGTGTTATTAGCTAGTTTTAGAAAATACACTTTTCCACAATTTTGGCCACTACTCTATCTATCTATCTATTTATCTATCTATCTATCTATCTATCTATCTATCTATCTATCTATCTATCTATTATCTATCTATCTATCTATCTATCTATCTATCTATCTATCTATTATCTATCTATCTATCTATCTCCACTGTATCTATTTATTTATATATCTATCTAATCAATCTCAGGTTCATAGGTGATGCTTCAGTGGGATCTTTAAAAAAAATGGTTATGTTTTGTTTTAATCCTTACTTCTCAGCTGTTGCTCAATTGGTACTTTCAGGATCTGAGTGAACTCATTCCTGTGCCAAAGGATGCAATCACACTCAGACACTGAATTATTTAGAGTTCCATTTAACTGTTTACTTGTTCCCACATGGGAGTATATGAAATCAGTTTACCTAATAGGGAGTTGCAGCAATTACACATACTGCTACATCCAGAGCTGTGTGCAAAAGAGGGCACCGAATATGAACTTGCAACATTTCCTCTCTTCATACCTGCATTTTTGTTTGAAAGCGAAGGAAATATTTCACGAGCAGAGCAATGTAAAGTTTACATTCAATATAAGAAGGTCTCAGTTTAAATCTCAATTTCAGACTTATTAGAGATCTCACGTAAAGCACTGTATTTTCAACTCTAGCTGCCTGTCTGTCAACCGTCCCACTCAGTCATTTAGCAAAGGAAGACTCCTGGCCCATTGTTATACCAAGAGTATACTTTACTAAAGTTTAAGAGGTTACAGAAGTAGCAAAGCTGGATCTGGCATTTTCACGCACAAACAACTTCCCCTTTTTCCCGGCCATTCTCCCTGTTATGAATAAATGGGTGCTTGCGCTGTTCATTTGAGCTCCGAGCTTAGCAATTTGGTTGCAAACGTTTCGTCACCATTCGAGGAGACATCGTCAGTGTGCTTTGAATTGTGCTTGTCTGTCCCAGCACTGCCCTTTAAATACCTTTTTATCAGTGGTGAAATTCAATTTTTTTTTACTACTGGTTCTGTGGGCATGGCTTGGTGGGTGTGATGTGGCTTGATGGGCGTGGCTTGGTGGCCATGGCAGGGAAAGGATACTGCAAAATCTCCATTCCTATCCTACTCCAGGGGAAGGATACTGCAAAATCTCCATGCCCACCCCACTCCAGGGGAAGGATACTGCAAAATCTCCATTCCCACCCCACTCCAGGGGAAGGATACTGCAAAATCTCCATTCCCACCTCACCTGGGGCCAGCCAGAGGTGGTATTTGCCGGTTGTCCGAACTACTCAAAATTTCCGCTACCAGTTCTCCAGAACCTGTCAGAACCTGCTGGATTTCACCCCTGCTTTTTATGTGATGCAAATTGGTGAATGTTCTTTGTTTGGATACTTCTGAGTCATGGTCTGATTTCAGACTGTTTGATCAGACCATGACTCACGTGTATCTGAACAAACAACTTTCACCAATTTGCATCACGTAAAAAGGTATTTAAAGGCCAGCGCTGAGACAGACGAGCACAACTCAAAGCGCACTGACGATGTCTCCTTGAATGGTGATGAAATGTTTGCAACCAAATTGCTGAGCTCAGCGTACAAACCAACAGCCCAGCCTGAGCTACTAATATTCAAGCGCATTTCAAAATGGGCGCTTCTATATTGTTTGGATAATGGACCCTCAGTTCACGGGCTCTCCAGCTCTGCATTCCAATGGTTGACCTTGGGCTGGCTAGCATCTCTCATGCCTCAGGCCGGTATGGCTCAGTTTCCATCCCCCCTTACACTCCAATCCTCTCTTCCCTCCCCCCTTTGCTAATGTCAGGCAGACAACTTGTGATGCTTAGCAAGCACAAGGGCAGCCACGACACTATCTCTGTTATATAGACCTTATTTTCAAGATGATCACAAGTATGTCTGAAATATATATTATACTATATGGAGTTCAGGTTATGACTTACAACTACAGTTTTTCTGTTGCTAAGTGAGACATTTGAGAAAGGAGTTTTGCCCAGGGGTGAAATGCTCCCGGTTTGGACCGGATCGCCCGATCCAGTAGCGATGGCGGCAGGTGGTTTGGAGAACCGGTAGAAAAAATCCCTCCCCACCCCCATGCCCAGCTGAGCCGCACGATCATCAGAGGCTTTTTATTTTATTTTTAAAAGCATTTTTTCTACAACCTCTTCGGCCGAAAAAATGCTTTTAAAAGTAAAAACAAAGCCTCTGCTGATCAGGCAAGTCAACTGGGATCGTCAGAGGCTTTTAAAAGCATTTTTTTACAACCTCTTCAGCCAAAGAGTTGTAGAAAAAATGGTTTTAAAAGTAAAAAAATGGTTTTAAAAGTATATATTAAAAAAGTTACGCCCACTCAGTCATATTACCCACCACCACCAAGCCACGCCTACAGAACCGATAGTAACAAATTTTACACCTCTGGTTTTGCCCCATTTTCTTGCCATAGTTGCTAAGTGAATCACTGCAGTTACTAGGTTAGCAACATGGCTGTTAAGTGAACCTTGCTTTCCCGTTGACTTTGCTTGTTGGAAAGTGATCCTGGGACACAGCGACCATCATAAATATGGGCCAGTTGCCAAGCGTCTGAATTTTCATCATGTGCCCATGGGATTGCTGCAAAGGTTGTAAGTGTGAAAAGGGGTCATTTTCAGTGAGGTTGTAACCTTGAAGGGTCACGAAACGAACCGTTGTAAGTGGAGGACTATCTGTACTTTGAACAGCTAAAACAACATTGAGACACTTTATCTCACAGGAAAGAAAAAAAATTCCTAGCATGTGAAATTCAGTTGTAAGCTTGAATTCAGATAAGAGCAGTGAGTGGTGGACTGCATCTGAATACAGAACTGACAAACGTAGGGGAGAATTTTGATCTCGTGTCTGAATCTATTGGCGGAGACAAAACTATTTTGCATTGGCTAGCTCCCCTACCAATTAGAACCTCTTGCAACCTCTTCCCTGACATTAGATGATGAGTCCCATCCTGCTGGCCTCTGGTAACATCTTGAAAACTTAAGGTCCTACGTGTGGGATAGAGCACAGCCTGTTTGGAAGGTTATTCAGATAATGCCCAGCTGCTATGTGATTTATGTTTATTCTAGCTATTTTATTTATTTCAGTTTTTGTAAGGGAGGGAGAGAAGGAGGGAGGGAGGGAGGGAGAGAGGGAGGGAGGGAGGGAGGGAGAGAGAAAGAAAGAAAGAAAGAAAGAAAGAAAGAAAGAAAGAAAGAAAGAAAGAAAGAAAGAAAGAAAGAAAGAAAGAAAGAAAGAAAAAATGTGAGGCTAGCCTATCACACATCACTCTCGATGGAACTGAGCTGGCTCCATAGGGGATACAGGAAAATAACCACGTCCACTCATAGTAATGCTACCTTCATGTGGGAACACACATAGATGTTTACCATTGTAATTTGTTCAGATTGGTGAAAACCTTGGCCTCCACAGTTCATTGTCTATGTATACCAAGTTCATCTAACACAGGAATTGAAAACTGCTTCTGAGCTGTAGAGCTCCTTCGGAAAGTGTGAGTTTTAACTCCCCAAAGTGCCATTCCAAATTTGTTCTCTACAATATTAAAAATAATAAACCATCTGTGCGTAAATGCTTAACAGACTACAAGAAGACAGATTCCTACCCAGGGGGCCTATAATCTATATTTCTTAAATTGTTACAATTTGAAATTTAAAAAGTGTGCAGACATGCAACAATTACTAATGAAAACAACATCTACCGGTAATTTTCTCCTTCATCCATATTCAATCCCCAAATGCATTTCTCCCTATCTGTTCTTCCTCCTCCGTAAGGTCATTTCTGTGTTTACTATCATTGGAATGCAGAACATTTTAAAAAATGATTTTAAATTAGAGAGATGTATTTAGTTGAATGTTAGGGGGAAAATTCCTAACAATTAGAGCAATTCAGGAATAAAATCAGACAGAAAGACTGTGTCTCCCTTTTCAGTCCGAAGTTAGTCAGTCATCTCTTGAGTCTACTTTAATTTGGATAGTTGTACCAAAAGGAAGTTGACTTGGTGGCATCAATGACTCCTTCCAACTACATGATTCCATGATCTGTATCTCTGCCAAGAGGAACTGTATAATCCTGGGCCAGTCACTTTCAGACCTAGAAAGGAGGCAATGGCAAGCCACTTCTGAAAAAAAGCTGCAGGGATTGGTCCAGGCTGTCTTTGAAAATTATTTATTTATTATTTATTATTCGTATTTCTATGCCGCCCAACTCTCTGAGAACTCTGGGCGGCTTACAACAAAGACAGTATGAACAATATACAATAAGAGATGTTAAAAAACCCATACACACCGCTCATGGCCAGATCTCACAAGATCGCAGTGGTAAGATCAACAGCCCCAAGCCTGCCGGAAAAGCCAGGTTTTCACCATTTTCCAGAAGGCCAGTAGGGTGGGAGCGGTCCTGGCCTCAGGAGGTAGCTGATTCCAGAGAGCCGGGGCAGCCACAGAGAAGGCCCTCCCCCGTGGACCCGCCAGGTGGACATAATTTAACAGAAGATGGATGGATGGATGGATGGATGGATAGATGGATAGACAGACAGACAGACTGACTGGCTGACTGACTGACTGAGAGATAGAGATGATTTTATTTATTTATTTATTTATTTATTTATTTATTTATTTATTTATTTATTTATTTGTTTGTTTGTTTGTTTGTTTCCATTTATATACTGCCCTTCTCCAATAGGACTCAGGGCGGTGAACAGCCGAAATAAAAACAGAACATACGAAATTTAAAAGCAGTTTAAAATGATTAAATATTTTTTTTGGCCGTAATTTAAAACAACCCAATTTAAAATCAATTAAAATTTAACTCAAAACTGTGGGATCAAGCCAGCCCAGCTAGTTGAAATAAATAAGTTTTCAGGGCCCGACGAAAAATCCAGAGGTCTGTTATTGTACGTATCTCTGCGGGGAGGTTGTTCCAGAGGGTGGGTGCCGCCACAGAGAAGGCTCTCCCCCTGGGGGTCGCCAGCCGACACTGTCTGGCAGACGGCACCCTGAGGAGGCCCACTCTGTGCGAGCGTACTGGCCGGTGGGAGGCTATTGGTGGCAGAAGGCGGTCTCATAAATACCCCAGCCCTAAGCCATGGAGTGCTTTAAAGGTGGTCACCAACACCTTGAAGCGCACCCGGAAGACCACCGGGAGCCAGTGCAGCTCGCGCAGGAGGGGTGTCACATGGGAACGCCCCATCGCTCCCATAATCCCCCGCGCGGCCGCATTCTGGACCAGCTGGAGCCTCCGGGTGCACCCCAGGGGGAGCCCCATGTAGAGAGATAGATATAGATGATTGGTAGATAGACAGAAAGACAGCAGACAGATATAACTTTGTAACAGGCATTGCAATCTAGGAAGGAAGGGAGGGAGGGAGGGAGGAAGGGTTGGTTCAGAATTTTTTCCCCAACTAGAACAAAGAATTAGAAGGAAAGGATGTTATGCCTAACCATCTCCATTCCTCCTGCCCTCCAGCAAAGTCGCCATCACCGTACCCCATTTTCTTCTCTGGCACCTTAAACAGGATTTGCAAACATTCTGCTGGAGTCTGACCTGAGATGGAATCTATCTGAGAATCAGAACTTGACGATCAGCTGAGAAACGGTGAAGGAATCAGTTAAACACCTCTTCCGTGTCCAACTTCCCTACTTAACATTCAGGCTGACTTTTTTGCCTTGAGAAAAAGAATCAGGTTCCTGATATATGTTGACACAGAAGATGCAGATACTTCCTTAGTCTCCCTCATTTCCCAGGCTGAGAACATTAAATTAAATAGCCATATTAACATCTTGTTTCCTTCTGCTGAATCACTGCTGTTCTGCAGTCACCTAGAAGTGCAATTATGGAGTTGGGCTTCAAATAGTACTTTTGTCATTCTAATTCTCCACCACAACTGCATAATCTCCATGGCAATTTTTATTTATCGAGAAGGAAAAGCATACAAAGTGTGACTCAATCAGCCCAAGTGTTGAGTTTCAATGTACTGTGGGAACAGTCCAACTTCTCAAAGGTAGGTAATTTTGTTTTTTCAAATCCCCAGAAGCTCTCCTGCTTTCCTCTCCTTTGTTTTGCAGAAAGTTAGCACCCACCCCTCTCCTAGAAGAATGAAATATTTTGAGAAATATTTAAAACAGCAGAATATTATATTTCCTTGGATGAGAAATGGAGAAACGTGCTCTTGGAAAGCAGCCCCCACCTTCCTCAATAGCCCACAGCAGATGTCAGCACTTAAGAGATAAAGAGACAGCTAGCTCTATTCATAAGCAAATACCCTCACCCAAGATATAACAAAGGTAGGATTACCCCTCAGCCACAATAGGAATTAATTGCCCCTTCAACAAGCCCCTTCATTGCATCAGCAGACCAAACTTCAACCAAACCTAGCTCAGTCAAACTCCTAGGATTTGTACATGGCCTCGTGGGAGTCTGACAACAGCCAATAGAATACATGCTCTTGCACAGGAACAGGAAGCTCTAGTGCAAAGCCCAAGAGAAGGTATAAAAAACCCTTCACTCTCAACTCCATGTGGTCAGCTGCCCAGAATCACACATGATTGATGGTTATGTTCATTAATAAATGGACCCTCTTTCCAATTAGCCTCCAGTCTCCATTTTGTCTCCAGTGCCTTTCCTCCAGCTTGGAACTGAACCAGACGGATACTTCTTCCAACAGTTTCATCTCTATTATTCTTCCCAGAACCTCCATGACGTTTTGTGGATTACAATTTCCCCTGAACAATAGCGTTCTAGTAGGGACCGTGGTTCTACAGCAATCTCTACAAATCAAGTCTGAAAGAAAGAAAGGAACTAAATTCAAAATGAAACGAACGGTCCAGGCCACAAATAATTGCAGCCCTACCTGGATGCCTTGCGAAAATGGCATCCTCGCGATCGGACTGACGCTAAAACAAGTCGCTAAACAAAAGCACAGTCTCCATTCTAGCGTGAGAGGATTGGATCACAAAGCACGGATGGGGACTTAGAATTGTGCAAAATCTCACTCAGTTGGTGGGTTGCCCCCAGTTCGGACCAGTTCACAAGAACCAGTAGTATAACCGGCGGGAGGTTCTGCCCACTGCCCTGGATGTCATTATCAGCGATCTGCGCATACGCAGAAGCTTCCGATCCTGTTGCAAACCGGTAGTAAAGGTAAGTAGAACCCACCCCTGTATTGCCGTTGTTTTCGTTAGAAAGCGGCTGCTTGCTCAGGAAACTGAGAAGCCATTGAGAGGGGGAGGCCAAATATTGTGATATTTTGTTCCCTGCTGAAGAAAAGGAGGAACAACTGCACGAGAAATGCGCCGCAAATCAGGAGCAACAAGACAAAAGCACCAAACCCAGAAGCCAGCAGTTGCTGCTTTGCTTTCCAGCTCCTTCGCTGCCAACAAAAGAGATTTTTGGCACCTTCTTTGCACCTCAGAATAAAATAAGACAGTCCCTATTCAACTTTTTTTTTTTTTTCGGAATTTCCTCAGCTCAGCTTTGTTCTTGACCACTTCACCTAAGCTAATGGAATTGGAGAGATTCCAGCTGCAAACAGCCAGACTGCTCCGGACCAATTTTGGATGTAAATTTGAACCAAGAAGAAGCGTCAGATACAAAAACAGGCAATGCGAAGGAATCCTCAGACTGCAGACGCTGCTGTATAATCAAGACAGATTAGTTCCAAGGAGGGTGCAATTGATCCCTTTCTCATTCGGTATTCCCCGTGCGCTGGATATGTCTCTCTGTTGCAAAAGAGCTTTTTCACCCATCTTGGAAATACTGCACTATAAAAAATATCCACTTTAACATGCACACACGTTAAGCATGATTAAATAACGTGTCAGCCCTTAATAGACATGTAAACATAGTTTGCTGTAGATATCAGTCATTTCTCATTCTAAACTGAGAATATAAATCTAACAAGCTGTGTTTGTCTGATTAAAAACAAGAACAACAATAACCCATCGTGTCAAATTCTTCAGCACAAAACAAACTTCATTTTGCATGAAAGAATCACATTCATGACCAGAAGCCTTTAAGTAACAAAGAGGAAATGCATGGCTGAGTGACAGTGCTACATAATGTCAAAATATGTTGGACATATTTGCAAAGCAAAAAAAAAAAATCTTTTTGAATGTTACTTTATTAACCAATTATTTCTATTTCTAATCAACAAGGAACATTCCTTTCCATTTGCAGATTTGAAATGACAGTGAGGAACCCCATCTGTTCTCAAGCTACACCATAAACTTATATAAACTTAGACAAAAATTATTTTTTTAAAGTCTCTGGTTATTAATTATTCAGGTCATTCATAGAGCCTTGGTAGTACAGTGGTCTAAGGCACCCTGTTATTAAGCTGGTTATTAAGACCAGCTGCCTGCAATTACTGCAGGTTCGAATCTCGCCAGGCTCAAGGTTGACTCAGCCTTCCATCCTTTCTAAGGTAGGTAAATTGAGGACCCAGATTGTGGGGGCAATAAGCTGACTTTGTATAAATATACAAAAGGATGAAGGCTATTGCTTAGCACATTGTAAGCCGCCCTGAGTCTCCGGAGAAGGGTGGCATATAAATCAAATTAAAAAACAAAACAAAACATAGAACAATAGGATTGAAAGGGACCTTGGAGATCTTCTAGTCCAACCCCCTAAATCATTCCAGACAAATGGCTGTCCAATCTCTTCTTGAAAACCTCCAGTGATGGAGCACCCACAAGTTCTGGAGGCAAGCAGTTCCACTGATTAATTATTCTGTCAGGAAATTTCTTCTTAGCTGTTCAAGATACTATTATTATACTGGTTTGCTGTAAGTCAATTCAGTCTTTTGAATTCATGCAATACAGATTATGCTTGTTTCAACAAACTGGTCTGTGGTTTTTCTGCCTTTTATTCCACCCATAATCTATTTTCTTTTGGGGTTTTATTTTATTTTATTTTTTATTTCATTTCTATTATTTTATTTTATTATTTATTTCATTTCATTTCATTTCATTTCATTGTATTATTTTTATTTTTATTTTATTATTTTAATATAACCACTCTCTCTATATAAGATTCTGAGAGAGAAGAGAGCCTGGTGGCGCAGCAGACTAATAGCCTGTTATTAACATTCAGCTGCCTGCAATTACTGTAAGTTTGAATCTCCCCAGGCTCAAGGTTGACTCAGCCTTCCATCCTTTCTAAGGTAGGTAAATTGAGGACCCAGTTTGTGGGGGCAATAAGCTGACTTTGTATAAATATACAAAAGTATGAAGGCTATTGCTTAACGCATTGTAAGCCGCCCTGAGTCTCCGGAGAAGAGCAGCATATAAATCACGTTTAAAAAAAAAAAAGATTCATTCTTCTGTCTGGAGTGCAAAAGGTACAGAATTTAGTATTATAAAAATAACAGCATTCCAGGTGGGTCACAGTATTGGAAGTGGATTTTAAAATAACGTAAAAGTAAGTATACCCATAATTAGAATTATGACTGAGTAATTTTCCAGAATTTGTATCTATTCAAGATGTCTTATGGTAAAATGAATGGTGTTTGCCATGTCAAGAAAAGTAAGAAATAATATTCATGGATTATAAAACAATGAGCACATCTTCATAACTGACATGAATTGAACATAAGTATTTCATTTCAGATAATACATTGATGCTTGCATTTTGCTGGCATTATCGCTGAAATGTTGGGTACCACTAATATTTGTTTTTGCTGTTGTGGTATAAAAACAGTCTGCAAACATTAAGTAGGAATAAAGGCCCTTCAAGAGAAAAATCACATATGGAATGAAAACATTGAGGCTGATTATAGACAGAAATATTAGCCTTATTTTTGAAAATGGAAAAATCTGAAAGAGAAACATACTGTAATGTTTCAGATTTTCCACTTTTAAAAGTCAGGCTAATGACACAAACTTTCCCATATCAAAATTAGAACCACGTCAAGATTTTCCCCTGAAATAGCTTGTCCATCAGCCAACTCAATTAAATCCCAAATGAAATTAAGGTCAATTTTCTGGAGACAGACTATAGATGGCTCCAAACTCTGGAAGCAGAATCTGATAAGCTCTTCTGCTAACAAAGACAGCAGCACCCTAAAATGGACCACAGAGCAAAAGAGATGAAGATAATTATCTAACTATCTGTACAACCAATATCACATAAACGCTTGCTGAAGGGGGGCGGGGGAACAGCCATAGTTATAAAATTGCCAAGATGAGGAGCAAAGGCGAGTGAACTGCGATAGATAGATAGATAGATAGATAGATAGATAGATAGATAGATAGATAGATAGATAGATAGATGATGGATGGACAGATAGCAGAGATGATAAATAGATCAGAGAGAAAGAGAGAGAAATGGTATATGATGATGGATGGATGGATGGATGGATGGATGGATGGATGGATGGATGGATAGCAGAGATGATAAATAGATAAATGATAGATCAGAGAGAAAGAAGAAAAATAGTAGATGATGATAAATAGATAGATAGATAGATAGATAGATAGATAGATAGATAGATAGATAAGATTGAGAGACATACAGACAGACAGTTAGATAAATGTGAGAGAGAGAGGAGGGGAGAGAGAGAGAAGGGCTGATAGGCCCCTTTTCTACACCTTTAGGTACAATTACTTGCACCTTCAGCAGCAAACTTCCCTCCTATTTTCTTCATCTATAATTTAATCTATAATGCAATAGAAAAGCTGTAGAAGTTGATTTTATATAAGCTGAAGTAATGTTTTCACATTATGAAAATTTAATTTGAAAAGTTGCCAATCCTACCAATTTTTTTTAAAAAAAATAGATATACTTTATGTATCCTGGTACAATGCATCCGTTTTTTTATGTTGGCCCTGCCAGAAAACTAAAGCTGTATTAAGGAGACGTCAGAACTTCATCAGCCAGTGCATTTCTCCCAAAATCTTTCAAGTAGAAGCCCAAAACACTTTCCAGAGTGAGGACTACTCCTATGGTTCACTGAGAGTTACACTCCAGAGTGAAGTGGGCCAGGACCCATTTCTGTAGGTTCAAAGGATGAAAATAGTGTTTCAAGCCTCTGCAAAATTTGATAAACAATAAAGATTGTTTAGCATGTTGAGCCTGGATAGCTCAACAGACAGAGCACTGTAATTTAACACCAGCTGTCTGCAATTAAAGTAAGATCAAATCTCGCCAGGCTCAAGGTTGACTCAGCCTTCCATCCTTTCTAAGGTAGGTAAATTGAGGACCCAGTTTGTGGGGGCAATAAGCTGACTTTGTATAAATATACAAAAGTATGAAGGCTATTGCTTAACACACTGTAAGTCACCCTGAGTCTCCGGAGAAGGACGGCATATAAATCAAATTAAAAAAAAAAAAAGATTAACTCACCCACTTAGAAGGGTTTCAGTTGGGCCTTCTCGTAATGTTACACTAGCAGCTATCATCTCTCAAATAAAGTTCTATACTTTATTTGAGAGCCTGAGTGACGTAGGAGGCTAATGCCTCCTACTAAGGCAGCATTTAACATCCAGCTGCCTACAATTACTGCGAGTTCAATTCTCACCAGGCTCAAGGTCGACTCAGCCTTCCATCCTTTCTAAGGTGGGTAAAATGAGGACCCGGTTTGTGGGGGCAATAAGCTGACTTTGTATAAATATACAAAAGTATGAAGGCTATTGCTTAATGCATTGTAAGCCGCCCTGAGTCTCCGGAGAAGAGCGGCATATAAAAATAAATAAATAAAATAAATAAATAAAAATACTTTTGCACTTTTTGTTTGTGATCTGTAGATCTGTTAAATGGGAGAAGATTCATCTCTCTATAACATTACAGGTTTTTAAGAAGGAGGAGGAGGAGGAGGAGGAGGAGGAGGAAATTCAATCTACAATTTTCTACAACCTTAGCAGAAACCATTGGGTGCCATTAGAGTCTAAACGCAGAACATTCGTTCACCAATTTCCTGAGCTTTGGCCACCTTTATTTAAGTAAAGCAATCATGAGATGCTGAGAAAAAATAACATTATAAATGGGAAAATAAAAGGAATTATCTGGTAAAAAAGAGGAACATGACACAGCCTAGCAAGAAGAAACAGCTCTCCCAAGAAATAAATGTACCATCTTAAGGATAGATAAGTGTAAAATAAAACAGTCTAATTTACAGAATAAAACAGAACGTCCCCCAATTTAAAATGGATAAGGTCTCCTTGTGCCTAAAACAAACTGCATCCACGTTATTGTCAAAGAATATTAACACTTGATATTTTTCAACAATATTCAAAAGAAAAAAAAATGACTAGGAGTGCAACCAATTATCCTAGCTTTGTGATGCATACAACTGCATCTTAGGAGGACGATCTACCACATTTTAACAAGCTTAGGTGATTCAACAAAGCCATCAAATTTGTCTATAACCATATTATAGCCTGCCTCAACACTGTGCAAAACAGTGGAATGCTTTGTTGGCAACCTGAAGGTGCAGTATTTCCTGATTTACTAATCTGTGTTATGCAAGACTTCAGCTAATGAAAATTTAATCTTCATCACTTCATAAATTAGTGATCGGAATAACCCAGGGAGAATTGAATGCCTTGAATGAATGGATAACCCATTGCATAATTAGCTGGAAACCTGCTGATATAAGTAAACTAAGCAGGATGAATCCTGCTTAGCCATCTAATGTCAAAAAACTGGCATTAAAAAAAAAAACAGATGTGAATTTCACAACCTTAAGGTGATTCCATGGCTTCACGAATTAACAGTGGAAGCTGATATACAGGAAAATCAACTACATCATGGATAAAATCTCATCTAAACAACTGTTTCCTGCCATCTTCGACAATTGTTTAAGGTGAGGATAAATTTATGGAAGTCGGGAGTTTCCATATGCATCTATGGAGGAAGGATTATGAGCTGCAAATGATGAAAAATTCACTGCAACATTGGGATGCAAATTCCATCCTGGGATATCACACACAAATACATTACAAGTGCTGTTTGGGTCGTTATGTCATAACATGCACTAAAGAAATGTTATCAAAGATTAAGGATAAATATTAAAATAATTAATATTATAAAAGTACATACTAAAAATACCAAGCTTAATATCCACGTATTCTTAGGCATTTATTATAATGAATCCTAAAGTTAGATACTCTGCAGCTAACAAAAACAATGTGCCCCAGGGAGAAACTGCCACCACCCAAAATCCCTGGGCCTAAGAGAAGAAAGTTGACCACATGCCAATCAGTCTTGACAGCCAAGTAACTCTAAACACCAAATCCAAACAACCAGATATCCCGGTCTCACAATACTTTGGTACCAAATTCTTGATTCCGGGCCAGTGGATAAGTATCAGTATCCTGGCTTTAACATTAGTGCAAACATTTATTATTGGATTGTCTTCTTAGCAAAATAACCAAAAATGTGGAACTTCCTTCAAAAATAATTCAAGTTCATGCCAACTAACATTAGTTAAATAAAACTGCATAATCATTGTAAAACCAAACTAAACCTTGAATCTGGGGTCAGTAACTTAATAACTACCAGTATCCTTGCTTTAGAAGGGATGTGTTGGCTCAGTGGCTAAGATGCTGAGCTTGTCGATTGAAAGGTCGGCAGTTCAGCCGTTCGAATCCCTAGTGCCGCATAACAGGGTGAGCTCCCGTTACTTGTCCCAGATTCTGCCAACCTAACAGTTCGAAAGCACGTAAAAAACGCAAGTAGAAAAATAGGGACCACCTTTGGTGGGAAGGTAACAGCATTCTGTGCGCCTTTGGCGTTTAATCATGCCGGCCACATGACCACGGAGACGTCTTCGGACAGCGCTGGCTCTTCGGCTTTGAAACAGAGATGAGCACCGCCCCCTAGAGTCGGGAAAGACTAACACATATGTGCGAGGGGAACCTCTTTATCTCTTTATCCTTGCTTTAAAAGAAGTGAAAAACATAAATAACCATGTTTACCATATAGCAAAATATAAACTGCAAAAACCCCATACATAAAATTAAAAATAAACTGCACGGCTAAGATTTCTGAAAAATGGCATAGATAAGTAAGTCCCACATTCAGTTGGTATTTTAAATAATGCAGGTGGAATGTGGCACTTAATATCTCCTTTGTTTTGACCCTGTTTAACTCTTCTTACTTCAGTCCTCTCTCAGCTCACACTTCTTTCTCCAAAGCTTGGAAAAGAAAGAAGAGAGAAGGAGGAAAAGAAAATTCTTAAAATTTAAAACAGGCTCTTCCTTTTTTCCTGTTAGTAAACAGAAGCAGCCAAAATAAAGCAAATAAAGAAGAACATGACGAAACCTCTTTCAAACGTAATTCAAGTTCAGGACAAATAACCCTAAAATAAATAAAACTGCCTAATCCTCAACAAATAAAAAGGGAAGATTAAAACCCATTTCCTTCTACTAATGTTGCCTTGAAGAACTGGTTTACAGAGTAAGGAAGATGCTGGTATGTTTTAATCTGCTTGTGACTGAGGATTTTCAACGCTACAATAAAGAAACTGGAATCAGGAACAAGGCATGCAGCCCTTCCAAGCAGGGGTCTCTTAACAAATAAAAGGTTGACTTCTGTCTTTTTGACATTTCTAAGTGGGCAATAATAGAGGAGCGGGTGGAATGAATATTAATATCCCATAGAATTTGCACATAAAATGAAACCGAAAGAGGTCTGCCTCTAACTCCCCAGTTCTGTAAACTAAATTCCTGTGCATCCTTGCAGACTGTATAACCATATTTAGCAATATTGCAATCAAAAGTTACATATGCCAAAGCGGCTTTGCTACAACTCAGACTCACTTAATTAAGAGGGGTCTTTGGGGAGGGGCATTACCCAAACAACTTTGCTTCTTGAAAGGTCCCCCACTGTGGGAAGAGTATTTCTTAAACTTGGGAACTTAAAGATGTGTGAACTTCAATTCCCAGAATTCCCCAGCCGCCCTTGCTAAAGAAGGCTAAAGAAGCAATGGTGGATTGCAGAGTCTCAAAAAACTGAAGAGTTAAAAGGCAGGCTTCTTTCAAATTTCATTTTATGTGCAAATTCTAAGGAGCATTAATATTCATCACCCTCTCTACACCATAACTGCCTGCCTGGAAATGGGAAAGAGAGAAAGAGAGGGTGGGGGGAGAGAGAGGATGATAGAACTACTAACTCTTTTCTACACTTCTAGGTACTTAGTTTACAGATTAACAGAGTTGGAAGGGACCTTGTAGGCATCTACATTATTTCTGACAGATGGCAGTTCAGTCTCTTCTTCAAAGCTTCCAGTGATGAAGCTCCCACAACTTCTGAAGGCAGCTTCTGTTCCATTAGTTGATTGTTGTCACTGTCAGAAAATGTCTCCTTATTTGTAGGTTGAATCTCTCCTTGATCAGTTTCCATCCGTTATTCCTTGTCTGGCCTTCAGGTACCTTGGAAAATAGCTTGACCCCCTCCTCTCTGGGGCAGCCCCTCAAATATTGCAACACTGCTATCATGTCTCCCCTGGTCCTTCTCTTCACTAGACTAGCCATGCCCAGTTCCTGCAACCGTTCATTGTTTGTTTTAGTCTCCAGTCCCCTAATCATCTTGGTTGCTCTTCTCTGCACTCTTTCTAGAGTCTCAACTTCTTTTTATAGTGTGGTGACCAAAACTGGATGCAGTATTCTAGGTGTGGTCTTACCAAGGCTTTATAGCTACAGTTAAAAAGCACCTATAGCAGCAAACTTTGCTTGTTTTTTCTTAATCTATAATCCAACCTATAATGTATCAGAAAAGATGCATGGATTGAGTTTATAAGATGAAGAGAAGTCAACCTCTTGTTTGTTAAGGATTCCGAGCTTCATTGTTTTCTTGCAGATGTTTCATTCTCCAACTAGCTAACAACATCAGTGCTACGAGGGAGTTTGGTCTCTTTTTCATATAATTTCATATGCTTTCATTTCCAGTCCGTTCGACATTTGCTACCTCTTTCTTTTGAAGATCTTTGACCACCTATTGTCTCCATCCATTATTAAGAGCTGTGGTGGTGCAGTGGTTAGAATGCAGCATTGCAGGCTAATTCTGCTGACTGCCAACTGCCAGCAGTTTGAGTCTCACTGGCTCAAGGTTGACTCATCCTTCCATCCTTCGAGGTCAGTAAAATAAGAGTCCAGATTGCTGGGGACAATATGCTAACTCTGTAAACCGCTTGGAGAAGGCTGTAAAGCACTGTTAACCGGTATATAAGTGCTATTGTTGTTGCTATTAGCTTTGTTCCTCTCCTATTGATCTTACTATATAGTGACCCTATTTTTTGTAAATGCAGATCCTTTATTTCAGACCGTTGTCCTTTAGGATCTATCTATCCATCCATCCATCCATCCATCCACTCACCCACCCATCTGCCTGCCTAGTGCCTACCTACCTACCTATCTTAGAGCCATGGTGCCACAGTGATTAGAATGCACTATTGCAGGCTAGCACACCCCACTGCCAGGAGTTCAGTTCTGAATGGCTCAAGCTTGACTCAGCCTTCCATCCTTCCAAGGTCAATAAAATGAGGACCCCGATTATTGGGGGAAATAGGCCAACTCTGTAAACCGCTTAGAGGGAGCCCTAAAACATTGTGAAGTGGTATATAAGTCTAAGTGCTATTGCTATTGACTCAGCCTTCCATCCTTTTGAGGTGGGTAAATTGAGGATCCAGATCGTTGGGGACAAGATGCTGACTCTGTAAACCACTTAGAGAGGGCTGCAAAGCATTGTGAAGTGGTATATAAGTCTATGTGCTATTGCTATTAGCTTTATTCCTCTCCTGTTGATCTCCCTATACAGTGATCCTGCCTATACAGAATCACTGGCATGATTCACTAAATCCTTTTTTGTAAACACTGGTCCTTTATTTCAGGAAGTTGTCCTTTATTCAAGTAAGTGCCTTGATAGAAAAACACTTAATCTCTCCCCTGACTCAAGCTGATGAAGGGAGGATAACTTGTGGCTCAGAGGTTAATACAACTGTCTAATATGCAGGCAGCCCAAGTTTGAATCCGAGTAAGGGTATTGCTAGCTGATGAGAGCTAAATAGCTTGAAATAGATCTATACTAGTTTCCCTTTATTTCTTTATCAGCGAAATATAAATTTGGTATAAAATGGTTTGTCATGAATGCAACTGCTTGAGGGCTCCTGGATTGGAACTGAAAGGCGAAAGGGAAGCAGTATGCTCCCTCCCACGTTAGGGTAGACCAGGTGCCTCGATAGAAAAACACTTTTTATTTATTTATTTATATATATATTAATTACCAGATTATTGGAGACAACAAGCTGACTGTAAACCGCTTAGAGAGGCCTGTAAAGCACCGTTGAAGCAGTATATAAATCTAAGGGCTATTGCTATTATATTGGGGAAGTATTAGGAAGAGAGAGTCTAATGATATCATCTACCTTGTCTGCCTACTCAAGTGAGCAGTTTTACAATGGAGGTGGGAAAATCAGGGGGAGGAACGGAATGTCATCTTCCAATAGGGCTAACTGGAGAGCGGACCCATAGAGTCATCTCCTAGCCTCACTCGAGTTTGTTTTCAGATGGTGGATCTTGATCCTTTACGACATCTGTGTGTCTCTGACTAGGTCTTTTTTTTTTTCCATTGACCAACTGGCTGCTAAAAATAGCAAAATGGTCTGCAGTGACAGTCAAGCATGGCGACACTGCCAATGTCCTTCCTTCAGAAAAAAAAAAAAGATGATTCACTGGCATTAATGTAATTCTTACTCAAGGACCTGTGAACTTGATGGAAAGGAAAGTTGATATAGGGTAAACAAGTTTGAGTTAAGTAATGCACCTGCATTTTCTTTACTTTTCCGAATGCCATCACATGGTAAATAAAGTAGGATCCCACATTATAGTCATATATGTTTAAAACTGAAGTAGAACCTTCTTTCAAGCTTTAGGCTTTAAAGATAGAACATAGAACCCATAAGGTTGGAAAGGGACCTCGGAGGTCTTCTAGTCCAACCCCCTGCTCAAGACAGAAAGCCCTACACAATCCTGGTGAAGTGGTTGGCCAGTCTATTTTGGAAAACCTCCAAGAAATGGAACATCCCCACAACTCTGGGAGGAAAGCTGTTCCACTGAGTAATTGTTCTCAGTGACAGGAAATTTCTCCTTAGTTCTAGCTTGGATCTCTCTCTCTTTTTAACGATTTACCACTCTTTATTTTTGGTCCTGCCCTCAGGTGTTTTGGAAAATAAATCAACCCCCTCTTGTCTGTGAAAGCCTCTCAAAGTCCAGTCTAGCTATCATGTCACCCCTATTCCTTCTCTTTGGTAGGCTAGACTCATTAACTTTACTTAACTTCTTTAACTTCGTTAGGTTAGCTCCCTCAACTGCTCTTCATTTGCTTTAGTCTCCAGACCCCTAATCATCTTTGTGGATCTTCTCTGCACTCTTTCCAGATTCTCAACCCCTTCTATGTATTGTGGTGGCCAGAATTGTACTTAGTATTCCAAGAGTAGCCTCACTACCTGTGTTTCCCTGAAAATAAGACCGGGTCTTATGTTTTTTTTGGCCACCAAAAAAGGCACCAGGTCTTATTTTCAGGGGTGGAAAATGTCATCCACTGACTCACCTCACTTGTGTGTGTTGCGCCCAGACTCCTTTTCACAGTCAGAGGCCTTCGGTAACTACTTCTGCGGCTGGCAAGGCTTTCCTGAAGGCCCCTGCAGCCGATAAAAGAGCTCCAGATAGATCCAGAGCTCTGTTATCAGCTACAGAGACCTTCAGGAAAGCTTTGCAGGCAGAAGAAATGTGTCGGGGTGTGCGAGACCTGGCTGCAATTGTCCGAAGGTAAGTAGTAGGGCAGCTCCACCACCCCCATACCCACCCTAGCTTAATTTTTACCTGTGCACCCTGGAGTGGGCGGGGTCTTAATTAGGGATTATTTGGGGGGTAGGGTTTATATTGGGAGCACATGTAAAAATCAAGCTAGGGCTTACTTTCGGGGTAGGTCGTATTTTCAGGAAAACACAGTAGTAGGATATAAAGAGGTATTGTCTCTTCTCGTGATCTTAATCTATCCCTCTATTGATGCAGCGTAGTATTATTATTTTCTTTCAGTATCGTATCCAGGCTTATTCATTGTGAGGATAGGGAAATAATTATCCCCAGTATATAATTTATTTGAATGTTCCTTTCGGAGTGGAATTGAAAAAGATAAGGCTGTGGGAGGTAAATGTTTGCAGTTATGGGTAATTTTCATATATTTCTCAAGCTATTCTGTGATTGTACTTTCAGGTTGCTGTTATTTGTAAGTTACCCTACTATCTTTTTCACTTCCAAGTAGACAAATTCATTTTTCATTATTTTGCTGAACATTATTTCAGATTTCGCTATATATCCCAAATGTGATCTGTTTAAGAATATATCATGTTATTTTCTTTAAATAATGAGATTACTTGCATCTAGTCATATATATTACAGTTTTACAATTTTATAGCAGCCAACGTATGTCATGCTGCCCAGAACCATGTTTTCATGAAATGGGTGTCCATATATATGTGATAATTAATTAATTAATTAACTAATTAATTAACTAATTATTGAAAGAAAAATCAGGTCCAGTTCCAAAAATGGTGTTGGGATAGGTGGGCTTTCATACATTCTTTGGGGTTTGGTGATTGAGATGCTCCAGGGGTTTGTGCAATATAGTGAGCCTTGTGTCTTTTGCTATTCTAATGACAATGGGCGAATCCTATTATGTCTAAAAGGTCCTTGGAGCTGGGTGGGGAATGTAGATTTTAGGAGTCTTTGTTTTTCTACTTTTAATCCCTTCTCTGGGAATTGGGCTGAAGGCATTTTGTTCATTAGTAGACTGGCCTGAATGGATTTCTGAATGGGCACAAAATATCCATCTCTAAAGACTTTAGGCATATGCTGGAAGCCATTTCCTATAGCAGGAAGACTGGGAATGCTTTCTGCCTTTAACAGGATGTTTCTCCATTTCTCCTTTGGGTAAATACAATATTCTGCCTCTTTTAATATTCCCCAAAATATTTTTCTAGGAGGGTACAGTTGTTAAATCTAAAGACATCCTATTTTGCTCAACTATCCTTTCATTCTGCAACCTAACCATCAATATTAGACTGCTTTATCTATATGAAGGATTATATCAGTGATGAAATGCAAAGCAAATACTGATGACATCTTTTAAGAACCATTTCTATTCCAAGAATAATAACAACACTGAGCCAGTTTGCACAATATTGTGAAGACAAATGACATGAAATAAGAGGGAAAATAGTAAGATTTTAATCTATCTCCAGAATTATTTACTAAGATAAAGATTCAGTGCTTTTGTAATGGAGCATTCACTCAAATGATTCCAGTCATTTCTCTTCCACATCTATTAATCAAAAGAGATTTAGGCAGAAAAATCTCATTGCTATTAATTTATGCAGAAACCCCTTTTTCCCCCCGGGACAAACCGATTGTATGGATGAACCCATCTCTTTTTCACCAGGCAGTAACATCAATGTAAAAACTGTGTTTATGGAGTTGAAACGAGATTCTAATTGTAATTGTAACTTGATTAAAAGGTAACAGTAAAGGTTCCCCTCGCACATATGTGCTAGTCGTTCCCAACTCTAAGGGGCGGTGCTCATCTCCGTTTCAAAGCCGAAGAGCCAGTGCTGTCCAAAGACCTCTCCGTGGTCATGTGGCCGGCATGACTCAATGCCAAAGGCACACAGAACGTTGTTACCTTCCCACCAAAGGTGGTCCCTATTTTTCTATTTGCATTTTTTACGTGCTTCGAACTGCTAGGCTGGCAGAAGCTGGGACAAGTCATGGGTGCTCACCCCATTACACGGCACTGGGGATTCGAACCACGGAACTGCCCACCTTTCAATCGACAAAATCAGCGTCTTAGCCACTGAGCCACCATGTCCCTTCGTAACTTGATTACTTGTATATATATATCTTCTATATCTAGATAGATCTAAATACATCCAAAGAGCAAGAACATTTTCATGGAGTTATTTTCACATTTCTTAAAAAGAATTTCTAAAGACATAAAAGTTTGCAATAGATTTTTCTACGAACAAAAAGCAGCCCAAAATTTCAAAGTATTCATGATACAAGTCTTTGTGATGGAGTGCTCCCTGTTCATTTTTTTTTTCCTGTCTCTTGGTCAAGAACCTAGGATAATGACTATATCAATCAGAGCCTGAGAAAAGTATCTGAGATCCTGAAATCAGAACTGAAAGTTAAGAAAAGGTCAAGGACAATTTACACTTAGCAAGGTATCTTCTTACATGACTTAAGGGAAAACCTTAACAGTGCAGCTGTTAGTAGACGTATTCTAAGAATTTAATCATGTGGACAACAGTCTTCCTTTGGTATACTAACTATATTTTGGGTCTCAACCTACAGTGGAATAGAGAGTAGGTTGTCCAGGAGGAGGCAAGTGGAAAAACTATGACACACATGTGAGGTTAATCTTTGAGACAGAATTGTGCAATGATGGCATTTGTATGGCCCCATCCTTCCATGGTGGCATGGCTGTTAAAGACACTGATGGAGACATAAAATGAATGTGTAAAAACTGCTGGATTACTTAAAGAAATTGAAGGGAAGATGAAGCTAGAGCTACTATGTTCAAACCGGCCAACAAATTCAATAAACAAGGAATTTATCATTTTAAAAAATGTTTGATGGTATCCATCTATCTGTTGATTCATACAGTTGTCCATCTCACAACCACAACAGTGGGCAACATACACAAGTTTTTATTTCATGAAGAAAGGTTCTTCAGGTTGCTATTCAAATTTTAGTCAGGTACAGATATGTTTCCAGAAGGAAAACAGATAACTTTTAAACAAATAAAAATGATACACATACCTAGAATATTAAAGTATTCTTTGGCAAGGAACAGAATACTGACTGCTCCCTTATCTCTTATGTGCCCAATTTTGAAAATTATGTATAGATGTGTGAAGTAAAAAACAGTGAGGATAAATAGATCTATTGTAATTTGATCTACTTGTAAGACAATGAGTTTAGCAGCCAAAGAAAATTATATGGACAAGTCTGTGAAGTCATCAGGATTCACACTGGATTTGAAATTTTATGTTTGTCTGAAAACATTCAGTACAATTAAGACTGGATTCTTTACTCAAATATCTGTAAGTAGGTTCAATCGAATTTTGTACTATAGAACTTTTGAGCAGGCACATACATATATGTGATAGACTGTGCTGTCTACATAAATAGAAATTCAATTTAAACAGTGAACTAAATCCCAGAAGAAATGTTAGTTGTGCATTTGTAATGAGAAACTCTGGATTTAAGAAGATGATTAATCTATCACTTTCATTCCTAAAATGACTTAGGTTGACCCAAATGTAGTATTTGGAATTCTATTTAATATAAAAATAAATATTTACATCTCTCAGCAGAATTGCACCCCCGTGACTAAGTTTATGCATTCTTGTTAAAATATCATGATGAAGGAGAACACATTAAAAGAATTAGCAAAAAAAATTCCAGAGTTTATGAAAAACAGTGAGTTTCGACTGATGGCAATTTATAAATACAGCAATAACTTTTCCTCATGAATCCAAGTTATTTGCTCCAATGTTTTTTCTTAAGGAACAGGAAGACAGAATTCTAAGAGCTGAAATGTTAAAATGATACTGCAAAAAAAAAAAAAAAAGTATTGAGAAAAGATGAACATAAACACCAGCAAAAATAATAAGTCAAGCCACTGTGGTTATTCCTATAATATAAAAATTCTGCAATATAATTTCTTGTACATCTGTGCATACGTTATATTTTGCTTATATTTTGTCATCTGCACCTCTATAACTGTCTGGTTTGGTTCTGCAACCCAACAAGACAGACACAGACTTCAGAGGATAATTAGAACTGCAGAAAAAACAATGGCTACCAACCTGCCTTCCATTGAGGACCTGTATACTGCACGAGTCAAAAAGAGGGCTGTGAAAATATCTGCAGACCTCTCACACCCTGGACATAAACTGTTTCAACTCCTACCCTCAAAACGACACTATAGAGCACTGCACACCAGAACAACTAGACACAAGGACAGTTTTTTCCTGAACACCATCACTCTGCTAAACAAATAATTCCCTCAACACTGTCAAACTAGTTACTAAATCTGCATTATTATTAATCTTCTCGTTCCTATCACCCATCTCCTCCCACTTATGACTGTATGACTGTAACCTTGTTACTGCTATCCCTAAGATTTATATTGACTGTTTCCTAATATGATTTGATTGCTTATTTTTTCCTTATGACTATCATTAGGTGTTGTACCTTATGATTCTTGACAAATGTATCTTTCCTTTAATGTACACTGAGAGCATATGCACCAAGACAAATTCCTTGTGTGTCCAATCACACTTGGTCAATAAAGAATTCTATTCTATTCTGTTCTGTTCTGTTCTGTTCTGTTCTGTTCTGTTCTGTTCTGTTCTGTTCTGTTCTGTTCTGTTCTGTTCTGTTCTGTTCTATCCCATCCCATCCCATCCCATCCCATCCCATCCCATCCCATTCCACTCTACTTCTATTCTATTCTATTCTATTCTATTCTATTCTATTCTATTCTATTCTATTCTATTCTATTCTATTCTAACAAAAAGAATGAAACTCTGAAAATATGGAAAGGGATAATTCGTGGCACTCTGAAAATATGGAAAGGAATGACAGCTCAAGGACAGAATATATACATTTTTGAGAAACAATTCCTAGACTGAATCCTTAATAGGTAACAGAGGGCAAGTATTTTCAGCATCCCTTAGAAAGACCAAGGGCTTGATTCGGCAAAACAACATAACTCTTCACATCTCAAATTCTTTTTTTTTCCCCTTGAACCAAGCCTGTTTCCTATGATCTACCTCGAAGTTGCCAGCTTCCAGATTTCCCAGGTGATACATGGATTATACAGATTACTTTGAAGTCTAAAGTTGAAAGTATTGCCAGAAGCTGGCCAAAGAATGAAAGCTGTGTTATAAAATTCGCTCACTGCTTTTTCTCTTGACTCCATCAATACAGGTAGTACTCAACTTATAGCAGTCCAGTTAGTGACCATTGTGGCACTGAAAAAAGTGACTCATGACCATTTTTCACACCGATGATCCTTGTAGCATCCCCCGTGGTGACGTGATTGACATTCGGATGCTTGGCAACTGACTCACATTTATGACGGTTGCAATGTCCCAGGGTCACGTGATCCCCTTTTGCAACCTTTTCACAAGTAAAGTCAATGGGGAAGCCCGATTCACTTAACAACCAGGTTACTAACCCAACAACTGCAATGATTAACTTAACTGTGGCAATAAAGGTCATAAAATGAAGCAAAATTCACTTAACAAATGTCTTGATTAGCATCAACATAAATTTAAATTAATATAAAAGAGTAACCAATTCTGGACCTCTAGAATTGGAAGGAACCAGTGAACCCAATCCCTTCCTTTGTCCAAATGCCAATTTTCTTTTTAAAGATAATATATCAACAGAAACAAAGAAAATATATTAAGGCATAAAATAAGAATGAACAAACAATGTAAGAATGTCACCAAGATTACAGTTCTAGTATACCTAGAGTCACTTTGCAGAATGATATGGGTGGCACATAAATTTAATAAATACATAAAATAATACATACTAACAATTGTAAATATTTGTTAATTATGAATAGTTATAATACCTTAAAGGCTTAGAAAATTGCTACTAAGCCCTAAACTAAAGGGGAACATTAAAAATGTAGCAAAAATCACTGAGGATTCAATTGACACTAAAACGATAATATTACGTGGCTGCAAAAATGTGTTTTGGGAAAGTTGATTTTTATGCTTTCTAAACAAGCTAGCATTAGCGAGGGACATGGGACACCTCATATTGAAGGCTTTAAGTTAGCAGCACATTTTAACAAACCTTAAGTTTGTTAATAAATAGTTTTGCAGAGCTAAGCAACATGGATGGGTGATTCGGTAAAACACCTCACAGATTAAATGATTTTATCATTATTATTTTTTTTCTTTCTATTCTGATAGACATCTCCTTTTACAGCTCTAGTCAACCCATGAGATTGTATTGCTGTTCCTCCATATTTCTCTTGTCCACTACATTAGTTGTTATTTTCTGGGGACATTCATCTTCAGAAAAATAAATTAGAAAGCTACCATTTGAGATGTTACAATACACAGGATGAAAGAAGCCAATACCACATCTCCCCTAATAACAAAGGCTGCAAAATCAATAATCAGGGGAGGGTGATAGCATAAAAGAAATGTATACTGCAGCAAAAAAAAAAATCCTTATAAAACTGTTGCGTTTTCATTTCAGGGAGAAATTTCAGCCACAGAACTGTATTTGAAGACATAAAGGGTGAAGCATAGATGTTCATCTGTTAAGAAAGGGGCGAGCAACATGAATGTCTCAAACTGTAGGGGCAGCCTCTCCCAAGGCTGCCCCTACAATTCCAAAATTTGTTTCCTGCCAATTTGACATGCATTAACAGTCACGAATTATATTTCATAAAGCAGTTTTTAAACTCATGTTTGACTCCCCACTGTCTTCCTAAACACGAGGCAAAATAACTCATTATAATTCTGGACTCAGCATCTAGCGTTGTAACACTATTTATTATTGTGAACCTGGCCTATGAGGCTCCTGTGTAAAGATCTCAGGGGAATTTGCTGAATATTCAGATCTACCCACTGACACATCTCTAGGATTAGGACTGTCAGAAACACGACATGGGAGAACTAGAAGAACTAAAACAGTTGATTGCTGCTATCACCATGAGAGAAAGAAAAGTGCTTTTCTTTTCTTTCTGTAATAACTGCTATAGTTTAAGTCAGGATTTCTCCTCATCATCATAGCCTATTCTTCTTTTCCTTGAGGTTGAGCAACTGCTGTGGGTTGATATGAGAAATTGACTAGAATTGTTATTCCGTCAGCAAGTTGTATCCGAATCTTTGTGACCTCATGGACCAAGGGTGTAAAACTGGATTTATTCGAGGGCCAGTTCAGCACTATAGTTCTCTGCTGCCGGACAGCGGTGGGGTGGATGGAGAGGCAGGACGGATGCCTCCTGCAGCACCCTGCTGGCCAAAATGGGGCACAGGGAGTCTGTGTGTACCCCCCCACACACACCCCGTGTCTCATTTTCACATTCCTGTAGCACTCTGCCAGCTGTTTTGGGGGCCGTTTTCGGCCAGCAGAGTGCTGCAGGCAGCCATGGAGGATGAAAACGAGGCATGGGGGAGCCTCCACCTGCAGCCTACTTTAGACGCCAGAGGCACCGTGGGTTGATCCTTTGATATTTTCAGGCCGGCCCCGTGGCCCAGTTTAAGCACCCCGTGGGCCGGATCCAGTCCATGGGCCTTGTGTTTGACACCTTTGCCATGGACTATAGCAGAGCAGGTTCCCCATGTCCTCCACCTTTGAAATTCATGTTCATTGCATCGGTGACACTATCTAACCATCTCATCCTCTGCCACCCTCTTCTCTTTTGCATTCAGTTTGACTACACTACTTGTCTCAACCCATATCGATCAGAATAGAGCTGGAAAGAACCTTGGAGGGCTTCGAGTCCAAACCCCTATTCAAGCAGGAGACCCTATATATCATTTCAGATAGGTGGCTTCCTATCAAGATTTCCTCTTGAAAATCTCCAGTGTTGGAGCACCCACAACTTCAGGTGGCAAGTTGTTCCACTGATGACTTGTTCTCACTGTCAGGAAATTTCTCCTTAGTTCTAATTTGGTTCTCTCCTTGATTAGTTTGCATCCATTGAATCATTTTCCTGAATCAGAATAGAGCTGGAAGGGACCTTGGGAGTCTTCTTAGTCCAACCCCCTGCTCAAGCAGGAAACCCTATACCATTTCAGACAAGTGGCTGCCCAGTCTCTTCTTAAAAACCTCCAGAAAGCACCTACAACTACTGAAGGCAAGCTGTTCCACTGGTTAACTGTCCTCACGTTTTGGAATTTTCTCCTTAATTCCAGGTTGCTTCTCTCCTTGATTAGTTTCCATCCATTGTTTCTTGTCCTGCCTTCAGGTGCTTTGGAAAATAAGTTGTCTCCCTTTTCTTTATGGCAGCCCCTCAAATATTGGAATACTGCTATCATGTCCACCCCCAGTCCTTCTTTTCTGTACGCTAGCCATACCCAATTCCTGCAACCGTTCTTCGTATGTTTTAGCCTCCAGTCTCCTAATCATCTTTGTTGCTCTTCTCTGTACTTCTCAATATCTTTTTTATATCGTGGTGATCAAAATCGGATTCAATATTGCAAATATAGTCTGTCTGGATACATGTCCTTTAAATAGTAAATTTTTAAAAATCAAATTATAAACGGCTGCTTCACCGCCTGCCATGATATATCATCAGCAAGAGCAGCCACCTACAAACTCAGAATGATGTCTCCAAAGAGTAGCTGGTTTGTAATTCTTCTCACCCTCTTGCAGTTACTGTTAATCCATAGAACAGTTTACGCCTATGGATTACAAAAGAGTTTATTCACTAGATAAAATGAGTCTTTTAGTCCAGGTAAACAAGAAGAAATGGCAAACAGGAAAGTCTCTCAGGAGGGGTTTAATTGGCAAACCGCTGAGATTTTGGATTCAATGATTCACAACCTCATTATTATTTTTTTAAAGAAACTTTCATTGAGCATAAAGAGGATACAAAAATCAAAGGGCCTCCTGCTCTGTAGGTATTTTATGGGGAAAAAAATAAGCACAGATTGCAACACTGAGATGCAAAATGTCATCCTAAAAACTCTTAGAAATCCTTCAGACATTTTGTTGAAGTCGCTGAAAGTCAATTCAGCCTTCAGTTCAAAGCCATAAACAGATGAGTAATCAATTTTTGGTCATTTCTGAAAGTCAACTCAGATGCGGATAAAATGTGTAGATAAGAACAATGAATATTATAATGTGGATATATATATATTTGGAGTAATGTGATTATTCTACTATTGAGTAGTAAATAGAAATGATAGAATAGAGAACTACAAAAGCAAAATACATAAATCAATACGAAATGCTGTAAAATTACCATTAATGTTATGTAATGTTCTATACGTAACATCTTGAGATGTTTTGTTTTTCTATATGTGTGATTCAGTGCTGGTTCCAAAAATTTTTACTACCGGTTCTGTGGGCATGGCTTGGTGGGCATGGATGGCTTGGTGGGTGTGGCTTGGTTAGCGTGGCAGGGGAGGGATACTGTAAAATCTCCATTCCCACCCCACTCTAGGGGAAAGATATTGTAAAATCTCCATTCCCTCCCCAATCCAGGGGAAGGTTACTGCAAAATTCCCATTCCCTTCCAATCAGCTGGGACTTGAGAGGCAGAGAATAGATGGGGGTGGGGCCAGTCAGAATTTTTACTACCGGTTCTCCGAAGTACTCAAAACTTCTGCTATCGGTTCTCCAGAACTGTTCAGAACCTGCTGAAACTCACTTCTGGGGTGATTGTTTTTTGTGTTGTTTTTAAAGACAAACTGTTTAATAAAAAATATTTAAAAAAAATAAAAATAAGAGTCTTTTATCAAAAATTATGTTCCCCTTTTCAGGACCTTCCACAGGGGTCTCCAACTTCTCATCAGGAGGAAGAAGATTGCCAGAACAATAGAGGAAACATCTCTATTTTGATAAACTGTGAACAGACACAGAATAGAACCCCCCCACCCCAATACAAAATGATTCTGTTTCTCCCAAATCCACAACCAGCCTTAGTTTTACAAATGTGTTTATGTTAGAGTAAACGTCTTTATACAGTAGTGGCCAAAATTGTGGAAACTTTTTTGGGAAAAGTGTATTTTCTAAAACTAGCTAATAACACCACTTTTTGGGGGTGGGGGAGTAGTACCATAAAATTATATATCAATGGAAAAATAATTTAATCAAGAATGTAATGCAATAACTTTTATGAGGGATTTGCTATTAGAATAGCAGTTACAGTATAAAGAAGAAAAGTGAAACATGTAGAAAAAATGAGATACACAAAAATTATCACCATAGAAAAAACAAGATATACAAAAATTATCACTATGTCAGTTAATACTTAGTTGGGTAACCTTTAGCATGAATTTCGGCCTTACAACGTCTTCCCATGGAATGAACCAAGTATTTGAGTTCTGCAGCTGTTATCATGTAAAAACAAGATTGAATGATGGCTTCTATGAACTGGGTTTTATTGCTGGGTCGCTTCTGACTAACAAGTTTCTTTAGTCGGCTCCATAGATTTTCAATTGGGTTATGGTCTGGACTATTCCCAGGCCATTCCAGCAGTGGAATAGGATTATCTCGAAACTCCCAAAAAAAATAAAAAAATTAAAAAGTGGTGTTATTTGCCATCAAACCTCAAAAATACACTTTTCCCAAAAGGTTTCCACAATTTTGGCCACTACTGTATACAATACCATACAGCAGAAGTCAGAACCAGAACTCAGAATCCAGAAGTACAATAATCAATAATCACAGAAGCACCGAAATAATATTCACAGAACCAAGATATATACACATCTGTGAACCTAAGCCATGCCCAGGCTCTGAGCCATCTGGGTCACCGAACAGTTCCCATTGGCTGACCTGTTACCATGTCTATTCCAATTCATGAACTCTCTCACACTGACAGTTTAATCAACTGAACAAAGCAGGGTCTTCCATGGTTGTAATTTTTTCTCTCTGCTATTCCCCACTAGGTAATCATCAATGGAAAAATGTCAATTTTTAATGACTTCAACAATAGCTTTAAAACTATGCTTTTTCCAAAATTTGGAACCTGGAATTGTAGAAGAGTATTTGTGTAAATTTTGTATACAGGTAGTCCTTGATGTATGACCACAATTGAGCCCAAGATTTCTGTTGTCAAGTGAGACATTTGTCAACTGAATTGTGCCCCATGCCACAGTATGATTCAAATTCATTGGCAACCTATGTTTTAGTTCCCAGGCAACAACTGAATCCCAACAGGAAGGGCAACATCCTGTAATAAACCTGTAATCCTTTGTAATGTGGATAGGTTCCATGGTAAAAACGCACAGGCAGATCTATGTCAAACGATTGTTCCAATGGCAGGACATGGAGAGATGAACTAACGTATTGCACTCATCTAAAAACTTTCAGAGATGCCCCCTGGAAGCATTTCTATTCACTATTTTTAACTCCAGCTGGAAAGCCCAATTAATAAGCATTCCTTTTGGCAGTTTCCCCAGCTACTGACGTCTAGCAAATATCCCATCATTGCTACCTGACCTCGTCCTAGCTATGGTTTCATGCCAAAGTAATAATTGTGATCATAAGGTGCCCTACTGTAGAGCTGCAATGCAGTTGCTACAAGAGACCTTTCTAAAATTGCTTCTTTTCCCCCCTAACTTGTCTTCCAAAAGCTGATTTTTTTCCAAGGGGGAAATCTATCTCACAGAACTACACACTAACTGTATTTCTTCTAAAGTTGCAGAGAGGTAGCTTTATAAGAGGCGTGTCAAAATGTCTGATTTCGCCCATGTGATGGAATGCCTCCCTGTGTAGTCACACAGCCTTCTCTGTGAGGGCACCTACTATCTGGAATGAGCTCCCCCCGGAGATACGGAGGATCCCGGATCTATGCACCTTCCACCGCGCTCTCAAGACCTTTTTATTCCATCAGGCTGGCCTGGCCTAACTGTTTCCCTTTTTTCCCTTTTTAAAACATAAATTTTAATTCGTTTTTAATTTATTGGGGTGTTTTAAATCTGTCTTTGGCCAAATGGTTTAATTCGATTTTATTCAGTTTTAAATTTTGTATTTATGTTTTTTATCCTGTGGCTGTTCACCGCCCTGAGTCCTTCGGGAGTAGGGCGGTATACAAATCAAATAAAACTAAACTAAACTAAACTAAACTAGTGCATCACTGTTTCCTCCATCATTTGCAAATCCGCAACTTCCACAGAAGAATAAAAAGAGGCCTGATAAATAAGGTGGGAGGGGACATGATTGGCCTAACAGTTAAGATGCTGGGCTTGTCGACTGGAAAGTCAGCAGATTGAGACTCAAGCACCTCAAGACAGGGTGAGCTCCCGTCCTCACCTCAGCTCCTGCCAGCTTAGCAGTTTGAAAGCATGCAAATGCAAGTAGATAAATAGGTACCACTTCGGTGGGAAAGTAACAGTGTTACGTGCACTTTGGTGTATAGTCATGCCAGCCACATGATAACGGAATCATGTTTGGACAACGCTATCTCCCTTGGCTAGGAAATTGAGATGAACACCACCTTCTAGCATCTGGCATGACTGGACCAAAGAAACATTTATAATTGTTTTTTTTTAAATTAGGTGGAAGACTTCCTTTTCTGTAGCCTGTTTTCAATAATGGATAGCCAGATATATCAGCAATGGTCGCATCCTACTGTTTATTACCAGCAGGCAGAGACTCGTATTTATGACCAAAATTGGAAATTCCTTTTAGCTATGGACTCAGCCTCAAGTAAAAACAAAAAAACAAATGTTTTTTTTTTAAAAAATCATTTCTGAGCCATTCCAAGTGATGGTACAGAAGATGGACAGCTTTATAAGACTTAAATAAATACATCAGTATATGTTAAACTTCACAAGATACGACATACATTCTGCTTTTCAAGGAAACATGGTTTGAGACAGGAGATCCAAATATAGCAATAGCCCATGAATTTCTACTCCGATGCTACCAGATCTACAAATATCTACATGAGTGTGTGTGTGTGGTTGTGTGTGCCTTTAAGTGTGTGCTGACTCTTGGATACTGCTTGGATATGTCCTTGCAGTCTTCTTGGCAAGATTTTTCAGTTGTTTGCCATTGTTTTCTTCCTAGGGTTGAGAGAGAATGACTGGCCCAAGGTCACTCAGCTGGCTTCGTGCCTAAAGTGGGATTAGAACTCGCCATCTCCTGGTTTGTGGCCTGATGCCTTGAATCACTGCACCAAACTCGCTCTCAGATGAATGTTAGCTGGAAGCCAAAGATTAAGATTCTACCTTATTTCTCTGCTACCTCAAGCAATTACCAGTTTTACTAACTGGAAATTCTCAGCATTTCTGGCAAACTGTGCAAAGTCAGCAAAAAGAGATGGTCTGGCAAGCCCAAAAATTTTCACCGGGCAATTTATCAATCAAACCTTTAATGGGCTGTCAGAAATTATTTTTTCAGTGTTTGTGTTTTTATTCTGTTTGGTTCCGCTCTTCACAAATAAAAACAGGATGTGAGTACCCGTGTTTCCCCGAAAATAAGACCCTGTCTTATATTTTTTGAACCCCAAAATAAGCACTTGGCCTTATTTTTAGGGAAGTCTTATTATTTTGGGGCGTGTGGAGCAAGATGGGGCTCCTCTTGCCATCTTACCTGATTTCCAGCTCTGCATTTAAATATTTTCAGGGAGGGCTTATTTTCAGGGGGAGGCTTATTTTAGCACCTGCGCTCAAAAGCCCGATTGGGCTTATTATCAGGGGATGTCTTATTTTCAAGGAAACAGGGTACTAAATGCAGATTATTTGAATTTTCATTCCTGGTGCTTCTGTGGAGACTTTTCAGAAGGAAACATGTACTTTGGGATTCAACTACATTGTAGATTATTTTCAACTCTTGTCAGAAAAAAACTTTCATTCTTATTCTCTACAATCTCCTCTGAACAGCCTGGAAACATCCTAGTTAAGGCCCAAAAAAGTAGCAGGAACTGGGAGGGCTGGGGGTAGATTAGAAAACATATTTTACTCTGCAAGAAGGAAAACAGCCGGAAGGAGAATTTTCAGTTCAAAATTGGTTGATGGGAAAGAACTTTTAAAATCCCTGCGGGAGAATCTCATTTGGTGTCTAGAATCAAGATATATGACAACTGCATGTCACATTACATTACCGATATACTTAATTGTTAACATAAAAATCAGAGGTACATTTAAATTCTTCTGGTTATATATTTGGTTATATTTTGGTTATATATTTGGTTATATTTTGGACGCGGTTGTCTTTGGATAAAAAAAACCATTGGAACAGTTATAATTAATGTCAAGAAGATATGAACAATCCTTTACAAAAGAAACAAAGAAAAGTTAAGTTTAATACACAAATGATCGGAGGGGGGGAATCTACAGGAATGGGGTTAACTGAACAATGAACAGTGTTCATGTTAAGGCAATTTTTATTTGGAATAATTTTGGGAAACAGAGAAACTTGTAAGCCTGATCTGGCACCATGTATTTTCTTCTGCATGGAAAGAATGGAATCTCTTCCTGTGCTTTTAAAGATTTCATTCATACTACATAGAGCCAAAAGAATTAAAGTATTAGAGTTTCAACTGGAAACAGTAGGAAGACATGGGAATTTGAAGGAGAAATATATAAAACACAGCTCTCTAAAATCTATCACCTCTAGTATTTGTTTATTATCCTGTAAGGCTGCCTGACTTCATGGTAACTCTGGGTGCCGTACAATAGTGCGTACATCTGCTCTGCAGCCTTAGAATTTCCTGCAGGTCCCTTATTTAAATGCTAAACTGACTTGCCCATGCCTAGCAATAGGCAGTTCCTTCCTTTTCAAAACTGGAATTCCCTCTTTGATAAGATCTAGAATGAGAAGCTCTTGAATATCATATGAAATTCTGCTGGGAAATCATGAGAGAAAATTAGGTTGGGTTTCAATTTAAGTTAATTCATTTTCTATTATTAGTAAAAAAAAAAAAAAAAAAAAAAAAAAGATAATGACTGTTGCATAGGCACCCCTGGGAATTTTCCCAGGGATAAGGGAGAGGGAGGAACAAAGCTGAAAATTCAGATAGCAATAGCAATATCCCTTAGACTTATATACCACTTCACAGTGCTTTACAGCCCTCTCTAAGCAGTTTACAGAGTCAACCTATTGACCCCAACAATCCTCATTTTACTGACCTGGGAAGGATGGAAGGCTGAATCAATAGCAATAGCACTTAGACTTATATACTGCTTCATAGTTCTTTTACAGCCCTCTCTAAGCGGTTTACAGAGTCAGCATCCTGACCCCAACAATCTGGGTCCTCATTTTACTGACCTGGGAAGGATGAGTCAACCTTGAGCCGGCCAGGCTCAAACTGCAAAACTGCTGGCAGCTGGCAGTCAGCAGAATTAGCCTGCAGTACTGCATTCTAACCACTGCGTCACCACGGCTCAGTGCAAAAGATAAAATCTCTCATCACCGATCACTATTTCTGAATTCTGCTTCTCTTCTCCAAATTGTGAAAGAGAAGGGGAGGGGATGGGGGAGGAAAGGAAGAGAAGAGAAGGGAAGGGAAGGGAAGGGAAGGGAAGGGAAGGGAAAGGAAGAGAAGAGAAGAGAAGAGAAGAGAAGAGAAGAGAAGAGAAGAGAAGAGAAGAGAAGAGAAGAGAAGAGAAGAGAAGAGGAAACTCCCAAATATCTTTAGAGGCATCTATAGATCTCTGGTCATATTGGGCTTTCATTTTCTGCCCCATAATCATTTCTGGCCCAGAGTCTCTGATTTTTATTTCATTTTTCTATAATCGCCTGTCAGTCTTTAAATATCCCAACTCTGCCTGAGGCTTCTTCAATTAAGCTTGCGGTCATTTCTTAATGCTTCCCTTCTCTCCACTCCATCCCACCCTCCATTTTTCTTAGCTAACTAAGATGATTCATTGATGAACTGTACCTGACTATGCACAGCGTGATCGTGCAATAATAAGATCTAATTAAATCAGCAGAGTGCGGTTTTTCTATAACAATCGGAGGAATCCATCGGTTCAATTCACTTTGCCTGCTCAGATAGATTAAAGCTCAGATTTTGACCAGGTGCTGAATTTCCACATCCCAAATAAAATGTGTCTTTAGCTCATGGTCTTCATTTGACAAACCGTATTCTTTAAAACATCACCAGAACAGCTGGAACGCAGCCGTCACTCAAACCTGACAGATTTTCCTTTATTTATTGTGTAGTTTATTGTGACAGCATTCAACTATTGCAAGGTAAGGATGCCTAACGGCTCTTCAGATGCACACAAAAACAACCAAAAAGCAAGGAAGCAAACAAACAAACAAGGATTCCAATATTCTAATGATGCAAAATGGGTGTGATTAGCCTGCAGTACTTTCCTTTGATATTCCAAGGCCCTGGGAAGTCTTATTTTCAAAGCCCCCATGACTTTGTCCCCAAGGAAGGATGGCACCATTGAGAGACGCAGATATGAAAATACTGCAGAGGAGGAAGCACCACAAGGTGCCACTAAAGCAAGCCAGTTGCTACTAGCAAGTCCAGGGCAAGTGATCCTCAACTTGCAACCAGTTGTTTAGTGACTATTCAAAAGTATGATGGACACCACCACCCCTACCAAGGTTATTTTGATCCGGATTCTGAGTTCCAATGGCTGTCCCTCCCCCCACCCCCACCCCAAGGGTACCTGATCAAATTTTGGACACCAGGCAATGGGCCACTTTACGGCCATTTGCAGCCACTACAATTAATGGCATTTTTTTGCCAGAAATCAGCAATTGTTTTCAGATTCCAGCAAAAAAAACACCTATTAGGGACCAAGGATTCACTTAACAACCATGGGGAATCATTGAATGTGATTCCTTCCTCAGCCCCGTACCTCCTTCCCTTCCTCTTTTTCCTTCCTTCTACCTCCTTCTTTCCTTCCTTCCCTCTCCTTCCTTCCCTTCCTTCCTATGTTTCTACCTCCTTCCTTCCTTCCCCATCCCTCCTTCCCTCCCTCCTTCCCTTCCTATGTTCTTCCCTCCATCCCCCAACTACCCTCCTTTCCTCCCTCCCTTCCTTCTCCCTCCCTCTTTCCTTCCTTCCCCCTCCCCTCCCTCCTTCTCTTTATTCCTTCCTACGTTTCTCCTCCCTCCCTCCCTTCTTTCTTTCTTTCTTTTTTACTTCCTTTCCCCTATCTCCCTTCTTCCTCCCTCCGTCCCTCCCTCCCTCCCTCCCTGGGGAGGGGTACTTAATACCTTACAGGCCTTTCTTCTTCTTAGCTGTTTTGACCTTTGATGTCATCACTGCAATGTTTAACTTTTATAAGTTTCTTTCAAACTTATGCATTAATTTTAATAAAACCCACCCTGATGTGATTGATTCAGCCCAGATAAAACTCACACACATAGTACATCGAAACCTCTTAAAATTGCACAAATATTTACTTAGACATCTCTTTTAATCCCAACTCAGGCTGAAACTAAGCACCACCCAAGTCTGAAACAAAGAAAGCTGAGACTTCCAAAATGTTCACTCTTTGTTGTACCAATCTACATAGTTAAAGTTCTACTTGTCAGAAATGAGAATCAATAAAACAAGAATGTAGAGGGGGATAAATGATGATTCAATAATTTAGCATCTCAGTTGGTGGTAGTTTCTCTGGTCTTGTTTGGACTCAGAAGCTAAGCAGGAGTGGAGCTTGATTAAGTGCTTTGACGTGAGACTATCAGAACCCCAGGCCAAGAAGCCAAGAAGTCAAAAAATATCCAGAAAAAAAATCAATTAAAACCAGTTCTGTACTTTTGCCAAAGTTCAGATCAATACTTTGAAACTGCTTGAACATGTCTATGAAATCACTGAGAAGTTAATTCAAAGATTTCCTTTTTTTTTATTTGGCCTTTGCCTTCTTGGTTGTGACCCCTAAACTCTGGAATAATGTTCCCCTAGAGATCCATATGGCTCTCCCTCTGATTCTGAAGTCTTTCAAAACCTCGAGATTTGAGAGGGAAAACAAACATGTGTCTTTGAAGGAGAATTAATTGAGTTTTTGCCCATATTTAAATATAATTGTACTTCTGGGTTGCTTTGTTATCAAGAATTCCAAGGCAAACTCTCGTTTCCTAGATCGATATTTCACAACTTTGGCAACTTTAAGATGTGTGGACTTCAACTCCCAGAATTCCACAACCAGCAGAATTCTGGGAGTTGAAGTCCACATATCTTAAAAGTTGTCAAGATTGAGAAACACTGTCCTAGATAGTTATACTTAAAGGTAAAGGTTCCCCTCGCACATATGTGCTAGTCGTTCCCGACTCTAGGGGACAGTGCTCATCTCCATTTCAAAGCCGAAGAGCCAGCACTGTCCGAAGACGTCTCCGTGGTCATGTGGCCGGCATGACTAAATGCCAAAGATGCACGGAACGCTGTTACCTTCCCACCAAAGGTGGTCCCTATTTTTCTACTTGCATTCTTTACGTGCTTTTGAATTGCTAGGTTGACAGAAGCTGGGATAAGTAATGGGAGCTCACCCCGTTATGCAGCACTAGGGATTTGAACCGCTGAAGTGCTGACCTTTCGATCGACAAGCTCAGCGTCTTAGTCACTGAGCCACTGTGTCCCTTCCTTCACCATGTTCCTAAGTTATACTTATACTTAATACTTATACTTATTATTATTATTATTCCTTCACTGTGTTCCTAAGTTATACTTAGCTGTACCTTATTCCTTCAGTATTACACTTGTATTTATTTATCCAGCCCATTCGTGATTGTGCTAGGCCGTTCTCTCCAGCTGAGAGAAACAATTAGTAATGCTGAATTGTGTTTTGGAAAATAGCCTCTCCATCTTCCGTAAACAAGGAGACAAGGTACAAAATATCTATTATTCAAAATGAGCTTCCAGGATCAATCATAAGATAGGAACCTAACTATCAGCATGGTTTCAAAATCCAAGAAATCCAACAGTTTTCTTAGGGTTCATTTCACAGGGATTGCCACTCAACACAATTTTAGTCCCAAATCCGTGGTAGAAGCCCAACGATTTACATGCTTGGTTTCATTCAAAAATATTTGGGGCTCCTCAGGCAGTTCACACCGTTAATTGATGGTTTCCAAAGTCTTATCAAGAATAATTGATAATCTTCATCAAGTAAGTTGACTCTAGATTCCCTCAACAACACACTAATGGTTCCTATTCAGTGCGTTAAAATTAGCTAAAATGGACAAGAATGAAACATTAGCGGATAAACTATCCAGTCAATTGAAGTCCTTTTCTTGTTGCCTTAGGTGTTAATTCGCTATATATCATTATCATTATGTCCTGTTATTGTCATTAACTGGTACATGTCATGAGGAATACTTCTTTAAGTACTCAAGAACTAGTAAATTAACAGAGAAGAAAATAAATGAACCAATGTATCTTTTTTCCTGCACTTCCTCTATTTCAAAATCTAACCGTAACTGTGTAATATGCACATTAAATTTACACTTAAGTGGTATGCACCCTTTGTCATGCTTTTTTGGGGGAAGGGAACTTATGACCTGCTTTCCAATAAATGCAGATTCTACATCGCCATTTATTATGCAATATAATCGGAGAACCAGTTTTCCTAGCATTAAGTCTTCTTAATGCTTCTCCAAGTTATATATAGAATGATAGGGACAGAAAGGACCTTGGAGGTCTTTTGATTCATTAACCTGTCCAAGGTAAGAGACCATATACCATCCAGGACAAATGGTTGCCCAATCTCTTCTTGAAAACCTCCAGCGATGAGGCACCCACAGCTTCCGGAGGCAAGCTGTTCCATTGATCAATCTTTCTCACTGTCAGGAAATTCCTCATTTCCAGTTTGTTTCTGGTAACAGCTCTTCCAATATTGGAAGACAGGTATCATTTATCTCTAATCTTTCTCTGTGTTAGGATAGACGTACCTAGTTCCCTCAGCCATTCAGCATAGGATTTGGCTTCTGTCTGTCTGTCTGTCTACTATCATCTATCTATCTATCTATCTATCTATCTATCTATCTATCTATCTATCTATCTATCCATCTATCTATCTATCTACTTTTCATCTATCTATCTATCTATCTATCTATCATTATCTATCTACCTACTTTTCATCTATCTATCTATCTATCTATCTATCTATCTATCTATCATCTATCTATCTGTCTATCTATCTATCTTATCTATCTACCTACCTTTCATCCATCTATCTATCTATCATCTATATATCTATCTACCTATCAGCCATCTATCTATCTATCATCTATCTATTTTATCTATCTATCTACCTACCTATCATCTATCATCTATCATCTATCTATCTATCTATCTATCTATCTATCTATCTATCTATCTATCTATCTATCTATCAATCAATCAAATATATTGGCCACCCATCTTACCATATGATAACTCTGGACGGCTTACAGTTACATAAAATCCAAGCCATAAAAAGTTAAAAACAAACATTAAAACAAAACAAAAATACACACAGGGGAGGGCAGGGGCAGAGAGGGAGGGAAGAGGTGGGACCTGTTATTACTCAATCAACCACTTTCATTGCCCTGTGGGCTCCAAGCTGACTGACACAGCCCAGTAGTGGGTTTCAATTTCGGCCGCTACCGGTTTGCTTGCGGGATGTGCGCACTTGCGCGCATGGCGCTTCTGCGCATGCGCAGAGACATCCGGGTGGGTGGGCGGAGCCTCCCTCCACCGCCACTACCAGTTTGGCCGACCAGGGGCGAACCAGTAGCAACCCACCACTGGCACAGCCATGTCTTTAGGACCTTACAAAAAGATAGGAGGGTTGGGGGCAATCCAATAGGAGCCTTGGTGGTGCAGCGGACTAAACTACTGTTAAAGTAGCACTTAGCTGCCAGCTGCCTGCAATTACTGCGAGTTCAATTCTCACCAGGCTCAAGGTTGACTCAGCCTTCCATCCTTCCGAGGTAGGTAAAATGAGGACCTGATTTGTGGGGGCAATAAGCTGACTTTGTATAAAATAGAACAGCGCTGGGGGGGAGGGCCAAAAGCCCTACTAAGCAGGTATATACAAAAGTATGAAGGCTATTGCTTAAAAGAATTGTAAACCGCCCTGATTCTCCGGAGAAGGGCGGCATATAAATCGAACTAATAAATAAATAAATAAATAAATAAATAAATAAATAAATAAATAAATAAACAAACAAACAAACAAACAAACAAACAAACAAACAAATAAATAAATAAATATCATCAGGAGATAAGGTGTTCCAGAGGATCTAGATCCCTTATCATCTTTGTTGCTCTTCTGGGCACAATTTCTAGGGCTGTGGCAACTTTTTTGTTGCCAAACTGGACACAGTATTCCTAATGTGGCCTCACTAGTGCAGCATAGAGTGGTCTTTCACGTCATCTTGATGCTATCCCCAGAACTGCACTGTTTGGGGGTTTTTCGGCAAATTTGTCTCCTAATATTTGTCCATAATCAAGCATTTGCCTGTAATTTGATTTTAAAATGTACTTATCCTCAACTTCTCAAATCTACATTTTAGAAAGCATAATCCTGAATGATGCATATTCGTGGACAACCAAAATTTGGGTGACAGTTACTTACCCGTTAAGTTACCCATGACTTGTCCCAGCTTCTGCCAATCTAGCAGTTCGAAAGCATGTAAAAAATGCAAGTAGAAAAATAGGGACCACCTTTGGTGGGAAGGTAACAGCGTTCCATGCGCCTTTAGTGTTTAGTCATGCTGGCCACATAACCCCGGAGACATCTTTGGACAGCGCTGGCTCTTCTGGCTTTGAAACAGAAATGAGCACCACCCCCTAGAGTCGAGAACGAGTAGCACATATGTGCGAGGGGAACCTTTACCTTTATTTTATCAGGGCATCTGGCTGCTTAAGTTACATTGGAAATGGTAATCAAGGAATACTTACAATCTGACATTATCCTTCACAATCATCCAGCTTTAAAACATATCCTTGAACTGATCCTTCATCATGTAATTCCTAGGGATGTTAGTGACAGATTATCTCTGCCTTCTACTCAATATTTTTTTAAAAAAAAAAATTGGAAAGGGAATTGCTTTATCCAATCATACCTCTACTTCCCCAGTGTACATTCTCCATCCTTAGGTTTTTTTAGGACTGGAGTGTAGTCCCTGGACAGCTATCTATTTCCAGTTTCTACAGGGAAACGGAATAGATAATTTCTCTTCTAAAATTAATTCCTTTCGGATATGTGATTTCTAGGCTACCTCATTACATAAGCCCTAATGAGGAAGCCTAAAAATTACATATATATCTTCTTCAGTCTTTCCCCAGTGTTCCACTTTCTATTAACAATTAATTCATTTGTGTGTGTGTGTGTGTGTGTGTGTGTGTGTGTGTGTGTTGCGGCCTAGTCCAAAGGTATTTTTTACAAATACATGGTCTTGCACTACTTTTCAAGGTCAATCACTAGGAGGAATTTAAATATTCACTGCAAAATAACATTTTGATCTGCACATCAGGCCAGGAGGATCTGCCTCTCTCTTTAGTATGAAATTATTAGTCAATTCAAAGAACTTCAAATGTTTTAAATCACAGATGATGGATAGAGATATAATATTTTGCAATATGGTAACATGTCAACTCGCAAAGCATCCCTGGCCTGCTCTCGAGTTGCTATAGGCCAGGGGGAATGGGAAACTGGCGAAACTGCACAGCAGAAAAAACAGATGCACAGCCTTGAGTGAGATGCTTATCTCACTCAAGGCTGTATCCCAGGGATACCTGCAGCAGTCAAACAGGAGTGACCTCTACAACCCACAAAATTGCTCCATTGACGAATGTGATTGATGACACACCCTGGGGGGAGGGGGGAAACAAGGTCATAATTGGAGCCTAAATTACGTAGGGTCAGAGCTGGCTTCACTTGACATGAAGCTCCTAATAAATACCTGGATTTCTTTTGAAGCTTGGCTCAAGACTCATGATTTAATTAGTGCATCCGTCAGAACCCTGACATAACAATAGAAATAAGTGGAAAGTTTAAACTGGGAAAATAGCAGTATATATTTAGTCATATAATGAAATTCATTATAAATACAGATACATTAAGATTAGGAGGTGGAAACCCACAAGATTAGCAAAAATAAGCAAAAAACATTCATCAATGTGTTGGAAGTGTGAGGCAGTGCCAGAGACTTTTTATCACATGTGGTGGGAATGCCCAAAAGTCACAAAATTTTGGCATCAGATCAGACAATGGTTAGAAGAGATATTAATGCAAAATATAGAAGCAAAACCGGAATTCTTTCTACTGGGTATTATAGAGGGCAAATACAAGAAGAGTGCAATTTATCTAATGTTACATATTCTAACAGCAGCAAGATTGGCTTTTGCACAAAAATGGAAAAAACAAAGAGACCCCCACAGAAGAAGTGTTAGCTAAAATAGTAATTTGTGCGGAAATGGATAGACTGACTTTGGAACTTAAAGATAAGAATGAATCAGAGTATTATGAAATCTGGAACAAATTTTATTATTGGTTGGACAGGAGGAGGAATGCTGGGATAAAGGACTATTGACGAGTAAAATGTTTAGAAGTTTTTATGTTAATTTTCTATGTTAGATAAGATTGAATTAGATATCGATGTAACCTACAGTACATAGATGAAAGAATATATATATTTGAAATGTGATAATTAGTGTAAACTTGTATAGAGATAAGAAAGTGTATCAATTATAAGGTAAAATTTGATAAAAATGTTTAAACCAGGGATGTCATGCTATGTCCACTGTTTTTAATTTGTATTATTAATAAAAAACTTTTTATTAAAAAAAAAGATTGGGAGGTGGAAGACTAGGATTAGGTCTAGCTAAAGGTATTACCATGATTAACAGGATGTAAAAAATATATTGAAAAATATAGTTTCAAGGACTATAAATTCAGGGGACTTAGAGATATAATCTTGGGACTGATTAAATCTTATTGATAACTGGTTTTAGTGGTATTTAAAGAAAGTTGAGGTATTGAAAATGTGGTGGAACACTGGGAGATAAACTGGGAAAATAGTACAACATAGATACATAAAAGAATATATTATAATTATAATGAGCACATTAAAGTTTAGAAGTTGGAAGATAAAAATCCTGTATATGTAATTGTATTATTACTGTGAACACTGTGTGAAAAATATGTCAACCCAGTCATTACATTCTCCACAAAAAATGTTGGTTGTTAAAGAAAAACTGTAAATAAAACATATAGCAAAAAAAGTTTTAAATCACCAGTGCATGAGGAATTAGGAAAGCAATCTGAGATCTGAAGCTGTGTCAGTCCAAGAAATCTTGAAACTATCTAAAACAAGCATTTGGAGTCCATAGAGCAATAGACTCCAACAAAGCCAAAGTTTATTAAGTAGCTTCAAAATGAAAACTAAAACATATCCCAAGTCCAGTTGCTTCCAGTCTAGAAGGCCCCAAGATCTTTTTTTGAGGGTCTATCAGAGATGTTCTCTCTAACCATCACATTGTTCCTGGATCCATAATACTTTCCCAGTATTGTGGAGTGCTTACTGCTTCCTGAGCTGGGTTGTTTTCTTGCAGACATTTAATTACCAAACTAAGTAACACTATCAGGGTTAGGAGGAGTGGGGTTTGCTCTCTACTGGCTTGCCCTGTCAGTTTTGTTAGTAATGTTCTCGGGGGTTCCTTGATTAGGCTGTTATTTACAGTTAGGTTGTTTATCTGAATTTGTCAGGGCAATCCAGTAGTACATAAAAACAGAGCAAACCTCACTCCCTTCTAGCACTGATGATGCTATCTAGTTTGGTAATGAAATGCCTGCAAGAAAACAACCAAGTTCGAGACATACCAATGACTCCACAATTCAACCCTTAGCTAAAAAAAAAAAATCTCTTCTATTTCCCAGTATTTCTCTGCCTTTAACAAAAAGATTTAAATGCTTATTAACCGAAAGCTCTTCAGAAATCTGGATGGGATGGAGCTTCTCAGATTCAGCATGGTCAGGTTTCTTTCCCATAGCAGGCTATGCAACCATGCCACCTTCAGTGTGTCCCAAGAGAGAGCAACATAGCATGTCAAGCAGAAATCACCAGGTGCGTGCAACACAAATTGTCAGACTCTGCCTTCCCTTTCACCCAGCTTGTCTTTGTACTCTCCTTTCTATCAATCTCTATATATGTGATGGAAGAGAATCTCCAGGGCAGTGCCTAATTATGCAACAACATGGATGTTACAATGCTCAAGGTTACCTCCATTTATTGGACTGCACTATCACATAATAGAGTCAACAGAAAGGTGTTTTTCTGGATAAAGCAATAGCAATCGCCCTTAGACTTATATACCGCTTCACAGTGCTTTACAACCCTCTCTAAAGCGGTTTACAGAGTCAGCCCTCCAACAATCTGGGTCCTCATTTGACTGACCTTGAAAGGATGGAAGGCTGAGTCAACCTTGAGCCAGTGAGAATTGAACTGCTGGCAGTTGGCAGAATTAGCCTGCAATACTACCTTCTAACCACTGCGCCACCACGGCTCCTAATCTATTGATATTCAGAAGTAATCAGAGGATAAGATTCCTTTTTGTCTCAGTCCGATTCTTCAACAATACAGTAAAAAAAAAAATAGATATTGAAAGGGATGAGATTTTAGTTCATTGATTACATATCATACAAGAATAGCCAACACCCCTAGATGATAGGCTTAAGATCCAGATAGATCTTGACGGACTTGAACACTGGGCCCTATCTAAACAAAATGAAATTCAATGTAGAGAAAAGTAAAGTCCTACACTTAGGCAAGAAAAACCAAAAGTACACATGTAGATTGGGTGAAACGAGGCTTAATAGCAGTAACTGTAAGAGGGATCTTGGAGACATAGTGGACAACCAGTTAAATATGAGCCAGCCGTGTGCGGCAGCAGCCAAAAAAGCCAATGCAATCCTAAAATGCATTAGCAGAGGGATACAATCAAGATCAAGTGAGGTTTTTTATTATTATTAAAATATAAACAAAAATACAAAGACAATACAAACCAAACAGAACTCCCACCACCCACAATACCCACACAACATTCTACATATATGCTTTTTGTCATCAACAGTGTATCTAGTTCTTTTCATTATCTATTCATAAAAAAATAATATTTGGTACTTAATTCCACTACTTAAGACTTATGTTAACTTTACATCTTCTCCTTATTGCTAATCCTCTTTCACCCTAGTTAATATCGTCTATGTTTGTATTTATTTTCCTTTCCAGCCATTGATACCATTAGTGCCATACGTTATAGTAGTCACTTTCTTCTTTGTCCTGGAGCTCCAGCATCAGTCTGTCCATCTCGGCACACTCTGTTATTTTTGAGATAATTTTGTCTTTGGTTGGGAGTTGATCTAATTTCCAATTTTGAGCAAATAGTAATCGTGCTGCTGTCAGGATATGTATAATAAGATATTTCGTCTCTTTGGTGAATTGTGGTGTTATCATGCCAAATAAAAAGAATTCTGGGCTGTCTTCTAGTTGTAGATTCGTTATTTCCTCAATCATTTTTTTTAATGTCTTGCCAGTATTGTTGGGCCTTTTTACATTTCCAAAAAAGATCAAGTGAGGTTAAGTCTTAGTAATACTCCACCTAGAGTGCTGCATACAGTTATGGTCAACACACTATAAAAAAGATATTGAGACTCTAGAAAGAGTGCAGAGGAGAGCAACCAAGATGATTAGGGGACTGGAGGCTAAAACATATGAAGAACGGTTGCAGGAACTGGGCATGGCTAGTCTAGTGAAGAGAAGGTCCAGGGGAAACATGATAGCAGTCTTCCAATATTTGAGGGGCTGCCTCAGAGAGGAGGGAGTCAAGCTATTTTCAAAAGCACCAGAAGACCAGACAAGGAATAATGGATGGAAACTGATCAAGGAAAGATTCAACCTGGAAATAAGGAGAAATTTTCTGACAGTGAGAACAATCAACCATGGAACAGCTTGCATTCAGAAGTTGTGGGAGCTTCATCACCGGAAGCTTTGAAGAAGAGACTGGTCTGCTATCTGACAAAAATGGTATGGGGTCTGCTTGGGCAGGGGGTTGGACTAGATGACCTATTAGGTCCCTTCCAACTCTGTTAATCTGTATATTACAGAATAATATAAGTGGAAAAAGTCTTATATCTGAAAGAAAAAGGCAATTGGGTTAAAATCTTTGCCTTGATATTGCATTTTTCTATTGGGGCATTCCAGTTGCATACTTGGGTTTGAAGCAATGGAGGCATTACGTAAAACCTCTTGATGTTGTGGGGTTTTTTTTTTCTTGATCCCTTTCAGAAGGGGGGTCCAATCAGCACCTGAGCTTTCCAAGCTTCCTATCCTCCTTTTTATGTGGAAATCAAGGACTGCTTGCTGAATGTCACAACTGATGGTGCTGAACACAATGATGCAAGTGATATCTTCCACTACAAAGAGTGCTGGAGCAGAAAGAAATGGCCCATGGGCTTGACTGACATCTGATAAACAGTTTACTCTTTAATTTTCCAACATAAGACCTACATAAAATATTTTGATAGGTTGTCTTGTGCTCATCAAGGAATGGATGCCATCTATCAACAGCAGCTACTTCGTTCTCATTAATCAGAGACATTGGACGGTCTGTCAGGAAATGCTATGGCAGACTTAACCAGGAGAGGGCTTATATGGTGAGACTAGAATAGAATAGAATAACAGAGTTGGAAGGGACCGTGGAGGTCTTCTAGTCCAACCCCCTGCTTAGGCAGGAAACCCTACACCACTTCAGACAAACGGTTATCCAGCATCTTCTTAAAAACTCTCAGTGTTGGAGCATTCACAACTTCTGGAGGCAAGTTGTTCCACTGATTAATTAATTAATTAATTAATTAATTAATTAATTTTATTTTATTTAAATTTGTATACCGCCCTTCTCCTAGTGGACTCAGGGCGGTGCACAGCCAAGTAAAAAACATCCAATACAAAATTTAAAAATTTAAAATTGTTCTCACTGTCAGGAAATTTCTCCTTAGTTCTAAGTTGCTTTTCTCCTTGATTAGTTTCCACCCATTGCTTCTTGTCCTACCCTCAGGTGCTTTGGAGAATAGCTTGACTGCCTCTCCTTTGTGGAAACCCCTAGGATATTGCAACACTGCTATCATGTCTCCCCTAGTCCTTCTTTTCATTAAACTAGACATACCCAGTTCCTGCAACCGTTCTTCATATGTTTTAACCTCCAGTCCCCTAATCATCTTTGTTGCTCTTCTCTGCACTCTTTATAGAGTCTCAACATCTTTTTTTACATCGTGGCGACCAAAGCTGGATGCAGTATTCCAAGTGTGGTCTTAACAAGGCATTATAAAGTGATATTAACACTTCATGTGATCTTCATTCTATCCCTCTGTTGATGCAGCCTAGAACTGTGTTGGCTTTTTTGGCAGCTGCTGCACACTGTTGGCTCATATTTAAATGGTTGTCCACTAGGACTCCAAGATCCCTCTCACAGTTACTACTATTGAGCAAGGTACCACATATACTGTACCTGTGCATTTTGTGTTTCTTGCCTAAATGTAGAACCTTATTATGAGAAGATTGACAAAGTCTACTTGGAAATCTCTTTCAGGGTATCCAAAACTACCTGCAAAGGATAAGGGATCAGTCACAAACTTCAGAGCAATGGCAATCTCCAGCTGGCATCAGAACCACATTTTAAGGTTGATTTCCAACTTCTGATAAGTCTCAGAGATTGAAAGGGCTGCTCAGGTAGCTTGCTCAGTGAGGAAATGCAATTAAAGCCTTCTGCACAGAAGGAGAAGGAGTAGCAGAACACGGGGGATGGAGTTAAAAGAGGAATCAGCCTAGAATCCCTATGTAGCCACAAGCAAACTAAGTCTAACCCACCTTGAATTCTGTGGATCCTTATTTATTTCCAAGCAGGTGCTAACTTGTTAGTTGAGAAGATTCCTATGTATAGGAATTTTAGCAATAAATCAGTTCAACTGGAACTTCACCATGTAGACCTGGCCTTTTGCACCTGACACTCAGGTGGTCCCCGACTTACAAGCACAATTGGACCCAAAATTTCTGCTGTTAAGTGAGACATTTGTTAAGTGAATTCTGCCCCATTTTGCGACATTTCCTGCCACAGTTGCTAAGTGAATCGCTGCAGTGGATGAGTCAGTCACCCGGTTGGTAAATGAATCTGGCTTCCCCATTGACTTTGCTTGTCAGAAGGTCGCAAAAGAGGGGGGGGTCACGCGACCTTGGGACACAGCAACAGTCATAAATACAAGTCAGTTGCCAAGCATCTGAATTTTGATCACATGACCATAGGGATGCTACATAGGGGTGTTTATGAAAATTGGTCGTAAGTCCCTTTGTTCAGTGCCATTGTGACTTTGAACTGTCACTAAATGAACTGTCCTAAGTGGAAAACTACCTGTACGAGCCTTCAGTCCTTTGGATGAAAGCAAGAATCTCTACATTTGCATGAAAAAAATAATTAGACAAAAACCTAAAATACACACAGGATCCCTTGCTAACAAATTTTAGTAGCCCCTTTTTAAAAGCTGCTTTCCTTTTCATGACAATCTACAATCAATCAGAATAGAGCTGGGAGGGACCTTGGAGGTGTTCTAGTCCAACCTCCTACTCAAACAGGAGACCCCATTTCAGACAGGTGGCTGTCCAATCTCTTCTTAAATGAAGCACCCACAACTTCTGGAGGGAAGCTGTTCCACTGGTTAATTGTCCTCACTGTTATACCCTGTTTCCCCCAAAATAAGACATCCCCTGAAAATAAACCCAATCGGGCTTTTCAGTGCATGGCAATAAGGCCAAGCGTTTATTTCAGGATTCAAAAAAATTTAAGACAGGGTCTTATTTTTGGGGGAAAACAGTAGTAGCTAATCATTTTACATTCTGTAAAAATTCCCTGGAAAAGTTAGTGATGACTAATCTAGACATTCCCCAACTATATATTATCCAAACAGGGACAGGGTTCTTTGCATGTGCAAAAAGCCAAAAAGCAAAACATAAAACATTTGCAGCTAACATTTTAGCTTTTCTATATAAAACAATCAATCAAAAATAGAACAAAATGAATTTTCAATTCAGGCATTCTATGCGAGTCAGAATCAATACGGAATTGGGAAAAACCCGACACAGATTTAAAGTAATGTGATAGAGTCAAACAGACTCTATTGCAGCATAAACAGAGTGCAATTCATGGAGTGTCCCTTAAAAGAGCAGCATATTTCTATACAGGTATACAGAATAACAGAATAATAGGATAATAGAGTTGGAAGGGACCTTGGAGGTCTTCTAGTTCAACCCCCTGGTCAAACAGGAGACCCCATACAATTTCAGACAAGTAGTTGTCCAGTCTCTTCTTAAAGGCCTCCAGTGATCGAGCACCTACAACTTCTAAAGGCAAGCTCTTCCCCTGTTACTTGTCCTCACTGTTAGGAAGTTTCTCCTTGGTTCCAGGTTGCTTCTTTTCTTGATTAGTTTCCATCCATTGTTCCTTGTCCTGCCTTCTGGTGCTTTGGGAAATAGGTTGTCCCTCTCTTCTCTGTGGCAGCCTGTGAAATACTGAAACATTGCTATCATGCTGTTGTGGCCCGCCAGTGGCCTGTGCGGATCGTGGCTGATCCCGATGACGAGGAGGCTGGTGTGGTGTCGCGCCAGCAGCCTTCGCGCCGGCATCAGGTCGGACAGCGAGGAGGCTGAAGAGGATGTGGTGCCAGAGGCAGAGACTCAGCCAGGGCCTTCAGAACCTCCAGAGGAGAGAATGGAGAGAGCGAAGTGGAGGAGCCTCTTCTCAATGCTCGAGTACGCAGGGCTGCCAAAAGGCAGGAGTGGCTACTTAGGAGGAGGAGGAGGTCTCCTCGAGAGTAAGGCTTGAGGATAATTGGCCACTCCCTTAGCCTATTTAAGTCACATGCCGTTAGTAAGTTTCTTGCTGGAAACAACTTGTAATTATCATCAGAGCATTTTTGGAAAAGTCTTATCGTATCTTGTTTTCTGGGCTGGTTGCCAACCTTTGCTGGACTCTGGTTTATTCTTGCTACTTAATAAATTTGATAAGGACCATTGGTGTGTGTCAATATCCTCGGGAATCCGGAACTGGGGCAGAACACATGCCATCCTTAGTCCTTATTTTCTCTAGACTGGCCATACCCAAATCCTGCAACTGTTCTTCATATGGGTTTTTTTTTTTTTTGTCTCCATGACTTCAATCATCTTAGTTGCTCTTCTCTGCACTTTTTCCAAAGTTTCAACATCTTTTTTTGTAATGCAGTAACCAAAAACGGATGCAATACGAAGGTACAAATCTTCACCTACACAATTGAAATGAAAGCATCCAAAATCATTGGCTTTTTGGGGAGCAACAGGGATTGGTGGAATTTAGGGGCCTCGTTAAGCCCCACAGAAAACTTAAAGCACCAATTTCACCCACTAAACACCTCCAATGGGATTTCCTTTTTTTTTTTAACACGGAGGTCTGAAAAGGCAAAACAAAACAAGAAGCTTAGAAAAAGATGTCACTATGGCAGCATAGCATATGGATGTGGTGGCTCAGTGGCTAAGACACTGAGCTTATCGATCAGAAGGTCAGCAGTTCAGTGGTTCGAATCCCTAGCGCCACGTAATGGAGTGAGCTCCCGTGACTTGTCCCAGCTTCTGCCAACCTAGCAGTTTGAAAGCACGTAAAAAATGCAAGTAGAAAAATAGGCACCATCTTTGGTGGGAAGGTAAGAGCGTTCTGTGCACCTTTGGCGTTTAGTCATGCCGGCCACATGACCCCGGAGACGTCTTCAGACAGTGCTGGCTCTTTGGTTTTGAAATAGAGATGAACACCGCCCCCTAGAGCCGGGAACGACTAGCATCCATGTGTGGGGGAACCTTTACCTATACCTTTATGGCAGCATGGCATCTTCATTTCTGACTGCAATATGTTGGAGTTCTAAAATGTTGGGGTTTCATCTTGAGCCCAATGTTTAATGTTTTTTTTTTAAAAAAAATAAAACAAAATGGCTTTTAGAGTGGGTGGGAAAGAAACAATACGAGGATGGCTTCCTTCGATTGCCAAGGCATCGGCAGCAGAAAGTGCTATCTGCACAGGAATTGAGATGCATGCCACTCACAGTGATGTGCGAACATCTCTTAGCAACGGCGTGTTAGAAGAGGATTAAGAAATGCAACACGAGTCCCAATTCAAGCATCCCACCTGCCCACATAAAGTTATAAAAGCAGAAGTGCAAAAGGGAGCGATTCTATTAGAAACCGGCTCCACTGCGGCTATTAAATGTTTCTGCTTGAGAGGGAAGTCGCTTCATATATACTGAGATAGAAAAGAAATCCTTTGCTTTCAAAAGCTTCGTTGCTGTCATTTTCCTCCACAGGAAACCCAACAGCAGAAGGCTTCTGAACTACTTGGGACTTTACTCCAAATTCAATGCTTTACTAATCTACAGAAGAAAGTATCACATGCATCGATTCCTACAACTATCCATCAAGAGAAAGTTCCTGGCTAAAAGAAGGCTCAAATAGAGAAAATAGACCAGCGTCCCAAATAGAGAAAAGAAGGACTAGGGAGGACATGGTAGCAGTATTCTAATAGTTGAAGGGCTGCCACAAAGAAGAGGGGGTCAGCTTGTTTTCCAAAGCTCCAGAAGGCAAGGGAAGAAGAAAAGGATGGAAACCAATCAAAGAGAGAAGCAACCTGGAATTAAGGAGAAGCTTCCTAACAGTGAGGACAATTAACCAGTGGAACAGCTTGCCTTCAAAAGTTGTGGGTGCTTCATCACTGGAGGTTTTTAAGAGACTGGACAGCCACTTGTCTGGAATGGTATAGGGTCTCCAGCTTGAGCAGGGGATTGGACTAGAAGATCTCCAAGGTCCCTTCCAACTCTATTCTGATTGATTGAAATCAATATTTCATAGCTGGCTTCTTACTTTTCTGGATCAAGTAGTCAACACTTAGTCAATAATATTGACTAGTTTCTCCATTCAATTTGCTCTTTGCAGTGTGAGTTTATACCTTGAGAAACTTGACTTTAAAAGTTAGTCTAGGTTGGATTTGGATTTGACCACCAACACACTGTAGCCAGATCTTAATCAAAAATAATTAAGATAGAATTTGAGAAATAATTTGCTAAAAGAGACATTTCATCACACAGAACTTTTTGGTCAGGAAATGGGTAAGGAGACTTGGGAAAGTTAGAATGTTGTGCAAATGTATGTGTGCATTTTACTCATTTTAAAAAAAATCTAATAAAAAGTGACTCAAAATCAAATGCCTATTTATTGCAACCACATCACCTGGGGCAAACTCAATTATTGGAAAGCTGGTATGACCTTGCACAGGTTCAAAAGATAGACACAGCCAGACATTCAGGGTTACAGACCCAGATTTAAAATCAACTCTCTTCTCTGCCCATTTTGCTTCTATAAGAATAAAATATAGCCGTGATGGCAAATCTATTGCATGCGTGCCACAGGTGGTACACAGAGCCCTCTCTGCGGGCACGGGAGCTGTCGCCCCAGCTCAGTTCCACCACGCATGCACACATGCCTCCTGCTGGCCAGCTGATTTTTGGGTCTCTGCCGCACATGCACAGGGGGTGGGGCACAGGTGGGGTCGCACGCGCATTGCATTATGGGTTGTAAGTGCAGGGAGGCCTACTAGACCCAAAACAGGGTGCGGGGGGGATGCGACCCCTCGTGGCCCAATTTGGCTCCCAGGAGGCTGCAAGGAGGCCTACTAGGCCCAAAACAGGGTGCAGGAGGAGTGCAGGTGGGTCACATGCACATTTGCAGGGGTGTGTGGCACATGAGGGGGGGTTGTGCATGCATTGCATTATGGGTGCAGGCATGTTTTCGACACGCGACAACAAAAAGGTTAGCCATCACTGAAATATAGGACATGTCCTATATTGTACTATACAAAACCAGTTTTTTTCTACTGTTTGCAACTATCTTTTCCTCCCCCTTCTCTCTTCCTTGTTTTTATCCCTTCAAAAAAAAAAAAATATTCCAGATTTTCATTTGTTGTTCAGACAGCAGATGGACTGTCGCTGGTACTTAAGTAGTGTCAAAAAATTGACAAGCAAAATGTTAATGATAGCTTGAAACTTTATGGTAATTTGCCTTATGTTGTGGATAGCTAGTAGTCAAACTTTTCTATTGATCTTGAAAAGCTCTGTCACCACCACAAACTATTCATCAAACATTAATTTCTCTAGGGAACAAGGTACGTTTAGCTTAATGAAGAGACAATATAACTGTCGTCCAATACTTGAAATGCTGTCAGAGAAGAGGGCAAAGTTTATTCCCCAAAGCACCGGAAGGCAGGACATGGATGGAAGCTGGTCAGAAGGAGAGTCAACCAGGAAATAAGGAGGAATTTCCTGACAGTGAGAATGATTAAGCAACAGATTAGCTTGCCTCCCAAAATTGTGAGTGCTCCGTTGCTGGAGGTTTCCAAGAAAAGATTGGACAACCATTCATCTGGGATAGAATAAGGACTATTGTTTTGGGAAGGGGGTTGGACTAAAAGACCTCCAATATCCTTCCCAGTCCTTTGATTCTATGATTCTTCACCAGTGGAAAAAAATTCAATTTTTTTTACTACCAGTTCTGTGGGCGTGGCTTGATGGGCATGGTGTGGCTTTGTCGGCATGGCAGGGGAAGGATACTGCAAAATCACCATTCCCACCCCACTCCAGGGGAAGGATACTGTAAAATCCCCATTCCCTCCCTACTCCTGAGGGAAGCATATTGCAAAATCTCCATTCCCACCCCACTCTGGGGCCAGCTAGAGGTGGTATTTGCCAGTTCTCCAAACTACTCAAAATTTCCGCTACTGGTTCTCCAGAACCTGTCAGAACCTGCTGGATTTCACCCCTGTTCTTCACTGAATTCCTTTTTGAAAGACAAGAGTTGATTTGATTGACGCCTTCAAACTCACATGCATCTGTTTCGCTAATGCTAACAACATTATTGAAAGCATTAATCTCTTGCAATACATCAGGAAAATAGGAAGCATTTAGTGTGAGCATGCATGTAGACTCATCTATAAATCTAATGTGTATGGGAGGAGAGTCTCCCAAACACATTCTTTTATTTGATCGTTTCCTTGACAGCATCTCTTCCTCCCATCTCCTAAGGTCTTTCCTACTTCTTGGGCTTTGTGCTCAAGAGAGAACAAAATGAACTCTTTGATGTTGAATTTTGCTGATTGATATAGTTATGCTGTTATGGCTAATACTTGCTAAGTTGCTAAAGTAAAAAGTTGAGGCTGTAATTCTGTTCTGAACTTTACTGCACTAAAAAAAGTTCAAAGTCAGATTTTTTAAAAAATTTTGCCCTTTGCCCTACACCTGTTTCCCATTTCTTTCCCCCTATCATCCATCTCCTCCCACTTATGACTGTATGACTGTAACTTGTTGCTCTATCGTTACGATCTATGTTGTTTCCTAGTATGATTTGATTGCTTATTTGTACCCTATGAATATCATTAAGTGTTGTACCTTATGATTCTTAATGAATGTATCTTTTCTTTTATGTACACTGAGAGCATATGCACCAAAGACAAATTCCTCGTGTGTCCAATCACACTTGGCCAATAAAGAATTCTATTCTATTCTTTATATATATATATACATATATACATATATATATCAAATTTATATTTCGCTGATAAATACACACACATATATATATACATATATACATATACATATACAGATATATAGTTATTTATTTTTATTTCTCATAAACATACATAAATGTACAATCTCTTATCCATTACTAATCATACATATTATCTTTTAACTTTCATATTAGTTCATTCTTCATCCTAAAAAATTAAAGTATACTTGAGGTTGTACCATTCCATCTCCCTTATTTTACAACAACCCTTCCTCTCCTTCTCCCCTCTTTCCCTTCCCTCCCTTCTTCTATCCTTTTCTACTTTCTTCTTTCTATTCTATTCTATTCTATTCTATTCTATTCTATTCTATTCTATTTTGTATCATCTTTATTTTCATCTGTATTTTATGTTATGATATTTTTAACAGAATTCTCGGGGGGAAAAGACCAGCAATGCATGGGAAGTCTTGGGTGCAACTGAAAGACATCATTGTATCTGATAGCTACTAATCTGTGGGGTCCTTGGTACTCTCTGAGCTTGGTGGTTCTCTTGCAAATATTTCATTACTCAACTAGGTTACAGCGCCAGCCCTGATGGCATTACCTAACTGGGTAATGAAACGTCTGCAAGAAAACAACCAAGCTAAGAGAGCATCAAGGTCCCCTCAATTCAACTCGGAGCTACAAATATTCTCTTACATCAGTTACTAATCTGGTACATGCTTCAGTAACCTCTCTTGAACTTTGCAGGTGCTGTCTACTAAGGAGTTACATCTGACAGGACCTAGAAGTATCTTTTCTGCCTTGAAATCTGCCCTGTGGAAGATCATCTCCCTTAAGGTGAGATTGGCCCTATGTTGGCCCTAAATTCATCAGAATAGAGTTGGAAGGGACCTTGGAGGCCTTCTAGTCCAGCCCCCTTCTCAAGCAGGAGACCCTATACCATTTCAGACAAGAGGCTGACCAGTCTTCAAAACCTCCAGTGAGAAGACAAGACTTTCAACTGGTTAATTGTTCTCACTGTTAAGAAGTTTCTCCTTAATTCCAGGTTGCTTCTCTCCTTGGTTAGTTTCCATCCATTGTTTCTTGTCTTGCCTTATCCCAGAGTCCCTTAAACCCTAAATGTGCCCAACAAGCCTGTGGGTTGCAAGCAAATAGTAATCTGATGAAGAGGCTTCATTGTTTCTTATCTGAAGCTCTCTCTCAGCCTTTTCTTAATAATACTATTTTTTTTGTACTTTTTGAGTGTTTTAAAAATTGTTTTTAACAGTTGTTTGTAAGACAACCAAGAACCACATCACAAGAGATAGGTGACTCCTTAAATACAATAAATAAATTTTATATTTGAAAGGGGCTGCTTAACATACCACTCTTATTTTTTTGAGAAAAAGTAGTAAGGAATAAAGAAAGAACAACATCCCTGCCAAACGATATGACCAGTTGGGTTTTTTTTTCTGTTTCTTCTTGGACAGTTCTTTCCCATTCCAGAGACTGGTCATCATGGGACTTCCTAATAAACTTCTTTTCCTTTTCAAAAAAAACCCTGTGACAAATATATTTTGTCAATCGTAGTGACTAGAAAAACATACAGTGGTTTTAATATTCTACAAGCAAACATCTACCTGCAGAATAAGGACTCTCATACCCATGTTTCCCCGAAAATAAGACCCTGTGTTATATTTTTTTTGAACCCCAAAATAAGTGCTTGGCCTTATTGTCGGGGAGGTCTTATTATTTTGGAGCACGTGGACCAAGACGGGGCTCCTCTTGCTATCTTACCTGATTTCCAGCTCTGTCTCCCTAATCCTAACCAGAGGAAATGGCAGGGACCAGCTGCGCATGCGTGTAAATATGGGGAGGGGCTTATTTTTGGGGAGGCCTTATTTTCACGGGGGCTTATTTTAGCGCATGTGCTCAAAAGCCCGATTGAGCTTATTATCAGGGGATGTCTTATTTTCAGGAAAACACGGTATTACAAGCAGTGCTGATGATATTCTTGGAGCATGTTTAAAAATATTGCAATCAATTTTTATTTTGCAATGCTCAAAGCAAGCACGCTATGAAAATATATAATTCAGTTTTGTTTTATAAAGACTGAGAGAGGAGTGGTGGTGGGGGGAACTTTGTTGTTATCTCTTCCGTAATCTAATCTTCTTCCAAACTGTTATCTGCTCCCTAGGGGTAACTGTGGCATTTGGTCAGAACCATTCCTCATTCATTATGCGACCTCAGCCATTCCCTCTTACCCTTCAAACGGTTCAATTTATGTAAGGCAACATTGCATAATTGAACGGAATGTTTAATACTGATTCCCTTTGTCTTCTGTCCCTTGGATGAGGCTTCAGCACTGGTAGAGCAGAATGACTAAGCAAGAAGAATATTGATGCAAGACTCGTCCTAAAAATGAAATAAAGCTGCCTTAACAAGGTTGTTGTAAATTTACTCAGATAATAAACAGGAACCTCCAGCATGCTAAGTTGCTATTACAAGGGCTTTATAGCGTGATTTTACAATTAGAAGGATTTCACAAAACCTAGGATATTGCACTCGTAGTTCAAGAGACACAAACCTAAACATTTCAGCAGCTCATAACTCTAGGTCAAGGGTGTCAAAACTCAAGGCCTGGGGGCCGCATGCTGCCCGCGGGGTGCTTAGATCTGGCCCACAGAGCCGCCCCGGAAACAGCAAAGGACTTGCCTGCAGTGCCTCTGCCAGCAAAAACGGAGCTTGCAAGGGCCACGTATGCTCCCCCCACCCACCCCCACCCCCCGGAGCTCCGTTTACACTGGCAGAGGATTGCAGGAAGCCATTGCAGCCGAAAACAGAGCTCAGGAGCCCGTTTTTGCTGGTAGAGCACTTGGGCCCCCACAGGCGACCCCTGATACGAGTGACGTCATGCTGGCCATGCCCCCCCCCAGAGGTCAAACACAACCCTGATACGGCCCTCAATGAAATAGAGTTTGACACCCCTGCTGTAGCTCTACCACATATTCCACCAGCGACAGAGAGACATGTGGAAAAATCACAGAATTAGTTAAATGGAAGCATCCTTAATGCTTCTTTTAAAAAAATAAATAAATAAAAACTCTTTTTGAGGGAATTGGATTAGGAAGGTTAAATTCTGGTTTTGAACCTATATAATTATGGCAGCCTATTTGTGACCAAGGTTTCTGCCACAGGGGAATTGAGCTTTTATTAGAAGACGTAGAGGTCCCATACATCAGTTCTTCTCTAAGACTGCTGATGTAGAACAATCATTAGGAAAAAATAATAACCAAACACTGTATAACTCAAAGGCAAGATCATTACACAGCAAATAATATGGATTCTCCATTCTTTCCGTCACCATCTGCAGAATACTAGCGTGCAATTATAATTTCTCTCAAAAGCTTTCCAGATCATAAAACTGTTTTTAAAGAACAGTGTCTTTAATGTCTGCTCTTCTTTCCGTGAGCTAGAAGAAGAATTCGCTTTTTTTTTTTTAAGCATTATGGAACAACTCGCAACAACTTTTTCTTTTTTTCTTTTTTTTTCCAAAAAAGTTTTTATTTTTATTTCTCATAAACACATTTACATGTAGTCATTTATCCATCATTTTTCATTCATTTTATCTTTTAACTTTCATTTTTAATTTTTACTTTTTCGGGGCTGCTCTTTTACCATTTATCTTATCCCAACCTTTCTTCTTCTCCTCGCCTTCTCTTTCTTCCTCTTTCTCTTCCTACTTTCTTCGTTCTTCCTCTCCTTCTCTTTCCTACTTCCCCTTCCCTTCCCCCACTCCTCTCTTCTTCCCCCCTTCTAGCCTTCTCTTCTGCCCCTCTTTCCCCTCCCTTTTCTTCCTCTCCTTTTCCCTTTCTTCTTTCTCTCCCTCTCCTCTCCTCTCTTCTCCCTTCCTCTCTCTCTACTCCTTCCCCTCTCTCTTGTTGTTTCCCTTTTCAGTTCAATCTAAAGTGGTACTAGAGCAGCCCCGATTTTCTATTTATCTTTATTCGCATTTCAATTTCTTTTTTTTTTTATTTGATTTATATGCCGCCCTTCTCCGAAGACTCAGGGCGGCTTACAATACGTTAAGCAATAATTATTTGATTATTATTTGATTAATAATATTATTATTAATCAAATAATAATTTGATCAAATATTATTTGATTAATATTTATTTTTATTTCAGCATTTGTGTACATTTTTATAATATCTCACTTTTTTCCCTTTTACCACCCCCCCTCCCCTTTCTCCTTTTACTTGGTATCACCTAGGTTTCTATTTTTCTAATTGTCTTCTCCCATCTATTCTCTATCTATTTTATCTCTATATCCTTATTCATATTTCCTTTCTAACCAATCATAAAATTTATCCCATGTCTTGAAATACTTCGGCTCCTCTTTATCTTTTATTCTCAATGTTAATCTATTCATTTTCATGGAACAACTCGCAACAATTTTTCTGAAGTCTGATTATCCAAGTCAAAACACAAAATACATTTAAACTAGGCATCTGAACAGTGGGCTGGTATTTAAAAGCACAGTGTGACAGTCAATATTTATGACCTGTTTGCATTGCACCAATGAAAACAGATGTGTTTTATTTGTTAATGGGGTTGCTTAAGGCTCACCAATGAAGCAACATTCAAGAATATTTATGGCCTGCCACTTCAACTGGACACAATAAATTTATATAACTCTTTTCTATTTTACCCCACGCAGATCTGCCCCACTTTTAATCTTCTTTAAGATAATGTATTATCATTCGGGGATTTCTGAAAAGGAAGGCCAAGTTGGCATAACCTTGTTAGCCTTCTGCCAATGCTGCAATTTAACAAACAGGCACATTAAGGCAAGGAGTCACTTTAGGCAATTTTGAGCGCAGTGGCCATTTTCTCCTCTGCCTTTCTCTTTCTGAGACTGTTCTCTGTCACCTACAACAAATGACTCAGTTGTGCTGTTTATCATTGTTGACTCACTTGATAATGAAAGCGAGATTGGCACAGCGTTATTTATCCTAATTCCAATTTTATTCTCCTGGAACAAAACAACCAGAGATTCTGTTGACACCCCAAAGATGAATATTTATTTATAGCAGAATAAAAGATTGAAAGTAAACTTTCGGTTTAGACAAGCTCAGTCCCATCCTTGTAGTATTCTTGGCAAAGTGTCTTGTCATTGACAAATAGCCCTCCTTGTCTACTCCAGTGATCTGGAATTCCTGGTGATTTCTTATCCATGCACTCATTGGACCTAATTCTGCTTACTTTGTCAACATTAGCCAAGATGCTAATGATACCACCTAAGTATACATAAAACGTATTCCTGGGCATATCCTTTAAGAAGAATGATGTTACCTTCTTCAAAAGCTGCCCTCTTTCATAGGTTAATACTATATTTCATGCTTTTGAAGCAAATGTGTGAGAGAGAGGTTATGATAAACAAAGTGACTGGGATTTCTACGCGAAGAAAGATAAACTTATTTAAGCAATCTCATCTCGGTACAATTGGGCCACAAATTTGAGTCGTACCCAAGTACAAGTACAGAATAGCATCTTTATGCAGTCAGATTCAATACAGAGGCACATAATTCTGCCTCCTCTTCAACCATCACCCTTATCATCTCCATTCTCTTGAATTGGGAATGTCGGCATTTCAAGAACATGCAAAATTTCCAAATTCACGAAGGACTGAATCAGTGGTTGGTTGCCCCCGGTTCGGCCGAGCCGGTAGCGGTGACGCTATTAGTCACCGAACCGGTTCTCTTTCTTCAGGAGCTTCCTGAAGAAGCTTCCTGCCCACCCCCGCATTATTCTGACCTTTTATTTCTTCTTTTTTCACCCAGCTGACAGGTGCGGCAGAGCAGATTGCCGCACCTCAGCTGGGCAGATTCGCAACGCGCTTGCGCAAAGCGCAAGTTTGGTGCGCATGCAAGCGAAGCGAGTGCAACTGAAGAGGCGATCGCACGCAAAGTGCATGCACAAAGAGAACTGGTAATTAAGCCAGTTAGAACCCACCCTGGACTGAATTGTTTTCAAACAAACCTCTACACCCACTATTATTCTCCAAGAATATGAAGAAACTGAGCACTGAATGGACTGTAACAACAACATTTCTACGGAGATCCTCAGTCATCCATGGTTGTCCCAAAGGTGCTTTTTTTCAAAAAAGCAACTGGATTTTGCTTTTTCTTTGAAGATGTTTTGCTTCTCATCCAAGAAGCATCTTCAGTTCTAACCGAATGGTGGAGGATGGAAGGATTTATATTAAACCAGGTGACTGCAAGGGATATAAATCCTTCCATCCTTCACCATTCAGACAGAACTGAAGAAGCTTCTTGGAGGAAAAGTGAAACATCTTCAAGGAAAAACAAAGTCCAGTTGCCTTTTGAAAAAAAGGACCTTTGGGACAACCATGACCTGGATGACTAAGGATCTCCGTAGACATGTTGTTGCTTCTCTCATTGACTCTGCTTGTTGGAAGACAGCTGGAGTGGCTGCAAACAACAATCACATAACCCTGGGATGCTTCAAACTTCATAAGTACGTGCTGCTTGCCAAGCACCCAAATTTTGATCGGGTAACTATGAGGATGCTGTGTCACACTTCTTTTTCTTTTTTTTTTTTGACCAAGGTCAAATAACATAAATATTTTATCTAATATCTATTTAGCATACAGTTCATGTAAACAGGAAATGTGCTTGCTTAACAGAATGTAAAGGAACATGGAGCAATAACATAAACACAGAGACTTCTCGGTGTCTGTAGCACAAGTGCTGTTCTGTTCTTTTATCCATTTGTTGGGCTTCTCCTGGTGAGTAAAGCCTGCCATTTGCCCAGAGTCATCCCATTAGTACTGTCTCTGCATCAGGGAGAGACTGGAGGAGGAGTCAAGCAGGAAATTAGTTCAGAGTCCCTACATGGTCACAAGAAGGCAAAGTCTGCCCACTCCCATGGATGCCATTAAACCTTGTCTAGTTTAACCCAGGTGCAAACTGTTAGTCTGAGAAGATTCCTGTGAAAAAGTTTGAGCAATCAAACAGCAAATTGAACCCTCCACATGTGGACTTGGTTGTTCATGCCTGATGTATGCAATCATTTAAATTAGGGATAAAATAAGTATGATAAGGGACCATGGAATTAGTCAGCATCCCTTTTGTGATCAGAAGATTGGGTGGAGCAAAAAAGCTTCCCCCTCTACTTTGCATTTTCATTCTTCTCTACTTCAATTGGTAATTTTCCCAGAAAGCATCATTCCAGTCAAGTATAATATCTTTGGTTACTTGGTTACAACCTGCCTTTTGTTAAAGGAGCAAAAAGCAGTGTTCGTAGCACTTCATTCTTTTACACTTCCTTACACTGTTGGAGGTCTTGTAGTCCAACGCTCTGTTCAGGCAGGAAGCCATTTCAGACAAATGGTTGTACAATCTCTTCTTAAAAACTTCCAGTGTTGGAGCATTCACAACTTCTAGAGGCAAGTTGTTCCATTGATTAATTGTTCTCACTGTCAGGAAATTTCACCTTAGTTCCAGGTTGCTTCTCTCCCTGACTAGTTTCCATCCCTTGTCCTCCCTTTGGAGAATAGCTTGACTCCCTCTTCTTTGTGGCAGCCCTGAGATATTGGAACCCTGCTATCATGTCACCCCTTGTCCTACTTTTCATCAAACTAGACATACTCAGTTCCTGCAACCGTTCTTCATATGTTTTGGCCTCCAGCCCCCTAATCATCTTTGTTGCTCTTCTCTGCACTCTTTCTAGAGTCTCAACATCTTTTTTTACATCGTGGCGACCAAAGCTGGATGAAGTGTTCCAAGTGTGGTCTTACCAAGGCATTATAAAGTGATATTAACACTTCACGTGATCTTGATCCACGTAGTCCAAAGCCACCTAAGAAGTCTCCATAAATGAGGGCAGACTAAAACCTGGGAACTTTCTGTTGCTACTCCAACTCCTTCACCACTAGACTACATTGTACCATATAGTCCCCTATTTTTTTTTCACAGACTGCTAGTCATACTTTTATGAGCAATTACTTTAATTAAAAAGCACAATTCCCTTTTGTCAGTGTCCAAACCAGCTTACTGTATGTTAATCGGGAAACGAGCAAAATATCCTTTTCCAGAGAAAGGAAAGACTAATGAGCAAAAGGATGCTTAATTACCCTGAAAACCTGATTCGAAAACATTGAATCACATGAGAAAATTCAGCTGCACATCAACAAATAATTGCCTGTTGTATTCAGGTTATCTGGTTCACTTATGTTAGATTTGATATGTGAACCCCTCTCCAGAGTATACCTATTACCTAACTCTGCTTTACAAATGGCAGAAGAACCCTGGAACACTGAAGCTCAGTTAAGCTGTTTGCAATTACTAGCTAATTATTTAACACAAATTTCAATTAGATGAGTTCACGTTGTCATTCCATTTCAGAATCAGACCTTCCTGACTAAAACATATTGATCTCCGCAGAACAGCAGGAGCGCCTTTTAAAAAGAGGGGGGAAAAAATCAGAAAGCACGTCGAATTTTATCTCAAGATCACGTCTTTTAGGAACAGCTTGGCACCTTCAGAGGTGAACCGCAGGATATGAAATTCAGCAGATGCCGCTTAATTAATTCATTGCAAAAAAGGGCAGGGAAGCCTTTAAAACCCTGAGAGGCATAAATGGCAGAGCTGGCTGGAAAAGGTGAGCTATTTTATCCCCGTGGCGCCTCCGGTGCAAGTGAAAAAAGGCCTAGATGACCTCAAATGGCCCCAAGGCAACTTACAGAAGACAAATCTGCTAATGGTTCCTGCACCCTGAAAACCAAATGGGAACCTCTTTATTTATTAAATGTATACACCACCTATCTCACTATTGAGTGAAACAATACCCCCGGAAGCTCTAATCGTGAAAGGTTCTGTGTTCTCTGCAAAGACCAAAACTTTGGTCTCTCCAGTTGTCTGAAAAGCTATGCGTTAAAAGACGTTCATGAATCATCTTCACGTGGTCCCCATCTGCATGCTTCCTGGTTATAACAAACCCAAATTATTTTTGTTAAAGGGTGCAACAAGGCCTGCCGAGGTGAGAAATCAATTCTCAACAGGAAGGTGTAGGGTAGGCATATTTATTAAACATCCACTCAACATGACTGTTTCCTCATCCAGAGGTTCTTCTCAAAAGAGAATGCCTTCAGAATTCCAGCACATTTGGTTTCCTGTATTAGTACTAACGCACTCCTCAAATAATCCTTGCTAAAAGGGAAAAGGTCCATTCTGTTTATTTATTCATTTAATCCATTTCAAACATGCTTTTCTTTCTAGCAAATACAGATAAGAGCACCTCTTTCTCCTTCTGTCCTGGCTGCTTTCCACAGAGGCACAATTGAGAGCGTTTTAACAAACTGCATCCCTGTTTGGTTTGGTGGCCGCAACGCCTCAGATAGAAAGTCCCTACAGAGAGCGATGAGGACAGCCGAGAAGATTATAGGAAGCTCACTTCCCGTTATTCAGGATACTGCTTATAAGCGCTATGTGTTTAGAGCTCAAAGCATTGTGAGCTCTACACACACACCCTTCATGGTCTGTTTATGTTGCTCCCCTCTGGGAGGAGGTTTCGAAGTATTTCTAGCAGGACTACCAGATTCTGTAACAGCTTTGTTCCCTATGCCAATCTGTCTGGTACACTCACAAGATTCGTTTTTCTCGCCAGGTACTTGTATACATCTGAACTAGACTCTGTTGCTTCTCTGTGTCATATAAGATATGCGGGTATATGCCTAATTTTCTATTCATTCATTCATTCATTCAATCAATCATTCATTCATTCAATCATTCAATCATTCATTCTGTCATGGTTATGTAGTGTATATTGGGGGTGGTGACCTCCAATATACATTCATTTTAAGGTACGCCAATTAGTGTACATTCAAAGTGACAATAAAGTTATTCTAAATTCTAAGTAATCCTCAGTTTATTATCACAACTGAGTCACTGACAGTTTGGCAACATATGCATTAAATTAATTATTAGTAATTATCATTATTATTATTAGCAACCTCCCAAGCGCACCATCAACTGCTCTATTCATGCCTGTGACTATAAACCCAATAGCCTCTTAAGTCTTGCAGTCATCTGGTGCTTAGTTAAACTTAGATGCATCTCATTTCAAATTCCCTGCAGGAACTTACCTGATGTGTCCACCCAGCACGGAGACAAGCAGTCAAGAAGCACAAATTGTTGTTTGTTTATTTTCCCATTCCTTACATTTTCTTACCATTTCTAAGGATCACTTCCTTCTCTGCATTTAGCAATTTGCACTGAAAGGAAACTTCATTTTCATTTTTGCCATTCATGGATCAGCTATTCTCAACTACAGGAGATAAAGGTCTCCTGTAAGCGTTACAAGTTCTAGGAAGGTCTGAGGCTAACTGCCTATATGTTTCTAACACAGGAAGAAAAGAACTTAGATTCATATTAGAATTTATCTTAGGACTTAGAAGAGTATTTCCCATCTTAAAAGTGGTGAGAAGATTGCCTCTAATAATGACCTGGGATGGACCACATGCATATCTTGATGCTCAGATTCAATTGCGGCTCTCGATTAAAAGTAGAAGTATTTTAATTCAATGAGTGTGGGTGGGTTGGTGTCCTACACTGGACTATTCAAAAGCCGATCCATTGTTTATATGAATTAAACCAGACATTTAAACCACTCACTGTACATGCTTCAACATTAAGAAAACTAAGATCATGGCTCCTGGCCCTTTCAATTCCTGGCAAATAGATGGGGAAGAAATGGAGGTAGTGACCGATTTTATTTTCCTGGGCTCCAAGAACACCGCACATGGGGACTACAGCCAAGAAATTAAAAGACACTTGCTCCTGGAAGGGACCTTGGAGGTCTTTTAGTCCAACCTTCTGCTCAAGTGGGAGATCCTATATCATTTCAGACAAGTGGTTGTCCAGTCTTTTCTTAAAAACCTCCAGTGATGATGCACCTTCTGAAGACAAGCTGTTCCACTGGTTGATTGTCCTCACCGTTAGGAAGTTTCTCCTTAATTCCAGGTTGCTTCTCTCCTTGATTAGTGTCCATCCATTGTTTCTTGTCCGGCCATCAGGTGCTTTGGAGAATAAGTTGAACCCCCCACCTCTTTGTGGCAGCCCCTCAATTATTGGAATACTGCTATCATGTCACTCTTAGATCTTCTTTTCTCAAGATTAGACATACCCAATTCCTGGAACCGTTCTTCATATGTTTTAGCCTTCAGGCCGTTAATCATCTTAGTTGCTCTTCTCTGCACTTTTTCCAAAGTCTCAACATCTTTTTTGTAGTGTGGTGACCAAAACTGGATGCAGTATTCCAGCCGTGGCTTTACTAAGGATTTATCAAGCGCTACTAATACTTCAGGTGATTCTGATTCTATGCCTCTGTTTGTACAACCAAGGATTGTATTAGCTTTTTTGGCTTCTGCTGCACACAGCTGGCTCATGCTTAAGTGATCGTCCACTAGGACTCCAAGGTCCGTCTCACAGTGACTGTTTTTGAGCCAGTTGAAAAGGAGAAGGAAAAAAATCACTTCTCTAGATGGCAGCCCATAGGATTTTGTAACTGCTAAGGAAGCTCAGATCTGGTATCAACTCTTAAAAACTAATTACACCAGAACCAAGAAGAGACTTATTAGAATGGAAAAGAAATCAAGTTACAGAAATCTCTGCAATAAATACTCCACTTTTAGGACCCAATTTTGCTCTCTGTTTGCTAGAGTAGAGGTTTCTTTATTTCTTTGGTAAGAACCTGTTGAAAGAAATATCCAGGTCCAGTTCCAAGCTGGGAGAAAAGCACTGGAGACAAAATGGAGGCTGGAGGCTGATTGGAAAGATGGTTTAATGCTGAAACAGAACCACATGGATGGTCCTGGGCAGCTGACCACATGGAGTTGAGAGTGAGGGGTATTTATTCTTTCTCTTGGGCTTTGAACTTGAGCTTCCTGTTCCTGTGCAAGAACACGTATTCTATTGGCTGTTGTAGGGGCCATAGCTGGCTCTATAGGTTGTCTGAGCTAAATTTGGTTGAAGTTTGGAGGGTGATGCAATGTCCTTAGGAGATTGTGCAATGTGGTGAGCTCTGCTGCTACGTGGGTTAATCCTATTATGTCCTGGAGGGTCATGTCTTAATCCCTTCAACCTGGAGCTGAAGGTCTTTTGTTTTGTAGATAGGCTGGCTCAGTCTTTCTCAATGGGCACAAAAATCTGCTGGGGGGAGGGAGATTGAGTCTGCTTTCTGTCTTTTAAGAAAAACATGTTTTTCCACTTCTCATTTAGGGAAATATAATATTCTGCCTTTTTTTTAACATTCCTCAAAAAATTTTTTTATTCTTCGAGGGGGGGGTGCTAACTTTCTACAAACCCTTTAAAGAACAGGATTTTCCAGGTAATGGAAGAAGGGGCATTTTTCCTAATTCTGCAACATTTTGCAAACCCCACCCTTCTCTTCTCCATTTCATGCTGAATAAACTAAATTATTAATGTATCTTAAATAGAAAACTATCTTCAGGTAATTTTTTACTCCAAAAGCATTTTATTAAAATAAATTTGATAAAAATAAAAAAATCCAATTTAAACTTTAAAAAATCCAATTTAAATTTTAAAAATCCATTTTTTAAAATCTTTTTTTTAAAGAAATCATCGATTTTTATCCACCTTGACAGCACCTCTCCACCAGCCATCAGCACCCAGATCATCATAGATTAACTCCAACATTAACATCAGACCAACGATCAAATAAACCATACCCAATAAAAATAGAACTTGAGAAGTTAAGTGATTCAATCAAGGAACTGCCAACATAGCCCAGCCAAAGACTCTCTAAGACCACCCCCCACCAACACTGACAAGGCAAGTCACCAGAATATAAATTGAAGCAAACCCCACTCCTTACTAGCACTGATGATGTTACTTAGATTGGTAATGAAACATCTGCAAGAAAACAAGCAAGGTCAGAGAGCACCAAGGACCATTCAAGTCCTATTTTTGTTTATCAACCCTTAACAGAGGGTTCATATTTAGCCCAATATATTTACTTCTTTGTCTAGATTATCTACAACTAAGCCAGTGGTGGGTTGCTACCGGCTCGCCCCAGATTGGGCGAACTGGTAGCGGCGGTGGCCGACTCTGCCCACCCGCCCGGATGCTTCTGCACCCACGAGCAAACTGGTAGTGACGGGTTTTGTAATCTGCCCCTGAACTAAGCCTTGCCTTGACTAGAAAGAAAGCTGGCTGAGCCTATTGTATTAATATTCTGTGCTCTCTTCCAAACTGAGCTATGTGTACAAATTATATAGGCAGTAACAATACAACCATATCTCGTGTTCAGACGTTGGTTATTACTGAAGCATTATCTTTTGACTGAGATGTCCAAAAATGCTGCCTAAATCCACAGAGCTTGAAAATTAAGACTTAAAGAAGGCCCACAACTCTACAACGTTGTGTTTTCAATCTTGGGTATCTTTCCACACTGAGTCATCAACTGGAAAAAACAGTGCACCATAGAGAATTGTACATTTGGTTGTGGTGGATTTCTGGTGGGGTGTGTTGGACCTTGAAAGCTGTAATGAACCAAAAAAAGAGTTGACTGTAAAAAGAACAGCGCGGTTAATTTTCTCTTGAGGAGATGTGTGGGTGAAACTGCTTAAACCGTCCCTATAACCAGCAATTCTTGTGCTTGTGAATGCTAACTTTAAGAATTTCATGAAGGAAGACCTAACTATATAAGAAGAAATGAGTAAGGTCTGCACCAGTAATCTTATAAAATTACCACTGCAGAAAGGGGAAAGATTACATTTTGATACCCATCAAAATGGGTTATGCTGATTGGGAAATTATGAAAAATTAAATCCAGCTCATCACTTTTGAAGAAAAATGTGTGATTAACTACCTTGCTCACGGGGGACATTTGAATCTTCCAGCTTCAAGGAACCTTCTACATCCATTTGCCAGTTGCTGAGCAAACTTCTTTATAGATGTGTGTTCTGGTGACAATTAAAGTTGGGCAGTCTGTCGAACCAAGCAATTATGTTTGGTTTAAGGTCACATGTATGTAAGGAAGTACATGCGAATATATCTTGAATGTATTGATGATAGAACCTGAACAGCAATCTTATAAATTGAGGAAATCCAAGGCCTGGCTGGAGAAAGAGGAGACGTTTGAAATGGGTTGAAAGAAAATATATGGATAATTGGGAAAGACATTGCGCAATGGAGTATCTAACAAGTAACACCATCCCATTTCTTTGACAGAGAGTTTGTAAGACAATAACACCTCTCTAATTCTGCATGGTCTAGCTAGCTGGACATTTTAATTTTCCACCACACTTCTCAAGATCATCTGGTTGTCTGCAGTGTGCTAAATCATCATGTGTGTTGTTTCAACTTAGACTTGAAGTATAATTTATGAATAAAAAGGTATTGGTTAATCTCAGGGGGAATAAAACAATGGCTTAATGTGATGTTGGAATCCAGTCCATGTTCTACGCATTCTGAGAAAATGAAGAAACTTTAACAGGTTAACTGCCTTCTCAAATCAGTAGCTAGTACTAACTTAGGAGAAATGTCTACTCTAGGAGTTACTCAAAGTTCATTTTGAGAGTGATGCCATTTTTTGTTTCATTGTTCCATAAGAACTATACCCCTAAACCTTTGTGGGTGATACATTCCAGAAAGTTTTATAATGTCACACAATCAGGAAAGTTTATCTGACTTTACTAGTTGCTGGAGAATGAGTGACAGAACCTGGGGGGGGGAGTTAAAAGAGGAATCAGTTTAGAATCTCTACGTACGTAGCCACAAGTGGGTTAAGTCCAATCTGCCAAGTATCAACCATTGGTTGAGAAGATTTCTGTGCATTGGTGTTTTAGCATTAAATCAGTTTTCACATGAGGACCTGTTTTTTCATACCTAATACCAGTCTTTTCAGTCAGAAAAACCTGTCCTTGTGCCACTTGCATGTGAGTGAAACATTGGGCTATAAAGGAAATAAATAAATAAAATAAATCTTTGGACCTTTATGGGTGCTATCATGCATATAGGCAAAAGCTGTTGCCCAGATCTTGAAATACTGTAGAGATCAATCGCTTCCTGCAGTTTGTGTTAAATCCCAGGAGATTTTTTTTTCACTTGGTGTAAACAGCCCTCTGCATAATTTCCATTCCTGCCTTATTTCATTCTGAAACAAAGTACTATCTCCAGTAGGTGTAAAGTAATAGAAAGAATAGAAAGTAATACTTAAACTGAAAAAGTTGAAGTACACGGAAGGCATCAAGGTTGACAATTTGTTGTTCTGTTCATATTCTCTTATTATGAATAATATCAGCCAGCAACAAAGGGAGGTATATAGAATCTATTAATAGGCTAACACTTATATCCTGCAGGGAGCAACTCAACAACTCAACAGGGCAATAAAAAAGATGCCTCTGAAACAATCAAACAAAACTGACAGCATTTTTCCACTGAAAAAAACATGAGCCCCGAAAATCAATGGGGGAAAGAAAACTCATGAGTCCCAAGTCCCCATCAGATCCAAGAACAAAACTAGCTTTGAATTCTCATCAATTAACAGATTAACAGAGTTGGAAGGGACCTTGTAGGTCATCTAGTCCAACTCCCCCCCGCCCGCCCAAGCAGGAGACCCTATACCAGGGGTGGGTTCTACTTACCTTTACTACCGGTTCACAATGGGGCCACGCATGCACGCGCTCTTCTGTGCATGCACAGGAGCGTTCTGATGACGGTTGGTGGGCGGAGCCTCCCGCCGGTTTTACTACCGGTTCTATAGAACCGGTGCGAACCAGGGGCAACCCACCACTGCCTATACCATTTCTGACAGATGGCAGACCAGTCTATGTTTTAATCTCTGGTCCCCTAATCATCATGATTGCTCTTCTCTGCACTTTTTCTAGAGCAGTGGTTCTCAACCTGTGGGTCGCGACCCCTTTGTGGGTCGAACAACCCTTTCACAGAGGTCGCCTAAGACCATCGGAAAACACATATTTTCAATGGTCTTAGAAATAATTTTATGGTTGGGGGTCACTACAACAAGAGGAACTGTATTAAAGGGTCGCGGTATTAGGAAGGTTGAGAACCACTGTTCTAGAGTCTCAACGTCTTTTTTATTCTGTCTGGTGACCAAAACTGGATGCACTACTCTAAGTGTGGTCCTAGAGCTGAGATTTTGAATAGCCTCCTGCAATTTCTGAATTAAGTTCCCTTTAACAGCTCCCGTATCACCAGTCCTGTTTGACAGTATCCTGTATTATTAGTCCCTATATTTAAATGTTTGAATTCAACCCCAGTCCCTTTTTGCCTAACGACTACTTTTTCTCAATAATTTACTAACAGTGAGGGCGATGGGATAGCATTAAATCAACTGCTTTACTGTGCAGTAAAATGCTAAGAGCTAAATCTGAAGTTCAGCAGTAACTTTTCCTGTCTTCGCTCGGTTGGAATAAGTCACCAGAGTCTGCTCTTCCTTTTTATCTGCATACATATGTAGTTCATCTTTACCAATAGAAGATAGTATCTGTAGCTCAGGTGGAGGCCTTGGTGCTCTCTGAGGTTGGTTGTTTTCTTGCAGAAGTCTGCAAGAAAACATCCAAGCTCAGAGAGCACCAAGTACCCAGCATTTCATCTTTGTTTCCTAAATTTACTTTTAATATGACTCAAACATTTTGGAAAATCACTGAATGTTAAAGATGCAGCAGGTGTGGGAAGCCACCCACCCACCCCCCAAAAAAGAATGAACTATTTTGGGGGATATTAAAAAGGCAGGATAGAATATTTCCCTAAAAGAGAAATGGAAAAAAAGACCTTAAGGGAGGTAGAAACCAGCCCATCTTCCTGCCCCAAGCAGAAACTGAGGAGGTCAGTTTATAGAAATGCAGATTTGGTAATCCATTCAGAAAGACTGGGTCAGACAGAGACTCCAGATAAGCAACACAGTTAGGCAAGCCAAAGGTTGACAAGATTAGCTCAGACAAACAGCTAGGATTTGCATTTCCCTTTTTGCCTATAGAGCCAGCCATGACCCCTACATGACCCCATAGGAATCCAGAAGGTATAAAACCCATCCACTCTCAACTCCATTTAGTCAGAATCACATGTGGTTGGTGGTTCTACTTCATCAATAAAGAAAATCTTTCTTTCCAATCAGCCTCCATTTTATTCCCGGCTTGGAACCGGACCTAGGTATTTCTTTCAACACAGGTCATCTTGGCTATACTTGATAACTTATTGATTGATCAGTCTTACAACCATATCAAAGAAAATAGGCTAGAAAATAGGTGTTTGGGAGTTCTAGTCCTGCTTTAGGCACAAAACGAGCTGGGTGACCTTGCACCAGTCATAATCTCAGCCCTAAAACGGAGGCAATGAAAACCACTTCTGAAAAACCTTCCCAAGAAAACTCTGAGAAATGGACATGACTGAAGAGAATTTTTTTGGGGGGGGCGGCACAGGCCACTCCAGTCAACCATATCTGAGGAGTATACAACTTCCAAAATAATCTAGGTTAAACACCAATACATACTCAATCAGAACATTGTAAAGCAACCACATTTAAAATTTATGATGATAAATTATGGCTAGGAAAATAGTCATGTAAACTTAACTAAGCCGGAATATCAATTTTACAGCTGATATGCAGCAATATATTATTCATACGCTCTCCCTCCCTCTCTGTATATATCAAACAAAAATGCTAGGAGAAAACTTTTGAGGATTATGGATCCATGTTTTAGGATAGTTTCCTTTATAATATAATTTCAAAGGCATTTTGTCTTTTTTGTTCTGGGCTGCTTATTAAAAGCTTCCTAAATATCTGGGCTTTTCTTTTGTTGATTAATTTAGCAAAACTGCCATTCCATTGTAAAATGGAAATCAACCATGCTTCTCTATGCTTTCCTTGTTGCAAAATGATGCTTCAATTAAGCATTATTCTGCGGTAAATAAAAATGGAACTGTTAGTTCAACAAGATGGCTACAAGTGACCTACAAATTTGGTCCTTGGGTTTATGCCTACAACAGCTGCTAATAAGTTTGATGAGGTCCTGAAGAACTCTCCCTAAGGACACTTTGGTCTTCATGGTTTTAACATCTAACGCAGAGGTCCGCAACTTAAACACTCAAAGAGCCACAAAGACCCTAACCGGAAGCCCGCCGTTCAATTTTGGAGACGACCGGAAGTTCGGTTCCCCTACCATAGAGTCTCCTTCTAGCATGGCATCCTTTTTCCTCTACCTGTCCTAACTGAAAGCCCTATCAATCATGGAGCTGACCGGAAAACCTGCCCCTTGCCATAGAGTCTCTTCTTGGTGCGCCGTGCTTTTCCTTCCCATAATCGGAAACTCCTCTCAAAATTTTGGCGGCAACAGGGAGGTGCAGCAGAGGGATGAAAGAGCCACATGCGGCTCCAGAGCCGCGGGTTGCTGACCCCTGATCTAACGTAACACCAACAATACAGTGATCAGGAGCTATTTTAGAAAGTGGAGGCTAATTTGTGTTCTCCTTTTTGTTTTGTATCACTCAATGAAGACATCAATAATAGAAGCAGGAAAGTCAAGGAAGAATTTTCCAGGACAGCATCTGAATGAAGTATTAATTACACTGAAATAAATTAAAAGTTGTCTTTATTACAAATGCCATACGTTGAACTATGATACATATCTATATAGATCTACAATCCAGTTTTCCATGTTTCAATCCAGTTCAAACTGAAATCCAATTTAACATTTGAAAAGCAGCAAAGGGTGCAACTTAATATGCAAACAAGTCAAAGAATTATACCTTATCTAATTTAGCAGAATGTAAAGGTTCAAAAGAGGGACACGGTGGCTAAGACGCTGAGCTTGTCGATGGAAAGGTCAGCAGTTCAGCGTTTTGAATCCCTAGTGCCACGTAACGGGATGAGCTCCCGTTACTTGTCCCAGCTTCTGCCAACCTAGCAGTTCGAAAGCACGTAAAAAATACAAGTAGAAAAATAGGGACCATCTTTGGTGGGAAGGTAACAGCCTTCCATGCTCCTTTGGCGTTGAGTCATGCCGGCCACATGACCCCGGAGACGTCTTTGGACAGCGCTGGCTCTTCGGCTTTGAAATGGAGATGAGCACTGCCCCCTAGAGTCAGGAACAACTAGCACATATGTGCGAGGGGAACCTTTTACCTTTACCTTTAAAGGTTCAAAATCCAACACTGGTATGAGCTGAATACTTGAGGCAAATTTCCCAAAACTGGTATTCTCTGGGTATGGGAACTTCAATTCCCATAACTATCAGCCAACCTGAGACCATGTTGGCTGGGAACCATGGCAAGTGAAGCTAAATATACTGCAAGATCACCAGAACAGATAAGGCTGATTCCACAAAATTAAAACTCATTTGCAAGAGTTTATTGACAACACAGATTATTCTTAACACGTATCTAACCCATATAAGGCAATTCAAGTTAATCCTGATGTCCATTTTCAAGAGTCATAATAATCACAGGCGATAATAAACCATGCTTTTCTTCTTTGATCCAACACCCGTGGAAAAAGCATGCTATTCATCAGAGTACCCAGCAAAACAAAACCTTTTGGGGGTGAGGTTTCTATCACTGAAAATGTTCTACTCTCATTAACAATTTGACAGATGGAATTCAACCTGTAAAAGAGAATATTGGTAGCTCAGGGCTGAATTGTGGGGTCCTTGGTGCTCTCTGAGCTTGATGGGTTTTTTGCTGACATTACCAAACTAGGTAACATCATCAGTCTCGCTGCCGTTAGTATATGCAACATTAGATATATTGTTCCTTTATTATATTTATCTTTTGTAATACCCAATAGAGAGACTAGTCTTCGCACAAAATTGGAAAAGTAAAGAGATCCCCTTTGAAGAAGAGGTAATAAATAAGATACTGATTTGCACAGAAATGGACAGGCTGACTTTGGAACTCAAAGAAACGGAATATCATGAAATCTGGAATAAAATGTATTTAAATGTACCTGTATTAATATGACAATGGGAGTATCATGATGGCATTTCTCCTCTTCAGAAAACCTTTAAGTAGGGTAAAACGTTTACTGCTTTGGGACAGTGGAAATTCCCAGTTTAAAACGATGGGGCCACCACAGAAATGTGAATTGTTATACATAGGGTGTTGAATCATCTTATCTCTGTACAGAGTACAATTATTGGAAGAAATAATCTCATTTGAACATTCTAGGTTTGTACCTTCATTCCTGAGCTCCCTTCGTTGTTTTAAAAATTGGTATGCTTCTCAGGTACACTAGGCTACCTAATTAATTTTTTTTCTCTAACCCAAAAGATTGTCAAGCACTTTGTATGATCATCGCTTGGTTCAGGCCTGATCTTAAGCCTTAATGATTGAATGTCTACAACTTACTAAGTCAAATGCAAACAATTCCGTTTCAAGAGTTTGGGCAGCGGAAACTTCCACTGGTATTTGGTCTTTTACGATGATAATTGGGGAATGGTGACTTTTGCACCTTGTATCCAGTGGTGGGATTCAAATAATTTAACAACCGGCTCTCTGTCCTAATGACCGGCTGAGTGGGCATGGCCATGGTGGGCATGGCCAGGGGGTATGACAGGCAGCACTTGGCCTCCTGCACTCCCCTGGGAGCAAAAATAAGTGGGGGGGACGCACAGCCCCCCGGGGCCCAGTTTTGGGCCTAGGAGGCCTCCCTGCACTTACCTGGGAGCCAAAATGGGGCATGTGGGGACTCCTGGAAGGGGCAGGAAGGGGCGGAACCAGCCAGCAATTTAACTACCGGTTCACCTGAACTGTCCCGAACCGGCTGAATCCCACCACTGCTTGTATTGTTTCTCGAACCGTAACCAATAAAAACTATAAAAGTTTTACTGCTGGCTCTCTTTTCCACCCAGTCAGGCTGGTTGATTATCTAGCTTGCTGCAAAGGGCTGTAATACTGGCATGGATAATTAAAAACTGCGTGTATCACAGCGATATGACCGTTCCACACCATTCAATCCAAATCATCATAGGTTTATTATATCCCTCTCTGCAATAAATCTGACATAAACCACCATACAATGGCCATCAGCGTCCACCTTCCCCACTATTTGTAACTTCTGTCGTTGGTTTTTAAAGAAAGGTGTGTTTAAACTTTTAAAATATCATAACCCCTAAAGACATTGTTGATACTACATGAACACAATTAATCCTGATTAATTTATGGAGGCTCCTTTAAATGTATCACGAGAGCTTGATACATCCATAAATAACCTTCCGTTATTTATGAATCCCTATGGATATTGAAAGAGGACTTTTGACATCTTTGTTCTTGTCCATGTCTTTTATCTCCAAGGTAGGTTTTAAAGGGTCTGAAGAATACATAATACAGAATAACAGAGTTGGAAGGGACCTTGGAGGTCTTCTAGTCCAAACTCCTGCCTAGGCAGGAAACCCTACACCAAAGGCTTTTGTCGCAAGCCTTTGTTTATTGTGAGCCTTAGCTTTCCTCACTTCATCTTTGTAGGTTCAGGCTATTTGTTGATATTCTGCTTTAGTTATGTGCCCCTCTTTCCACTTTTTATACTTGTCCTTTTTGTCTTTCAATTTGTCAGAGAGTTCTTTATGCATCCATGTTGGTTTCTTTTGAGAGCTGTTATTTTTCTTCTTCACTGGTATTGTGCTAGACTGGGTTTTTATAATCGCACTTTTCAAAATTTCCCAAGCTTCTTGAGTTGTTTTCACCTTCAGGATGGAAGGTGCATCCATGGAATCCTTCTCAAGCTCTCTTTAGTACAAACTACTAAGAAATTTTTAGTAGTTCACAAATAATTTCTAAATTCTGAAAATTGATACTAACTGGTCATCAGAAGTCACACCAAGGTAAAAACAGTGACTGTCCTTTGATGGTTTTGCTTCTTATTAAGGAAGTGCTCAGAAGAACGCAAACATAACCTTATTATTAAGGATATAAATAACATAAATAAGGACCATTTTAATCCAGCATTTCCCACGGTGGCCAATCAGGTGCCTTTGGGATGCTCACGAGCAGAAGATGTATTTCCCTGATTGAGTTTTAAAACAAATGATAGTAATAACACTCGATAGAGCTGTCTTGTCAGGAAATCATTACAAATTGTAATGTAAACCGCATTCATGTCATGATTAAGTCTTCTGGTTATGAATTCTGTGGACTAATTACATACAACAGCGAGCTGTCAGGGCCAGCAAGACATCTAAAAAGCAACACATATGCTTTTATATCCGTGAGGATATAAAAGAAGTAGAAGAGCAACTTGCATTGTAGCTTTCTAATCTTGGAACGGCTCCATCTCCCGCACAAACCCTTGACTCTTGCAGATGTTGCCTGGCTGCCAAAGGACTCAAAATGAAAGCTCTCTCATTCATGGCATAACAGCTCACTGACTCGCTTTCATTTATTTACAAAAATCACTGGTCTAGAAAACATCGGCAGTATTCTGTTTCATCATTAAGGGCCATTCCAAAGCGGGACTCGATCCAGCTTCGTCCTTTGGGAAACTAAAAAGTCAGATCTGCCACCATTATTGGTCTTCCCTCTATCTCTGTCTCTCTCTCTCCTTGGCAACATGTAGTTAAATAGAAACACAGGACCTCGCATCTCCTTGCTTTGAATTTTCATATTTTGTTTCGCTGGATGCCATTCTTAAAGAGACAAGAAAACCTATTGTCAGGCCTGGAAGCCATCTTTTGCCTTGGAGCTTCAGGACTGCCACATTTACTACTGTGGGAAAATGGGAGGGGGCAGGGGTGAAATCCAGCAGGTTCTAACAGGTTCTGCAGAACTGGTAGCGGAAATTTTGAGTAGTTCGGAGAACCAGCAAATACCACCTCTGGCTGGCCCCAGAGTGGGGTAGGAATGGAGATTTTGCAATATCCTTCCCCCAGGAGTGGGGAGGGAATGGGGATTTTGCAGTATCCTTCCCCTGGAGTGGGGTGAAAATCGAGATTTTGCAGTATCCTTCCCCTGGAGTGGGGTGAGAATGGAGATTTTGCAGTATCCTTCCCCTGCCACACCCACCAAGCCACACCATGCCCACCAAGCCATGCCACAGAACAGGTAGTAAAAAAAATTGGATTTCACCACTGGGAGAGGGGACTTGTGTGAAGCCAGGGTGATATGTAGTCATAACAACATTCCTTTCTCAGAGAGTCAAGGACATCTTGCCCTGCACCGGGAGGGCTGGAACTGGGAGGCATCTCCAGTTGGGACGGTGCTTTGATTGGACCATGTGATGGACATGTGGGTGCTGGACAGGGACTTGGACTTTCCTTTGGGTGGGGAAACCCTGGAAGCTTTCAGATTCAGGTTTTCCCAGATGTGCTGATATGACATCTCTCATAAAATGGAACTTTGAGGAACGTCAAGCCTTGGAGTTTTCTTTCATTGGGGGAGTTACTTGGAACCCTGACATTAACCCGAATCTGACACCTCCGTCTCAAAACAAATCCTGCAAGGCTGGATGATCAGGGAAGATGATCGGATACTTCTGCCAACCAAGTGAATGTCTGCTTCAAAGCCCACTTTAATTGGGGGGGGGCCTTAAATGTATCACGAGAGCTTTAATTTCCAGAAAGCTAAGAACGAAAAGTTATTGATGAATTGCTATGGATGTTGTAAATAATTTCTATGTACTGAAAATTGACACTAACTGGTCACCAGAAATCATGCCAAGATAAAAATGGTGACTGTCCTTTGATGGTTTTACTTCTTAATTGAGCAAGTGCTTAGAAGAACATAAACATAACCTTATTATTAAGGACAGAAGCCTAATTAACGAGCATTTTAATCCAGCATTTCCCACGGTGGCCAATCAGGTGCTTTAATTTGTTGTGGCTATATCAATTGTCAGGAGTATCAGAAAAGGGGGAAGGCACGGAATGAACTAAGGACCAAAAGATAAAAGGGGGAGTGTGAGGGAAAAAAACACTTTAGTCTTCTTATGCTTACTTATCATTCTAAATCTAATTACAGATAGTCCTCGACTTACGACCACAACTGAGCCTAAAGTTTCTGTTGCAAAGTGAGACATTTGAGTTTTGACCCATTTTTATGGCCTTTCTTGCCACAGTTGTTAAGCGAATCACTCATTAAATTTGTAACACGGTTGGTGAAGTGAATCTTGGATGCCCTATTGACTTTGCTTCTCAGAAAGTCGCGAAAGGTGATTACCTGACCCCGGGACACGGCAACCCGTCATAAATATGAGTCAGTGGCCAAGCCTCTGAATTTTGTTCACATGACCATGGGGGATGCTGTAATGGTTGCAAGTGTGAAAAATGGTCATAAGTCACTTTTTTCAGGAGTGTTGTAACTTCAAACGGTCACTAAATAAACTGTTGTAAGTTGACGACTACCTGTGTTCTAATTCTAATAATTCTAATTATGGTACAAGATGCAGTTCAGTGGTGAGGAGAGTAAGGTTGACAGTAGACTGGGTATGTCTAGTTTAATGACACTATAAAAAAGATGTTGAGATTCTAGAAAAAGTGCAGAGGAGAGCAACCAAGAGGATTAGGGAACTGGAAGCTAAAACATACAACGAATGGTTGCAGGAACTGGGCGTGGCTAGTCTAGTGAAGAGAAGGACCAGGGGAGACGTGATAGCAGTCTTCCAATACTTGAGGGGCTGCCACAGAGAGGTGGGGGTCAAGCTGTTTTCCAAAGCACCTGAAGGCCAGACAAGGAATAGTGGATGGAAACAGAACAAGGAGAGATTCAACCTAGAAATGAGGAGAAACTTTCTGACCATGAGAACAATCAACCAATGGAACAGAAGTTGCCTTCAGAAGTTGTGGGAGCTTCATCACTTGAGACTTTCAAGAAAAGATTGGACTGCCATTTGTCAGAAATGGTGTAGGGTCTCCTGCTTGAGGAGGGGGGTTGGACTAGATGACCTATAAGGTCCCTTCCAACTCTATTAATGTATTAAATGTGTTGTTCTCCAGAGCATCTGAAGGCAGGACAAGAATCAATGGGTGGAAGATTGTTAAAGAGAGATCCAACCCAGAACTAAGGAGAAATTTCATGAAAGTGAGACCAATAACTCAATGGAACAGCTTGCCTACTGGAGTTGTGGATGCTCCATCGTTGAAGGTTTTGAAGAAACTATTGGACAACCATTTGTCCTGGATGGTATAAGGCAGAGGTCCCCAAACTTGTCAGCTTTAAGACTTGTGGACATCAACTCCCAGCATAGCTGGCTGGAGAATTCTGGGAGTTGACGTCCACAAGTCTTAAAGCTGACAAGTTTGGGGACCTCCTGTATAAGGACTCTTGCCTTGGACAAGGGGTTGGGCTAGAAGACCTCCAAGGTCCCTTCCAGCCCTATGAGTCTAGGATTCTAATTGTTCTTTGCTGCAGGACCATCTTCATCATAAGGAGAAATCTTTCCAGGAGGATCAGAGTTTAATGGCTTATTTAATACTTGCTTAGTGTTAACAAGCAAAAGGCTTTGTGCAGCTGTTTTACCTCTTGCTTAATGGACAATTGCATTATAGAAGTCTCTTCTTGAAACCTGCTACAGCTAAATGGTAAACATTGATCTATAAACTCTGCTGTGGGATGTTTTGGCAAAAGGGGGTGGGGGAGCAAATATTCAAATTAATAATTAAAGCAGCATGCAGATTGCTCCTAGCTGCCTAGACTAATGGAATGGTGAGGAACAGGTTGAAGAATATAGCCATGGGGCTGTGAATAGAATATATAGAATATATTTCTTTATTGGCCTAGTGTGATTGGACACACAAGGAATTTGCCTTGGTGCATATGCTCTCATAAAGGAAAAGATACGTTCATCAAGAATCATAAGATACAACACTTAATGATAGTCATACGGTACAAATAAGCAAATTCTGTGTGTAGTTCTGATCTTATCAAGAAGTTGATACTGATTTTATCTTTAGAATGCTGTGGTTGTTTTAATTTGGCTGACAATATAAATATTTCCATCCTGAGCGCCAAAATCTCAAATCTAAAATAGAGGTAGGGTTGCCAAGAAGACTGGGGAAAACTCCATGGTACATCAATCCCCCGCAGAAATTCCATTCAGGGCAATCCTATTCTTTTTGAGTTCCTCCTGTTGACCCTTCAACTATATTCCACACTCATTTTCATATTTCGCCAACCAAATATGAGGATTTCTTGGCTCTGTGAAAGCTTCATTTAGCCTTGGGTTGAATTCCCTGACAGAGTTCCTACAGGACTCCAAATCAAATAGGTCATTTCAAGTGAGAGGACAACTGGCTTAATTGTTGACAATTTCTAATTATCCACATTTTGTTCTATTTTTTCCCAATCTATTTTGGATATTGTCCGGTTTATTGCTAGATCTGGCCCCAGTCAGGTACTGCATCCAGAATTCTTTATTTCTGAGTGCTGTTGATCACAAACAAGCTATTTATTTATTTTGTATGGCATAGCAGAATGCAGCATAGTGCATAAGATTCACAGAAACAACATATAAAATGTGCATCAAAATATAGAACACCAGAACAGTGAATTGTTTTAAAAATACACAGAACGAATGATGAATAAAATTACGAATAAAAATTAAATTATGTATGGACAGTTACCGGAGTGACTAAACCTATGGCCAAATATCTAGATCATTTAGCCACTGGACAGCAGTGCCCTCAAGATCTTGAGGGGGCATTCCATCGCAATTTGATGTAAAGTTTGTAGGACGTTCCCACAGTCACAGCTAGGATTATCAATCAGTCCTCTGTATTGGCTCCTGACAAAGTTAGTTCAGATCCGTTTGAGCGCTACCCAGATTTTCCATGGGAGATCAAATCACAGGAGCATTGTACTGGATCAGACACTAAATTAAAGAGATCTGGGTTTACAATCAAGCTATAACTGAACTGCACTGAACATTCAAATGTCGATTATTCCTCCACCATGATGGACTGATAAGCATACACAGTAGGAGGAATGGCAGAATCTGGGGGTGGAGTTAAAAGAGAAATCAGCCTAGAATCCCTATGTAGCCACAAACAAGCTAAGTCCAAACCATCTTGAATTCAATAGACCCTTATCTAACTCCAAGCAGGTACTAGCCATTGGTTGATGCACATTCTTGTGCATAGGCTTTTTAGCAATAAATCAGCTTAATTAGACCTTCACGTGTGCACCTGATATATACCTGGTCTTTTGTGCCTCTAGTACCACAAAAAAATACAAAGGCTATTCAATTCAGCTGTACGGAAATATCCATTTATCACTATTCCAAAGGTTTTTAACCATCAGCTCAAAGAATAAAATGTGGTTCTCTAATGAAAGAGCAGGTGGTACAACGAAGACAAAGTTCCCCACTGGAGAACTTTGGAGTAAATGGAGTAAAATTCCCACTGGATTCAGGTAAGAACGTATAGAACTCTCTATATATGGAGTAGGCATTTCCTATGCTCAAAGCTGGCACAAGAGGCTGTGAACATAGGGAGCTCTGGGTCTGACTCTCATTTAATAATGAAGAATAATTAATCCAGTCAAGGTTCCTTCCAGCCCTATAATTCTATATATTGGGATGCTGCTATAGCTATGTCATGGTTGACATAGATTCTAAAATAACTAGGAAGTAGCTATGGTTTATGCAATTGCTATTTTTATTAGATTAACCTATCAATGTTTAGATTAACCATTAAGTCTTTATTTCTTCCTAGTAACCCTTGATGATCTTTCAGTTCGTCCTTCTTACTGCTGATCATACACTTCTCTTTTTTTCCTTCCACCTTTCCCAGTTTCTCCAAACAGCTGATATTTGATTAATATATAATTTGAAGCTTTGGTATTATACGTGTCAACTTGCAAAATGCAGTAATCCTCCTTTCATTATATAGGTAAATTCTACACCATCTATCTAGTGAGACTTTTTATGATAGCCATAATTTTTGCCTGCTATTTATGCATCTTGATGATGTTATCATTTTGCTTTATTTTTATTCATTCATTTTGATGTTTCATCACTGTGTTATCATTTTGCTTTATTTTTCAGAAAAATTGCCTGTTCTTACTTTGGAACCTACATTTGTTTTTTGTTTTTTTTAGTCTCTGACTGTAAATAAACTTCAGTCAATCAATCACCATGGAAATAACCAGCTCTTCTGTAACCCTGCATGTCCACCTTGTGCTAATCAGAATCACTTGTCATTTAATGAACTGCTAGATCCATCTGCTTTCTATCTCTGCTCTCTATTAATGGGCCAACTGGAAACAGCTGCCACTAATCATAAAGATCTCACCATCTACACAACAGTGTTTGCTTCCGTGTGATGGGGGCATCCACATTGTAGTCTGTCAAGTGGTAGCTTGCGGGGAGTTGTAGCTTAGCAATTGGCAAAGCTTGGAAATCATGCTTTCTCATTAGTTTAGCATACCCAGTATGCTTTGATAGAGGCTTATTTAAACAGCTGAGTTGTACATTTTGCCAATTTTGTCCCAGTTTCTGTGCATCAAACAGAGATCGGAGCAATGGGGGCTGAAAACCAGCATCATGGCTAAAGGGACTCATGGCTTAAAGGTCAACTGCTTTAGAATTATAGTTCTGGCACTAAAACCCAAGCAGGGGATAACAAGTGACTTTAATTAAAATAGTAATATTTAAGGTCCTGGAAGAGTTGGGTGTTTGTCTCCAAAAAGAAATTTCCAGGTTTGGCGTTTTTACTGCTCCTGCCTGCTTTTTCCATGACTGTTCAGAAAAAGTCAAACTTACGTATGAGGAGTTAAATGTATGTAGCAGCAATGTGTTAAGAGGTCACACCTGCATTTTGTGATCTGGGCAGACGTGAAGGCAGTGGTGGGATTCAAGGAATTTAACAACTGGTTCTTTGCCCTAATGATTTCTTCCAACAAGCAGTTTGCAAAATTGCTCAGAAAGTTAACAACTGGTTCTCCCGAATTGGTGCAAACTGGCTGAATCCCACCAGTGCATGAAGGTAAAGAAAATGGACATACATGGTTCCACCATCTTGCAACAATAAAGGAATCTGTTCAAGAAGACTTCAACCCCAAGAGTGTACTTCAATTCCACTGGTTTCTGAAGGGCTCCTTGGAGTTGGAAGCATTATTACTTAATAGCAACTTAAAGACAAACCATGTTAGCATTTTTTGACATTGAAATGGTAGTCTTTCAAGCTCTTTCAAGCCTTTCACCAGGCTGATTCCAGCATCAGGACTTTGCAAATTATCCCCAAAAGAGGGGGTGGGGGGAAAAGGACAAACAAACTTTTCTTCAATCTCTTGGATAGCCTGTACATAAATCAGATTAGCCCAATGTTTCTCAAATATAATCAAGGTATTATCAAAGCGTGCCTAATTCCAAGTGCACATCTGGGACTCCATGGTTGGTGTCTTCCAGCCCCACATAGGACTTCTATGCAACTCATTTGCCTGACACACTCCCTCTCCATGACATGCAAGGGAGGACTGGGTGTCATGTCCAAAAGACAATGGAGGATCCTAGCCAGGATAACATCAACAGGTAGAGTACAGGAAGGGAAACAAACCTTGGTGAGCCAACCATTGACACCAAATTTGGTGTTCTGACCTAGGCTTCCCAAGAGCATGAAGCAGACTTCTTGTCCCTTAATAAATAAAAATAAATAAAAAACCCTTTTTATTAAGTTACTGTGAATTCCTCTCATTCACATCCAGCAAAGTCTTTCAATGGAGAATTTACAGTCACAGACCTTCTCTGGATTGGAGAGCTGCCAGGCCGATATCTTCCAACTGCAATGCTGAACAAGAAAGTACTTGGCAAGGAGTCTCTGAGAGTCATGAACCAATTAAGCGAACTAATTGTCTCCTGCAAACTCCCCTCCCCTTTTGCTCCTCTTTATTCCCTATAGGAAGGGCCATTCACCGTCCACCTGTGCCTTTATTCCCGAGTCGCCCCTTGTTCCTTAGCTGTTCCCTTTTCCTGGCAGCTCTGCAAATGCGCACACTGGGAACAGGCTCCAGCTGTTCTTCTGCCCCACTGATGTCTGACTTCGAAGGCAGCTGACAACTGTCAGACGGCCCTGGCCCCCTCTCTGCCTCCGATGCAGAGCACCCATCAGAGCCTTCCCCAGACTCCAGGACTAGTCCATGTTCCTCCCCAACCTCCTCACTGTCTGAGTCTGCCACCAGCTCCGCTCAGCATGCAGCTCTGAAAGGCAGACATTTGATCCTGAAGCAACTAGACATTGTAGGGCAATTGACCAAGGCAATGTTCTGTAAAATTGAAGCTATGGCACATAATCAGGATTAAATCAACTCCCCTTCCAGGTGGGAGGAGAGGGCTAATTTCATCCTATGCAAGATGAGGTCAGTTGAGGGCCAAATTTAACATTTTAATGAAATCAGGTTTCAAAACCCAAGAAACACTGAGGTTCTTCTAAGAAGATTTCTTTATTGTTCATCACCTATAGGCAGAAATCTTAAAATTAAAACAGAATAATAACCAGAGTTGGAGGGGACCTCCACTCCACTATTCAAGTCCTGCTTGACAAAATGGCACGGCAGCCAAAGACAGATGCACATTCCATGCTTATCTTTCTCAGGGCTGTATCCCAGGGTTACCCACAGCAGCCAGAGGGGAGTGACCGTTGTGAATGTGATTGATGACACACCCTGGGGGGAGGGAGGAAACAGGATCATAAATGGGGGCGTAAATTATGTATGGTCAGAGTTGGCTTCACTTGGGAATGTGCCGACATGAAGCTCCTAATAAATAATTGGATTTCTTTTGAACCTTGGCTCGAGGCTCATGATTTAATTAGGGCATCCATCAGAACCCTGACACAGGAAACCCTATACTATTTCAGACAAATGGTTGTCCAATCTTTTCTTTAAAAGCTCCAGTGTTGGAGCACCTATAATTTCTGGAGGCAAGCCGTTCCACTGGTTGATTTTTCAGGAACTGTCAGGAAATTTCTCTTTAGTTTTAAGGTTGCTTCTCTCCTTGATGAATTTCCATCCATTGCTTCTTGTTTTGCCTTCAGGTGCTTTAGAAAATAGGTTGACTATTTGCACATAAAACATATACTCTGGGAACTATTAGGGAGAACCCATCTTCACCCACTTTCTCTCACACAAACTATCCAAATTTTATTGTCTCTTGGGAAATCTGGACAACATTCATCAGAAATGATGGGCTAATGGGGCAATTCACCCTATTTTGGCACTCTCACAGTACCACTTCCTTCATTCAGTAAAAGGTATGCTGGGAACAATGTCCAAGTGAAACAAAACAGGAGGCATTAAAAAAATGTCCTCGGTTTACCACCACAAATTTCCATTGCTAAGCGAAACAGTTAAGTGAGCTTTGCTCCATTTTACCACTGAACAGTTAAGCAAATCAATGCAGTTGTTAAGTTAGGAACACAGTATGTTAAGCGAATCTTGCTTCCCTGTTGACTTTGCTTGTCAGAAGGTCGCATATAGTGATCACGTAACCCTGGGACACTGCGACCATCATAAATACGTGCCAATGGTCAAGGGCTCCAATTTGGAGCTACCATGGAGATGCTGCAACAGCCATAAGGGTGAAAACAGTCATAAATCACTTTCATCGGTACTGTTGTAACTTTGATCACTAAAGGTTGTAAGTCGGGAATATCTATAAGGAGGTCCAATGCACTCTTCCTTCCAGGTCTGCTTATGAAAAGTCCTATTAAAATTATCCTTAAGAGAAAGTGATTTCCCCCCTTTACATGAAGAGGCCAAATGAGGCAATTTATCATTTCTGACAGGAGCCACATGAGGTCCGGTTCCATCTTAACAACCTAGAAATAAGAAGAAATTTCCTAGCAGTGAGAACAATCAACCAATGGAACATCTGGCCTTCAGAGGTTGTGGGTGCTTCATCACTGGAGGTTTTTAAGAAGAGACTGGACAGCCATTTGTCCAGAATAATATAGGGTCCCCTGCTTGAGATCCTATAAAAGACCTCCAAGGTGTCCCTTCCAGCACTATTCTAATTGAAACTAATCAAGGAAGGAAGCAACCTAGAACTAAGGAGAAACTTCCTAACACTGAGAACAATCAACCAGTGGAACAGCTTGCCTCCAGAAGTTGTGGGTGCTCCATCACTGGAGGTTTTCAAGAAGAGACTGGACAGCCACCAGTCTGAAATGGTACAGGGTCTCCTGCTTGAGCAGGGGGTTGGACTAGAAGACCTCCAAGGTCCCTTCAGATTCTGTTATTCTGCCTACAAAGCTCAGAAACTGATCAGTGGAAACCTGAAACACGGGAAGGAGAAGAACGTGCTTCTGTCCTCCTGGTTAAAACTGCAGGCCTGTGTTTTCCCCCTACGAGCTAAATTAATGGAGTGGAAAAGAAGAAGGATGGCAACTGTTCCAATGCCAGTCAACCTATTTATAACCACACATAGTAAGGATATAATTAGTAAGGCTACAATCTGAATAGTGCTATGTAAACCTGCAAGTGTTAGAGGGGAAATAAAACATCCTAAAAAAAATAATAATAAAGGCATGACATCAGAAAAAAAACCCTTATAAGTTAACTGGGATCTAAAAATAGCTTGCATTTGCATATGATCCAGGAAGCCAGCCTTCATAGATTTCCTTTGCAGGAAGCCTCCCAGCTAGACGTATGTTTCGGATGCTGTCCCCAGTTTGCAAAACAAACCCAGGTTAGCAATCCTTGAAGTCTTGCAAAGGCTGCAAGAAGACGATGCTACAACGCTTCGTTCGCTCTGGATAGTTGCACGGAGCCTACCAACCTTCGTACGGTTAGAAAAAGTGCCTGTGACTCAGTGGTGGTATTCAACTGGTTTGGACCAGTTCAGGCAAACCGGTAGTGGTGACCCGCCCCTGGGGCTATGCTGTCCTATTTAGCCATGTTCTCTAAGCCACGCGCATGCGTGCAAGCCACACGCACTCACATTTTTGGTGCACGGCAAACCGGTTGTAAAATTATATGAAACCCACCTCTGCCTTGACTCCTGGTAATTTCGTGTTTCTATCCATGCTTTTTTCTTAGCAAAAATACAGAAGCGTTTTCTTCCAGAAAGAGCTTTCAACTACAGTCTAGCTGACAGCTCTGACAATTCTTGGTTAATTTCCCATCTTGCACTAATCAGGCCTGACTCTGCTTAACTTCTGAACCTAGGCAAGATCAGCCATTTGACCCTGACGATACTAAAAAGAGGGGAGTATTCCTAGCAAGCTGCTTTACACCATTGGTCGTTCTAGGTCTCTATAGTGAGGCAGGATGGTAGGAGCTGTGCCCAGCCTTAGCTGAAGACTGAATCTGGCATTCTTGAATAAGCCTATGTGTGTATGCATATTCTCTGCCTCTAAACTTCATGCCTTCTCTCTATCACAAAGTGATTTGCATTTTTTAGTGGGATTAAATGCTGTGGCACAAGTATAATTTAGCTTTGGTTCTCATTTCAGCAGGGAGAAATATTTGAGTTTTTCGATATTCTGAAAAAAACTATCCCACACGTGGATTTTCTCTATAGATGTTATTCATCCATCTATTTCGTCCTTTTCTGCGATTTGTCTGGTTTTACTTAAGTTGCGTGTCATGGTTACTGCGATGCTTTTGTGAAGACTTATTTCCTATGCCATGTTGTTGCTTATTATTTATAAAATGCCTGCCTGCTTAGGTGCTGCAATTTGAATTGCAAGATTCCTGAAGATTTGGGTGAAAATAATTACTGAATATTTGGGGGTGGGGGAGTGAGTCAGTTTGAAAACACTAGGATGGATCTGAGTATTCAAGACACATTTTCACTTAGAAATGTTGGGAAATTCCCAATCAGGCAAGGAGAAGAGATCAAGCAGGGAGTTAGCCTTGAGTCTTCATACAGCTGTAATAAACTTAGACACAACATCTCTTACACAGAGATGTTTCATGAAAGCTTATCTGGTTGTTTCCAAGTGAATGTGAGAAGTCTGTGGAGATTCTTGTATTATAGGTAGCATGCAATCAAGTACAGGTACTCCTCTATTGTCCACAATTGAGTCCAAAATTCCAGTTGTTAAATGAGACATTTGCTAAGTGGGTTTTGCCCAATTTTGGCAGCTGCTGCACACTGCTGGCTCATATTTAAATGGTTGTCCACTAGGACTCCAAGATCCCTCTCACAGTTACTACTATTGAGTGAGGTATACTGTACCTGTGCATTTTGTTTTTCTTGCCTAAATGTAGAACCTTACTTCAAAAGTCATCATGGTTGAGGTAAAGTCTGAGAAGATAACCTTGGAAAGACACTTCTCTAAACAGTTCCCCTTGGCATCACGAGCACATAAAATAGAGCCAACTTACACAACCAAAATAATTACCATGAAGGCTAATCATATCATAAGAGAGTGGAGGGCTGACCCTAATGAGAATAAAGGAAATAAAAAAAAATATCCGGTTCAGTAAGATTGTTAAAAGGTTTGTTCCCTGAAAGTTTTTTTTAAAAATTGCTATCAAGCTTCTTATGTGAGCTGAAATCAGCAAGAACAGCTAAAGTGTTATGATTGGAAATTAGAATTAATGTGTAGTTTCTCCTTTCAGGGTGCATAAAAGTTTTTCTTTCCATAGTTCTTTTGGTCTCCCTTTACATAACAAAGCTTCAAACTATTCTTATATAATACCAAGAAGTGAACTTTGGCTTGGTTAATATGAGTTCTGGATTGAACTAAGCAGATCATTCATTATGTCTGGTTATTCTGGATAGGTGACTAAGCAGAATATGGAGGAAACATATACAGAAAGGGTGATCCTGCCAACTGGATTTAGCAGAACTAGCAGTAACTTAATATTCTGCAGACTTTCATTTCAGTGGTGGGATTCAAGTAATTTAACAACTGGTTCTCTGCCCTAATAATTTCTTCCAACAACCAGTTCACCAAACTGCTCAGAAAGTTAACAACCGGTTCTCCCGAAGTGGTGCGAACTGGCTGAATCCCACCACTGAATCATTTGCATATCTTCCATGAATAAACCAGCTGGCAATGCAGCTGTTGAAGAAATCCTTTCCTGGATCTCAAGACCTTCATCCACTTTGGCCACAATGGTAGCCATGAGTACCATTTAGACCATAGTTAACATAACTCCTGATTAGTGGTTTCCTTTGCCTCCTTTCCCCTCCCACCATGCCGTGACATGCAAGAGTCAATCACATTCCTCTATTATGGGCCTATCTTTTCAGGACTATAAAAAATCAACAAGAAGCATTTCTTCCTATAATTTGGGCTACGAGGGGAAATTGACAGAAATCTGGTCAATTTCACCACTTAATAATTGACCAAATTTTTTTTACAGAAATATCTGTAATGGAATTTGTACTTCTAATCCTGTCATCTCTGTACATCTTTGACTTTTAACTTTACATGAAGTATGTCTGTTCTAAAAACAGTTATGAACAGTCAACATTATAGTCCTGTAACAGAATTTCTGGCACCAACACACAACACAATTCTGGCAGATCTCTTCTGGCGATTTCCCTCTTCCTATTTCCAGAGGCTTCTTAAATATTTACTGTCAAATTTATACCCCCATGCTCTTGGCAAGTCAGACCTGGTTTGCTGTGCAACAATAAACAGCACTAAAGAATACCATGCAAGACAGCATAAATAAAACAATAAATAGTACCAGTGAAAACAAATACAAAATCCAACGCAGCAATCATACAGTATCAAAGGAAAATATGCAAGATTAAGAATAGAACCCACTGATGCATGTTAAAACTTTAGAGTTCCCTCAAAAGTAAAGAGGAAAACCACATCTCTTTCTGGTTGGCCAACCCAACTTTACTTGGTGGAGCGGGTCAACTGTCCCCACGTGTTCCTGAGTCAAGAGATCCTACCCCACCTCACTCCAGCCAGTTGAAGAAGTAAATTTCTCTCCTCTTTTATTTTCTACTGTTCTGAAATATGAAAGACCAGAAGGATGGAAGATGAACAGGCTATACAGGTAGATCCTGCAAGTACTTCAATCCCATTCTTCCATTCCAAAACTCTAGACCTATGCTCAGCTCATATGGACCACATTGGCTGTATTCACACAAATGTCAAGGTGACACTGTGAGATCCTATCAAGTCCACTCCTTTATTTGCTTACACTTAATAGACAGAATCTTGCCAGACTAAAGCAATAACCTTCTAATCTACTAGATGTATCTTGAGACATTCTCAAGATACATCTTGAGCAGGGGTATCAAACTCGCGGCCTGCAGGCCAGATGCGTCATGTGCTGGCCCCACCCCCGCCCAGTTTAGCGAAGGGAAAAAAAGTCCCGATATGTCATGTGACAATGCTATGACAATGCAAGTTTGACAACCCTGTCAAATTCAGGCTACCCTGAACTTCTTCCTTCCTCCTCTAGCTTGAAGCTGTGCAGTCTCTTAATCTTGGCCCCTCTCTGGAAAAACTGTGTTGCCACAACTCCCCACTCTTCTCCTGCAGCTGCACATTCCATCATAACTGTACTGATAATCTTGTTACTGAATTCACCCACGTTTCATGTGCTAGATTAGATACTAACCAAATTGTGATGGGTTTGCACAATGTGCTGAACCATAAAGACTAACCAAGCTTAACGTGAATGAATCCAAGCTATCCACTAACTTGGTTAAGCACACCGTGTGAGTTTGGAATAGTTTATAATAAGTATTATGAGACGGTTTTATTGTTTTCCAGTTTTGTGGCTAAGAACGGTAAAGTGCCAGAATGTGCAATTGTAATATATAAGGAATGGAAAATCATAAAAATGCTGTGTATTTTGTATGGTGGACAAATAACAGCAATGATGTAGTTCTTTGGTTTGGAGTGACTTAGCACTTTTCTGGATTTTTGTTCCAAAGATGTAAAAACCATCCTCCCTCTGTTAAGTATCTAAACTATATCTCTAAACTTACAAAAGTCAGAAAACATCCATGTATGTATAACATTGTTTGCATATTTATTAGCATGGCACATTCCAAGCCATTAGTATTTTTAATCTCAAAAAAAAAAAAAAGATTTACTATCATTGAATGGAGCTAGGAAACTAGCAAATTGGCCTTTTTATCCATTTCTGTGGTGTCCTTTTTACTGCTCCCTAATGATGTAGGCAATTCAGAATTTATAAAGTGTATGAATATGCATGAATAAGCTTTAGCAATGGTTCATTCACCCTAATCAGATGTTTTAAATCTCTCTCCCTCTTTCCATTTTTTTTTTTTTTATGCTTTCAAGCAGTTTAGGGAAGCTAAAACACTGCATTTCTAGAGTCCTAAAACAAAATCATCACTAAACAGTCAGTTTTTTGTGTTGTATTGTATCATGATGCTTCCATTTCTTTTGCTGACCCGGGTAGACAAGGGGAGAAAACAGAATGGTCCAGGATCTAAATTTATAAATCACCTGACAAGTATTTATTTGTAATTTTTTTTTTTAAGAGCAGATATTTTGACTTAGTAGTGACCTATGTCCCAGGTTATCTATTTCCATGGAATGGTAGGGCCCAGGGGTAAAATCCAGCAGGTTCTGACAGGTTCTGGAGAACCGGTAGCGGAAATTTTGAGCAGTTTGGAGAACCGGTAGCGGAAATTTTGAGTAGTTCAGAGAACCGGCAAACGCCACCTTTGGCTGGCCCCAGAGTGGGGTGGGAATGGAGATTTTGCAGTATCCTTCCCCTGGAATGGGGTGGAAATGGAGATTTTGCAGTATCCTTCCCCTGCCATGCCCAAGCCACGCCCACCAAGCCACGCCCACGGAACCGGTTGTAAAAAAAATTAGATTTCACCACTGGTAGGGCCTTATTTCCAATGCCACCTTTCCCATAAGTTAGATGTCAACATTCGCTGTCTGAGCCATCTTGTGACATATTGTGTCACAACCTATTTCAAAGCCAAGCTTCTAGTTTGTGTAGATCTTTGAATTCCAAGGGAAGATGAGACTTCAGGGTTCACAGAGACCCAAATGTGTCCCCTTTTTTGCCATTCCTTTAATCAGACCAATTTTTTGGTAGGATCACATCTCATATTCTGCACAGCTATTTTATTTATACATTTACTTTACACCCACCATGTTTATGCAATTTTTTTTAAAAGTAAAAACCGAAGCTATCTTTAAACTTGGGCGAAAAGAAAAGCAGTACTGAAACACTAGCCTGTTTTTAACTACATTAAACCATTTTCCAGAGTGTATTTTATGTGTATATATACATTTGTGAAAATAATCAAGCAAGAATGCCAAAATAAAAAAAGTATTTTAGCATAAACGGCAAATCCATTTGTAGATCCTCTAGAATTAGATCGAGGGTTACATAAAAAAGGCTAGAATCGTGATGGCGAACCTTTGGCACGCGTGCCAGAGACGGCATGCAGAGCCCCCTCTCTGTGGGCACGTGCGCCATTGCCAGCTGCTCTTCTGGTTTCCAGCATGCATTCCAGCCAGCTGGTCTTTACGGGCACTGGAGCACCGGAAAACAGCCCAAAAATGGGCATTTTCAGGCCATTTTCTGGGCCATTTTCCAGGCCGTTTTTGGGGGCATTTTCAGACCTCTTTTCGGGCCCGAAAAATGGCCTGAATATGGACCTGAAAACAGCCCAAAAAACGCCCTGAAAAGCAGCCAAAAAACAGGCATGTGCATGCCGACCACCTAGGCTTCGGCTTTCCGGCGCTCCGGTGCGCATGCATGCACGTGCGTTCCGGTTTGGGTACTCAGTGCTGAAAAGGCTCGCTTCGCTCCCGTGCGCACTCTTCTGCGCATGCGCAGAAGCGTTCTGATGACGTCAGGGTCAGTGGGCGGAGCCTCCCTCCGGTTTTACTACCAGTTCTATAGAACCGGTCCGAACCGGGGGGCAACCCACCACTGCATCACTGGGCTAGAAGGTCTGGTGGGCGATTGGCAGCTGTGGTGAATTTAGCAACTCAGTGGAAATATCCAGTAAGAGAAGGATGGACTCTTCTTCTGAGCTGGCTTGTGAATAGTTTAGGAAAGACAATTAAGCTGGTGAGCTAAGAGTACAGGTAGTCCTCAGTTTACGACAGTTGAGGCCAAAATTCCTGTTGTTAAGCGAGATATTTGTTAAGTGAGCTGATAAATTAATAACCCTGGTGGTTAAGTGAATCTGGTTTCTCTGCTGACTTGGCTTGTCAGAAGGTCACAAAAAGGGATCACATGACCTCGGGACACAACAACAGTCATATATATGAACCAGATGCCAAGCGTCTGAATTTTGATCGCATGATTTTGGGGATGCTAAAAAAGTTGTAACTGTGAAAAAGGATCATCAGTCATTTTTTTCAGGGCCATTGTAATTTGAACAGTCACTAAATGAACTGTTGTTAAGTCAAGGACTACCTCTCCAAGAAGGTCTGCAGCTCATCAATGTACTTTTAAAAATGATCTCAATATGAATTGCACCAAATGCTTGATGTGCCAAATCAGGGGTGGGTTCTACTTACCTTCGCAACTGGAGCATATCGAGTAGAATAAGGAGGGATTTCTTTAGCTGAGGTGCATAGAAGCACACTACCAAACTTAATACAAGGTAGTCCTCAACTTACGACCTCAACGGAGCCCCAAATTTCCCTGTTGCTAAGTGAGACAGTTGTTAAGTGAGTTTTGCCCCATTCTACGACCTTTCTTGTCACAGTTGTTAAGCGAATCACTGCCATCGTTAAGTTAGTAACAAGGTCATTAAATGAATCTGGCTTCCCCATTGACATTGTTTGTCAGAAGGTCACAAAAGGGGATCACATAAACCCGGGACACTGCAACGGTCACAAATATGAGTCAAGATGCGGCTGAATTTTGATCATATGACCAGGGGGATGCCACAACGGTCGTAAGTATGAAAATGGTCGTAAGTGTGAAAAGCGGTCGTAAGTCACATTTTCAGTGCCTTTGTAACTTTGAGTGGTCACTAAATGAACGGATGTAAGTCAAGGACTATCTGTATGTATTCTCAGATGCAAAGAACTTTCTCACCCAATTGCTGAAATAGAAAGACATAGAAGTATGAAAAATTAAAGCTTTATCAATACATTTACTTCATAAATCTCCCATTTGGCACAGAATGCATGTTACACCTGCATTCTCTGTTCCTAGCTAAAGTTGGAAAAAGGGTCTCCGTAGGGGAAAAGAAATATCCTTTTTTTATATTCACAAAACATAAAAAAGGATATTGACAAAATCCAATTGTTTCACCACAAGGACGAAAGGAGTGTCACCAGCTCCATTCCCTACATATAGGTACATCACCTCACAAGATATATTTATTTATTTATTTATATTTCATTATTTCACTTTACTTTATTGATTAGCCCTTGGGCCATATCAAAGTGCAGAGTTCCAGACACAAATTATGACTAAAATCTGATTAAAAAACCAATTTAAAATGAAATTGGAATAAAATATGATTTAAAATGAAATTGGAATAAAGTACAATAATTTAATATATAGATAAATTAAAAAATGATAAAATTATATTTCGGTATCACCCCTACAATCTACTACTTATATTTAACATTTCCAGACTGGTCATCTCCCTCTGGAAGGGGGTATATTCAAAATGGTTGGAGCTCCCACTGTGATAGGAAGGCATTTATTTTTGTCACTTCCTGTCCACCCTCAGTCTCTATTCTTCTTCTACTGATCCATCTCTTGATGCCCTATGGATACCAGCCTGTAATTTATAAAATAGGCACTAAGTGGTTTTTGAAGTGGCTTTTCTTCTCACTGTGTCATCTGCTGAAATTAGAGCTAATCAGCAAAGAATGCACGCTGCCGTAAAATTATAGGCAGAAGGGGACGGGAGGGAAGTATCATTACTCATTAACAAAGAAAGGTTATTGGCACAGGGGAAGTTATCAAAAGACGGTGAAATTGGTAATATTTTCCTCCACTAATAGTAAGGACAGCTATGTTACAAATGATGGTTATAATAACACACTCAGCACTGTCCTATTCAGAAATGACATTTTTCTATGAATATATAAATAAGAGATGGGACTGCTCAATTCTTCATTTCAGTAAGAGAGAGGGGAAAAAATCATTATTTGGTCATGCTTTCAAAATTGGAGTGCATGTGTCTCATCCTTTTTTACAAGCTGAGTTTGGGCCTAGAGCGCTGTGCATCTGCCTACTACAGACTGGGTAAAATAATTTTTGCTTCTTGCGTTTCAGATTAAATGCATGTCCCATTTATCCAGAGGCCATCTGAGTTATAGAAAGGAAAAGGCATTTTTTGATGTACAAAACAGTCCAGTCATTGTTTAAATCTTTGTTTAAAAAACTGCTTGGATGTTAGCAATAACATCCTTATATACTTATATACTGCTTTACAGCCCTCTCTAAGCGATCTACAGAGTCAGCATCTTGCCCCCAACAATCTGGGTCCTCATTTTACCGACCTCGGAAGAATGGAATGCTAAGTCAACCTTGAGCTGGCCAGGATCGAACTCCTGGCAGTGGGGAGAGTTAGTCTGCAATACCACAATGTTGCCACTGTGCCACAAAGTTGTTGTTATAATTATCATTTCCAAGAACAGTCAGAAAAAAAAGTGAATTATTTCCAAAAACAGTCAGGAAAAAGAGAGAGAACGAGGAATAAGAGAGGCAAAAAAAGTAAAAGACTAATTTATAAACATTGTCATGTTGGATAGATTAAATAAAACAATTAAATAAATGACACACACACATATGAATCACTTTGGAATATATCAATTTAATCTAAAAACACTATTAAAACCAAACAATATAAAAACTAATGACAATAGGTATATATGTGTCCCTATACTAATCAAGTAGCAAACCAAATGTCAAGGTAAAACATTGCAATAATTTCATTCTGGTCTAAAAATATTATCCTTAATTAACAAATTGTAACAAACTTGAATTGTATTACTCTACGTACCAAAGAAACTCAAATTCTGGATGAGGTAGAACTCTGTGTACTCAACTGTAGCTTTGAGATGATTTGAATGCTAAATTAAATTCAGTATCTGATTTCTTTTTCAGACATGAAGCTAATTCTGACACTGAAGCACAATTCCATCATTTAATTAGTCATTTTTTCTACAGAAGGGATTGTGTGTTATTCCCATTGAGAATCACAAAATATCTTAGCAGCTGTTACCATGTATGATAACAAATTCGATACAAAAGCTGCATCAATAATTGACACACAAAGAGCCATGGAAAGATACACGCTCGTCATCACAAGATAAGATAGAAAGACCTGCACGTGGATTAGAGAACAAATGAAAATACAGGATGCCATCATGAGAGTAAAAGGATGGAAATGGAAACGGGCCGGTCACAGAGCAAGAAGAACTGATGGCAGGTGGAATCAAAGCAGTCGTAGAATGGATCCCACTTGATCAACAGCATCCACGAAAGAAACCTAAAACAAGATGGATGGACGACATCAGCAAGTATGGTGGGCCCAACTGGTCAACAGAAGCTCAGGGCTGTATGGGTTGGAAACATGCAGAAGAGGCCTTCATCCTGCAGTGGATAGACAATGACTAGAACGATGATGACCATTAAGAAGACGGGTTCAGTATTCAGAGTCTGTTAGAGAAAATTTATTTCTCTATAGCTGTGCCTATTAATGGTTTTTAGAATGGACAGATACACAAGCCAATCAGAGGGCAGCTAATATGTTTGAATCTCCAGGGTTCTACCCTAACTGTCATAGTTAGCAGTATAAAAGGAGATTCTTGTCAGAAACTCTTTTGCTCTTCGATCTTCACTCGTCTTAGCTATTTGATCTTAGGTCTTAGCTCTTCTTAACTCTTCTAGGATCTTCCATTAAACAACTGTGAGCAGTTTGGAAGTCTGTTAGAAGAGCAGTTCTGGTGGTTTATAATAATATTTCTTCTGAGGAAGAACAGTCATAGATAACATAGCTTAGAGAGAATAGATATTGATATATAGCTGACAGGATAATTAATCATAGTAACTAAGTGCTGTTTATTAATTGTATAGATATTGTTATGTTTTTATTATGTAAATAAAAACATTTACTGTTAAATGATTTAAAGGCTCATTTGTTAAAGTAGAAATTCACAGAGACAAAGGTTCACGGTTCATTGATTTTATTAACCTCCACAACAGAGTCCAACGAGAAAGATAATATTTTTCTCTGGTAATATTGTACTACTATCTAGAGCATACAAAACATTTGCTAGACCAATTCTCAAATACAGCTCATCTGTCTGGAACCCACACTGCATATCAGACATAAATACACTTGAGAGAGTCCAGAGATATTTTACAAGAAGAGGCCTCCATTCCTCTATCTGCAATAAAATACCTTATGCCACCAGACTTCAAATTTTGGGCTTAGACAACTTAGAACTACGCCGACTTCGGTCTGACCTAAGCGTAGTACATAAAATTATCTGCCACAATATCCTACCTGTCAATGACTACTTCAGCTTCAACCACAACAATACACAAGCAAATAATAGATACAAATTCAAGGTAAACTGCTCCAGACTCGATTGCAGAAAATATGACTTCAGTAACAGAGTGGTCAATGCCTGGAATGCTCTACCTGACTCTGTAGTTTCTTCCCCAAAACCCCAAAACTTTAATCTTAAACTGTCGACCTCACCCCATTCCTAAGAGGTCTGTAAGGGGCGTAAGTGCACCAACGTGCCTATCGTCCCTGTCCTAATATTCCTTTTTATTTTTTACTCTTACTCTTCTCAAGTATTCAAATTATGTTTATACTTTTACCTGTTATCTTATATATGCTTGTCAAATAAAATAAAGAGCTAAAAAGTAAGTGAGGCACAGATACAACCTTCTTCAATATAGTGAAACTAACACTGTGAAAATTAACCGTCGCAATGACTGTCAATATTTTATTATTCTGACTGCAATTGCTTTAAGAAAAGTTGGACATTTGATCTAACCATTTGGAAACAAAGTGCTTGTTTCCTTTTTTTTTTTATTGAAAAAGTTTTTCAAATACAAATTTTTCCCCCTTTTTTCTCCCCCTCCTCCTCCCTAACCCCCCCTCACCACCCATCCCCCCCTGTGACTTCTTCACAACAAAAACCTAATTCATAACATATTACTTACTCCCTCCTCTAAGTACTGACCCTTACTTACTAGAAATATTATTAATATTGTTACATCCCCCTTTAACCATACATTTCAGGAAAAACAAAACAAAAAAAAAACATTCTACTATAACATTGTATGATAACTTCTAGTTTAGCATAATATTATTATAACTCCCAATTTAGCAATAATCTGCCCTTTTTCTCGTCTCCCAAACTTATATTTGTATATTATTACAACAATTCAAAACCACCTTCCACTTTAGAGCTATATAATAAATCCTACTTTAACATTAAATCTTTTGTGTGTATTAATATAACATTTCAAAGCGGCCTTCCCCATAAATCCTAATTTAACATTTATTCAACTCTATCCATTTCCTCCACTCCCCTGAATGTATCACTTAATCATCCCTTTTCTTAAACTAATCAATCAGTAAACTAGCTTATTGACCCACTTTCCTAGAAAATTGCCATACACAACAATTCTTAATATCTTTAATCCACTGCCCACTCTGCTAAAAGATATATATATATATACGTATATATTCCATTATATATAAATAAAAAGAAAAGATGATGACTTTAAATTTATAGTCCATATAACATCTTCTTTGATGTCTTTCTAGATTGTTGAGACCATCATCCATAATAGGGTAACATAGCTTCCTGATGCAACAGTTTGTTCAAAATCTTCAATCATATCTGCCCCCATCAGTAGTAAATATCCTCCTATATATATAAAAGTGAAAACAACCACCCGAGTGACATTATAATTATATTCCATATAGTTGTAGTTGTGGCTTTCATCAGGATTGTTGATTCCCATCATCCTAGTGGGTAACAACCAGATCTTCTGCATGCCCCAACGTAACTCTCTTGCCTTATAGCTCCAAATAATTATAATATATTTATATAAATATATTTATTTGATTCTCATCTGAAAACAACCAGGGCCAAACTTTCCTTACCACCAAGGAGTTGCACTTTTTAATCATCAAAACTGCAAGAAAATCAACTTTGTTTAGACTGCAGCTTTGGGACTGATGGAAAGCAGCAACACATATGAGGAAACCAGATTGAAAGAGATATTGGGTGGTGTTTCTCCCCCCCCCCCGTCGGAAAAAGGAGAAATGTAAATCTAAGGAATCAATCAATCACAGAAAAAGAAGGAAAACATGATTACAACATGTGACTCAGTTACGATGTCATGAAATCGCCAAATCGATGGAAATCATTCCACTCCCTTAAAACTATATCCCAACTCTGCTCGTCACGAAAAGGAGCAAGGCACGCCTTCAGAAAGTCTTTTGGTATGAAATTTGGTTTAATGCTTCATGTCCAATCATGTTTATGTACACGATTCCGGTTTCCTTTTATAGAAAATAGTGGTATACAATTTCTTACTTTTAATTACTGTTATTTTTATGCTTGTTATAGCGTTCGAAGTTACAACAGCACTAAAAAAAATTAATTAGGACCATTTTCCACACTGCAGCATCCCCTTGGTCACGTGATCAAAATTACAGTTAGCAACTGACTCACATTTATGATGGTTGTTGCAGTGTCCCACCAGGGTCATGTGATTCCCCCTTTTGCAACCTTCTGACAAGCAAAGTCAATGGGGAAACCCGATTTGGTTAACAACCGTGTTATTAATTTAAGAACTGCAGGGATTCACTTAACAACTGTGGCAAGAAAGGTTGTAAAATGGGGCAAAACTCACTTAGCAACAGCAATTTTGGGCTCAATTGTGGTCGTAAGTCAAGGAATACCTATATATATATAAGATAGGGATGTTCAGGGTAGGCTACAAGAGGTCTGCAAAATGTTTTGATTCAGAAGTGCCCTTCTTTATCTCAAAATAGGGCACTGCAACTTCCAATGCATAACTGGAATTGTTCCTATTTGCGGTCAGAATACTTCACTAAAGCTGAAATAGCATCAGAACCAGTGGTGAAATTCAATTTTTTTTACTACCGGTTCTGTGGGCGTGGCTTGGTGGGCATGGTGTGGCTTGGTGGGTGTGGTAGGGGAAGGATACTGCAAAATCCCCATTCCCTCCCCACTCCTGGGGGAAGGATATTGCAAAATCTCCATTCCCATCCCACTCTGGGGCCAGCCAGAGGTGGTATTTGCCGATTCTCCAAACTGCTCAAAATTTCCACTACCGATTCTCCAGAACCTGCAAGATTTCACCCCTGATCAGAACACGTCTGTGTACAGTTCAAATGGATACATCTGGGTTAGAATATTTTGGTCTGAAATGTTTTTGGCCACATCTAATCCAACTATTAAGAACATTCTCACACAATGTTACGGTTTTTCCCCTCTACAGTGATTCGACATTTATAGTATCATATAATCAATCAGTAAACAATATAATCCATAAAACTTTCAAGAACTTGCTCAGTTCTTGGAAGTCTCAGATGTAATAAGTCATTTAAACCAACGTATGTGCTTACTGTGCCCCACAAATCAGGCCTCCTTCCTAAGCTTTATAAAAAGAGTGAAAGGCCACTTTAAAACTTTATCATAAAGGCTATTTGTACAATATTCTCAGTGCCTTGAGCATTATTGACAGGACCTCAATCAATTCAATTCAATTTATTACAGACCAGAGACCAGAACAAATAAAAACACTCAGTGAATATACAATTAAAAATTCTAGAATAAAATAATAAATAAGAGATAAAATCTATGATAAAATCCAGTCTGTCAATTATACATAGTCTAACTATACTAAAGAGCCTTCTGATGCGGGTGAAGGAGGAGAGTGCAAAAGTCGGCTTGAAACTCAACATTAAGAAAACTAAGATCATGGCTCCCGGCCCGCTCAATTCCTGGCAAATAGATGGGGAAGAAATGGAGGTAGTGACAGATTTTATTTTACTGGGCTCCAAGAACACCATACATGTGGACTACAGCCAAGAAATTAAAAAAGCAGAGACATCACCCTAAACTTGCTCCTGGGGAGGAAAGCTATGGCAAAGTTAGACAGCATACTAAAAAGCAGAGACATCACCCTGCCAACAAAAGTGCGTATAGTCAAGGCTATGGTTTTCCCAGTTGCAATGTATGGCTGTGAAAGTTGTACTATAAGGAAGGCTGAGTGCCAAAGAATTGAGGCCTTTGAACTATGGTGCTGGAGAAGACTCCTGCAAGTCCCTTGGACTGCAAGGTGATCAAACCAGTCAGTCCTAGAGGAGATCAACCCTGACTGCTCTTTAGAAGGCCAAAACCTGAAGATGAAACTCAAATACTTTGGCCACCTAATGAGAAGGAAGGACTCACTGGAGAAGACCCTAATGCTGGGAACCATTGAGGGCAAAAGAAGAAGGGGACGGAAGAGAATGATGTGGCTGGATGATCAGTGAAGCAGTCCGCGTGAGCTTAAATGGTCTTCGGGGGATGGTAGAGGATAGGAAGGCCTGGAGGCAAGTTGTCCATGGGGTCACGATGGGTCGGACACAACTTCGCAACTAACAAGAACAACTATACTAAAATTACAATCCATAAACTGTGTGGCCCGTAGTCAGTTTAATACTAAAAGGGAAAGCAGTGCAAAAGGTTTGCCACATTTGTTATATAACATAACTATGGTGGATTAGACATGTTTCCAACGAATCCCCGGTGCTGCTGTGCAGAATCTAGGCACCTGTGCTGTGGTTAAGGACTGTTTGTCCTTAAGCAGCCACTGGAGATAAGCAATGTCAGAATGGCCAGGATACCTAGCAATTATTGGAAGGATATGTTTTTTTCGAATCTCTGTGTAAAAGGAACATCGAAGGAGTATGTGACCCATAGTCTCCACCTCTCCTGAGCTGCAGGAACAGAGTCTTTCAGTTAGGACAGGACCTTCTTTTTCCAGAATCATTGGTTCATATACTGAAGGTGATGAAAGCAAGACAGAGCACACCCAGTCTATCAGGTTTAATGTTGACATTGCTTGCACACTATTTCTGGGGAGAAGAGCAACACTCCTTCGCCTGACCCTGCTGACGGCTTCATTGCCAGGGCTTTGATCCCGTTGCAACTCTAGCGGTTAGCAATTTCTCAAGACTGCTTGGAACAGATTGGGAACGAGAGGATGTCCTTGCATTTCTGGTTCTCAAGGTTACGAGAGGTGGTTGGACATCTCCCTTAAGGAGCTTAAGGAGCTTAAACTGCTGTAATTCCAAACTCCCCATGAATGCAATGCTGAGCTTACAGTACATTTCTTATGTAAAAACCTTTTCTAAGATGGACTCATTCCGGCATGTAAATATTGAACTTGTTAAGGTACACACAAGACGTGTAGTGTGCATTTTGTTCCTTACACTCCAGAAACCTCCCTATACATTCTGCAAACCCCTGTGTGCCACAAAGGTAAAGATAAATCATAAATCATTTAAAAAAAAAGTTTTAAAAATGGGCTACTTTTTAAGTCCCCTGGTCAAACTGGGGATCAGTTGTTTACTTCAAAGCAAAGACCAATGTTTGAGAATGGAGCAAGCAAAGCTACAAAGGAATGGACAGATCAAAAGACTTCCATGCCTTTTCACGCATTTAGATGTGGGTGATTTTCAGTAACAAACAAGAACTTCTCTCTGCTTGAAAATAGCTCTTGGACTTCTTGCCTGAACATCACAAAAAAGATCATCTTTACTGGAAGAGACTCAAGTCATCCTAGGACAACATTTCATCCAAACATTTCTTCTTATAATGCTGCTCTTTGTACCTGGCTGGTTCTGCGGAATGGAATTTTCCTGCAAGGAAGAGGATTTGGTTACTGGCCCACTGAAAAGACCGAATGATCTCACTATTTTTTTTTTAACCAAAATAAATTTCAAGGCAATAAACAGCCTTTGAATTTGAGACACCTACAGAAACTGCCCATTTCCTGAAAGGGAAGTTTTGATTCCCTTTTGGATAAAATCTATATCCAAGATGATTGCAATGGCCGATCAATTTGAGGCATGACAATGAATTGTCTGCGGAATTCCCATTGAATTCGCAACACAAAAGACCATTTGTGACTGGTTCTGCCTAAGTATAACCTTGCACAAACACAAGAACATACTTAGAGAAGGACAGCAACTAAGGTGTTCCTGTCTTAAAGAAATGGAGGGATGCTCCCTGGTGGCCAGCTTTTTCTTCTCAAAATTAGGAATCTTCAATCTTCTGTGAGAAAAGACTGAATATCCATATTCTTTTATGGTAAGAACTCAAAAGCCAGTGTCCCTCATCCTCCATTCATCTCCCCACCAAGAGTTATCTGCAAACATGAACGAAATTCCTTTCTACCATCCAGAATGAAAACTCCAACTCCAGTCAATATATGAAATTAAAATAATAGAACTATAGGGTTGGAATGGACCTTGGAATCCTTCTAGTCCAACCCCACGCCCCAGCCCCGGCCCAGCCCAAGGCAGTAACCCTAGGCAAATGGTTGTCCAATCTTTTCTTGAAAACCTCCAGTGATGGAGCACCCACAACTTCTGGAGGCAAGCTGTTCTGCTGATTAACTGTTCTCACTGTCAGGAAATTTCTATAAAGCTCTATAAAGGCTTAGTAAGACCACACCTAGAATACTGCATCCAGTTTTGATCACAACACTATAAAAAAGATGTTGAGACTCTAAAAAGAGTGCAGAGAAAAGCAACCAAGATGATTAGGGGACTGGAGGCTAAAACATATGATGAACAGTTGCAGGAACTGGGCATGGCTAGTCTAGTGAAGAGAAGGACCAGGGGAGACATGATAGCAGTGCTCCAATATTTGAGGGGCTGCCACAAGCTATTCTCCAAAGCACCTGAAGGCCAGACAAGGAATAATGGATGGAAAGAGATTCAACCTGGAAGTAAGAAGAAATTTTCTGACAATAAGAGCAATCAACCAATGGAACAGAAGTTGCCTTCAGAAGTTGTGGGAACTTCATCATTAGAAGCTTTCAAAAAGAGACTGGACTGCCATCTATCAAAAATGGTGTAAGGTCTGCTTGGTGGGGAAGTTGGACTAGATGACCTAGAAGGTCCCTTCCAACTCTGTGTATCTGTATTTCTCTTTAGTTCCTTGTTGGATCTCCCTTCTAACAAGCTTCTACCCATTGTTTTTTGTACTCTGGAGAATAAATCGACCCCGTCTTCCCTGTGACAGCCTTTCAAGTATTGGAAGATGGTGATCAGATCTCCCCTCAGTCTTCCCTTCATTAAGATAAACATACCCTTTAAATATGCAAGCACTAACTAGTCCCTGCCTCATCTATACTTTTGAGAAGTTATAATCCTGCAAAGCTAAGCACCAACCTCAAGCATAACCTACATTTATAGCAATGCCTCTGAGCCTGTGTATTTTAGTTATAGACAATGAAATGGTGGGTAACAACAGCCTAGTGATTTGCCTGCCTTCTAGCAAAGAAATAATTATTCAAGTGAATACTACATTGATGGTCAACGGTACCTCCAAATTGGTTGCTGTAATAATACATTCGTTGACTTCCTTCTGCTGTCTTTGCCCTGTATTTAAATTAACCTTCCCCCCCTCCCCCTCCAAATTTTCCAGGCCAGAAAATGCAAATCTGGAGATCCCAAATACTATTGCTGGCTATTTGTGGCAGTTCCCCTCTAAACCCTTCTGGCCACAGGAATTCATGGTACATAACGTGACACTATAGCAGAAATATTTCTTGTTCCAGGACTGTAATGAGTACGTTTCGGTAGGCGGCCACACGCATACAAAAGGTTAACTTCAAGATGCTGAATTAAAAAGCAGAATGCTAACATCCTATAACGCTCCGTGCTTCCCTCCAGGTTCCTTCGGTCTCTAAAAATAAAACGGTATGCTATTTGCAGTAATGTGGAGCAGGCCAGCCTTTTCAAAGCACATGTCAATTCTTGTATTGTGATGTTTTTCCTCTCTAAATGTTTAATTGAGGGAATATGATTCCTCAATTTTCACTGCTATCAGGAGGAGCTTTTCACCTGCATCTCTGGTTTTGAAAGGGGAGGGGGGAGGGGGGTATCCAATCGAAAAGGAAATGATTTAACCTCCTTTCCCTGTTGTTATGAGGCATGCAATTCTTGGCAGAATAAAAGATGATCCCCCCCTATTCTGGAAACTCACTGTAATACAAGACTTACAATGGGGGAGATCTGAGTTTGTGCTTGGAACAATGGCTGAAAGCCAGAATGTAACAGGGCTTTTGGTAACCTATATCAGTAACAAGAGGTGGACCTTAAATGCAAAGTATGTTCCTGATGGGATCAGAGTCTCTTTGACCCATTTCTGACAGCTCTGCAGCCCGGTGTTTCACAGCATCTGTTGTTCTTGTAGTTGGATGGATCAAAGAAGGATGCTTTTAAGAATAAATGAGAAAATGTGGGCTTCAGTGTAATGACTCTGGAGCAAAGACAGAGCAGCAAACAACTCCCAAATAGGGATGCTTTGAATACTGAGGGCCAAATGTTTGCCAAGCTGAGATGGCCAGGGCTACATACAGTGCTTAGCCTTTGTTTAGAAACACTATATTAAGATTAAGGCATCACACACAAATCCATGATAAATATATCCCCATGGCTACAGATTTATAAACATTCTGTTTCTGAAATAATTTTGTCTAAACACGACATTTGCAATGCACTTGCCCACTCAATTTTCATCCTTTTCAAATACCCTGTTTCCCCTAAAATAAGACATTCCCTGATAATAAGCCCAATTGGGCTTTTGAGAGCATGCACTAAAATAAGCCCGCCCCCCAAAAAATAAGCCCTCCCCAAAAATAAGCCCTCCCTAAAAATATTTAAACGAATGCACAGCCGATCCCCGCCATTTCCTCTGGTTAGGGTTAGGGAGACAGAGCTAGAAATCAGGTAAGACAGCAAGAGGAGCCCCGTCTTGCTCCACGCGCCCCAAAATAATAAGACATCCCTGAAAATAAGGCAAAGCACTTATTTCGAGGTTCAAAAAAATATAAGACAGGGTCTTATTTTCAGGGAAACACGGTATACAGATTATAGAAGATAAACTCATACAGTGAATGGATATCCCAGTCAAGGCGAATGTGAGATGTACACCTTGTTGCAACCCCACCATATCTTGACCGTATATCTAAGTTAGCATGCTTCATCTTGTAGGCCTAGCAAGCTAAGGCTTTCAACCTTGGCTAAAATGACCACCCTCCCCCTTCTCTACGCTGCACATTGAAAGCAGAGTTGAGGTTTTTTATCTGCCCAATTCCCACTGCTTTTAAATGGCACTCATGCATTAAATAACCCCATGTGATATGTTTTCTAATGGAAGCACTTTAAAAAGGGGAAAAGAAAGCAGGAGGAATCAGGCAAAACAGAAGCACCCTGAATTTTTTAAAAACCAAAAAACAACAACAACAATAACACAAACAGGCAACTCTCTCTATAAAAATACAAAGCTAGTACTGATGTCACAAAGTGAGAAAATCATTTTTTTAAAAAAAAAAAAACAGAGCAGATAAGTATTTTTACTTAAAGCCATATGTTTACAGCATCAAGCTTCAAAATATACCCCGCGAATAATCCTTATCTGGATCCTTCTGGTCCAAAAAACCCCCCTGCAAAGTATGCAAAATATCCACACTATCCTAAAAACAGCATCCCCAAGCATGCTACAAATGCAGCAAATGGGCCTTTCAATCATCATCATGAGGGTCTCAAACTATTTTTTTAAGCACTTGAAAGCAGGACAAGCAGCAATGAATGGAAACAAAAGGAGAAAAGCAACGTAGAATAAAGGAGAAATTTCCTGACAGTTAGAACAATTAACCAGTGGAACCAGTCTTGCCTCCAGAGGTTGTGGGTGCTCCATCGCTGGAGGTTTTTAAGAAGAGATTGGACAACCACTTGTCTGAAATGATATAGCGCAGTGATGCCTAACCTTTTTGCCATCACGTGCCAAAAATGGGAGGAGCGCGAGGGGGTCATGCATGTGCATGCTGACACCCATAATTCTATGCGACCCGCCCCCCCCAACGCATGTGCGCGCGACCCGCCCATGCTCCCCCCGCTTTTGGCACATGATGGTAAAGTGGGCCAAGTAGACCTGTTTTTCACTCTCCCCAGGCTCCAGAGCCTTTCTAGGAGCCTGGGGAGGGCAAAAACGGCCTTCCCCACCCCCAACCCCCGGAGGCCCTCCGGAGGCTGGAAATAGCCTGTTTGCCGACTGGTGCGCCCAGAGGGCCTGAAAATCAGTATGCCAGAGTTGAGCTCGTATGCCCAGCGATATGGCTCCATAAATTCGCCATAAATTCGCCATGACGGCTATAGTGTCTCCTGCTTGAACAGGGGGTCGGACTAGAAGACTTCCAAGGCCCCTTCCAATTCTGTGATCCTGTTAATTCGCTACATTGCATCAAATTATAATAACAAAGCAAGAGAGACATGGGTTACGTAAAAGACAGGGCTAAGTAGAATAACACACAATAATACAAAGAAAAACGACAGGTTTCTATCTTCCTACACTTTTCTGCTCTTCCTAGCAAACGTATCCTAGCCAGCAGGCTGCCGAACAGAATTTTGTTGCTTGCCACATGATTCAGCTGCACGGTCTATATATAAATAGCTTGCATAAAAATTATCCATGGTTTCCAGCTGTACTGCCATCAAGGGGGGAATTCTGTAGCATTAAGGATGTCCATATCAAAGAGAGTGTAAAGAGGAATAGGGCCACTGTTTCTATTCCATAGCCTCATATGGGCAGAATCTTCAATTAAGAGGAATGGGGGGAAATGCTAAAGGTTCCAAGGTGAAAATTTCATTGGCAGAACATTTGTTTGAGCTATGTCACCAGATTATCTATCTATCTATCTATCTATCTATCTATCTATCTATCTATCTATCTATCTATCTATCTATTTATTTATTTATGCAAATAAATTTATTTATTTATATGGCCTTTCAATTCACTCTCAATGACCCTGGGAAGCTTACAATACAAGAACGATACCAAAAGCAATAGCCCACCACTGCCCTGAAGACAACAATCAAATGAGTCTCTTGATGGGCTTCGTCCCACTCTGGAGTCCCCAGGCCCGTTGGCAAAACCAGGTCTCCAGGGCCTTGCAAAAGAGTGTCAAAGTGGGGGCCAGTCTAATCTCCACAGAGATTTTTATTTATTTATTTATTATTCATATTTCTATGCCGCCCACTCTCCGAGGACTCTGGGCGGCTTACACCAAAGACAGTTTTTCTAAATAGCATATTGCCCCCAACAATCTGGGTCCTCATTTTACCCACCTCGGAAGGATGGAAGGCTGAGTCAACCTTGAGCCGGTGAGATTTGATCCGCTGATCTGCTGAACTAGCAGTCAGCTGAAGTAGCTGCAGTACTGCACCCTAACCACTGCGCCACCTCAGCTCATATGATGAGATGATGTTCCAAAGAGAGGGAACCTCCATGGAGAAGGCCCTTCTTGGTCCCCCTAGATGAGCCTCTTTAGGAGAGGGGGCTCTTCTGAATGGCAAGCTACTCACTGGTTTTTTCTTCTCTTTCAGGAAATTTCTCCAAAGCAATCTAGAAATTTTCTGACAATGAGAACAATCAACCAGTGAAATGGCTTGCCTTCAGAAGTTGAGGCAGCTCCATCACTGGAGGTTTTTAAGAAGAGACATCCATTTGTCTGACATGGTATAGGATCTCTTGCTTGAGCAGGGAGTTGGACTAAAAGACCTCGAAGGTCCCTTCCAACTCTGTTATTTTGTTATTCATTCCCTGGCCCTTCCTTGTTGCGGGTTAGTTATGTGTGACTGGGAAAAGACAGTCCTTCAAATAACCTGCGACCCCCTCCCCCAGGGCTTTGAAGGTGATAACCTCTACCTTGAATTGAACCTGGAAGCAAATTGGCAGCTTCAGCTCATGTAACTTATGTAACTAAATCCTGGCTACCATGCTTGTTCAGACTGTACTTCAGGCTTTCCTTATATCCATATCAGTAGGCCTCTGTTCCAGCATCTTCTTGTTCAGGTGTATCCATCCCTACAAGCACCTGGAGAAAAAGTCTCCAATACTCCATTCTGCAGTATTTTAAAGTCTACTTTCATCCTCAAAGATATATAGAAGAGTTCCACCAATGCTAAAGTGGAGTATTAGATACCACACAAAGAAATTCATGAATCAATTGCTGGATAGTAACAAAAAGCCGTATTGAGGTTTCTTTCATTCAACTCCATGCAAAGAAGAAGAAAAAATAGTTATTCGTATTAGCCTTCTGGTTGATTAAAAGTTTGAGCTTTCATATGCTTCCCTCGTGCGTATGTGCTAGTCGCTCCCGACTCTAGGGGGCGGTGCTCATCTCCGTTTCAAAGCCGAAGAGCAGGCGCTGTCCGAAGACGTCTCCATGGTCATGTGGCCGGCATGACTAAATGCCAAAAGTGCATGGAACACTGTTACCTTCCCACCAAAGGTGGTCCCTATTTTTCTACTTGCATTTTTTATGTGGTTTCGAACTGCTAGGTTGACAGAAGCTGAGACAAGTAACGGGAGCTCACCCCGTTATGCGGCACTAGGGATTCGAACCACTGAACTGCCAACCTTTCGATCAACAAGTTCAGCGTCTTAGTCACTGAGCCACTATGTCTCAAGATATATATATATTGTATATACACACACCCAATTTGTTCCACAGCACTCAGGACCTCAAACTGGGCTGAAAGTTCACTTTCCAACATGACAACAATCCTAAACACACAGCCAAGGTAACACAGGAATGGCTTAGGAACAACTCTGTGAATTTCCTACAGTGGCCCAGACCGAGCCCTGGCTTGACCCCTATTGACATCTCTGGAGGGACCTAAAAATGGCTGTCTGCCACTGGTTGCCATCCAATCTGACTGAGCTTGAGAGGATTTGCAAGGAAGAATGACAGAAAATCCCCCAACCCAGGTGTGCAAAGCTTGCCACATCATACCCCAAAAGACTCAAGGCTTTAATTGCTGCCAAAGGTGCTTCAACAAAGTGCTGAATGAAGGATCTGCATACTTATGCCAATGTGATATTTCAGTTTTTTTCTTTTTAATAAATTTACAGACATTTCTACAATTCTGTTTTCACTTTGTCATTATGGAATTAATGAAAAAAAAATGAATTTAACATCTCTCTCTCTCCGCCTCGCCTCTCTCTCTCTCTCATCTTGGAGATATTCTGCTGGCTTCATACATCACACTGCTTAATCACTGTTTGCTAATTAAATTGACCACAATGGTGCACTTGTCATTGTACTACACACCATGATATCCTAACCGCAGGGATAGAGCATTATGTTATAAAACATGGTAATCAAATCACATTATCATCTGGCCTAGTATATGAACTCATCTCTGCTGGGTAATAACCTTATGCAAGATCCAAAAATCCAATGCAGGATAAGGAAGCTCTCCAAGATAAGATCTCTTGATTCTTCCAAGGGCAATCAGCCAGAATAAAGAAGAGCAGAAAGCAAGGAAACCTTCAACTATCAACTTATTTGATTTAGCACCAAGCAGCTCATGAGCCATTGCTGGGCCTCTGGCAAATTTATGACTCATTGCAAATGTACTGTCTGAGGTGCCTTAGGAACATTCTGGCTACGAAAACACAGAAAGTCACGTTTAGCCTTTTTGGGTTATCTTCTTGCAAAAAGATAAAAATGTTGTGTGTTGCTGCCAGTTCAGGTTCAGCTCTCAGTGTCTTGTTCTGCTGACTACATACCTGACCGTATTAATTTCTAGCCTGCGCTGAAACTGCCTTTTGCTATGTAGGAAGCCTCACACCCTGTAGAATATAAAAATATTCTACAGGATGTTAAAAGAGGCAGGATAGAATATTTCCTGTAAAGGAAAAGAAGAGAAAAATCAGCCAGTGCTATTTTGTATCCATACAGAAAACCGGGCCATCTCTATTCATAAACAAAGGGCAGCCAGAAACTCCCAATAAGCAGCACTATAGGCAAGGTGCTGAAACTGACAAGATTAGCTCAGACGAACAAAACACCTAGGATTGGCATTTCCTCTTTTGCCTGTAGAGCCAGTCATGACCCCTACATGACGCCATAGGAATCTGGCAACAGCCATTAAAATATTAAAGGACATATTCTTGCACAGGAAGAGGCATCTCAATCACAAAGCCCTCCCAAATTGTATAAAAGCCCATCTACTCTCAACCCCAATTTGTCAGCCACTCCAGAAACATGCTCTTGTCACAGTTGTTTCTGGCTACCAAATAAATGGAGACCTCCTTTCCAATTGCAGCCTGCCTCAAATTCATTTCTCCATCGTCTTTCTCCTGGCTTGGAATAAGAACCGGATCAGATTTTCATTCCCACAGCCACATTGGGGATTCCTTTCAAATAAACCCAAGCCCTGGGAAGATTTGTGAGTCTTTATGTATCATCTCCTTGTTGCAAAATTTGTCCTCATTATAGGTTCAAAGATTTTGGATGTTAGATCATCCGACAGCTTCACGCATGGAAGAGAACATGGAAGCGTCAAAGAGTGTCTGAAGTCTTCCTCTTTTAACATGGAGATCTGAAGGCAGCTTTTGTGTGCTGAGAGGTACGCCCATCTGGCATAGTTCAGAGAGGTTTAAACACCATTAGTGGTCTCTCACAGAGGACAGGTAGTCCTCGACTTACAACAGTTCATTTAGTGAACTGGGACCTTCTGACAAGCAAAATCAACGGGGAAGCCAGATTCGCTTAACAACCGTGTTACTAATTTAACAACTGCAGTGATTCACTTAACAGCTGTGGCAAGGAAGGTAAAATAAAACGGGGCAACGTCCACTTAACAAATGTCTCACTTAACAACAAAAGTTTGGGGCTCGATTGTGATCGTAAATCGAGGACTACCTGTGTGTCCCCTTTCATGCTAATGCTCCAGCTCTCTAACGCAAAAAGCAGCTTGGCAACGCTGCTAATTTAAGCTGTAAACCACTCAGCCACTGGATCTAGTGAAATGAAGGGAACTGCGCTACTAAACAATTGAATGGAGCAGAACAAGGAGAGGAAATGGGTGTGTAAACTAATTGACACTTGGCTGCATAAAGGCTTTCACAGCTTTGACAATCTTGGTATTTTACTGGAAGTAGACCTCTCTGTCTGTCTCTCTGTGTGTCTCTGTCTCCCTGTCTCTGTCTGTCTCTGTCTGTCTCTCTCTCTCTTTCTCTGTCTCTGTCTCTCTCTGTCTCTGTCTCTCTTTCTCTGTCTGCCTCTCTCTGTCTCTCTCTCTCTGTGTGTCTCTGTCTCTGTCTCTCTCTCTCTGTCTCTCTCTGTCTCTCTCTCTCTTTCTGTCTGTCTCTGTCTCTGTCTCTCTGTGTCTCTCTCTCTCTTTTTCTGTCTCTGTCTCTCTCTCTCTCTCTGTCTCTGTCTCTCTTTCTCTGTCTCTGTCTCTGTCTCTCTCTGTCTCTGTCTCTCTTTCTCTGTCTGCCTCTCTCTGTCTCTCTCTCTCTCTCTGTCTCTGTCTCTGTCTCCCTGTCTCTGTCTGTCTCTGTCTGTCTCTCTCTGTCTCTCTCTCTCTTTCTGTCTCTGTCTCTGTCTCTGTGTCTCTCTCTCTCTTTTTCTGTCTCTGTCTCTCTCTCTGTCTCTGTCTCTCTGTCTGTCTGTCTGTCTCTCTCTCTCTCTGTGTGTGTGTGTGTGTGTGTGTGTGTGTGTGTGTGTGTGTCTCAAAAAAAACCCTGTGTATCCTTAAAAATGAGAATACTTACAGCAGTCAGTTACACAATGTGCAAGGAAATGTAGAATATGTTGCTATTGTTAACAGGCACCTTAGATCAGGTTCCCCCAACCTTTGGGGCACCAGGGAACGGTTCTATGGAGAGAGTTTTTTCCCACGGATTGGAGGGGGCATGTTTTTGTGTGCTGCCTGTATCCCATGGATCTGGGCTTTGCTTCTTTGTGTGGCCTGGTTTCTGGCATGCCACAGCCAGGGGTTAGGGACCCCTGCTTTATTTATATTATTTTATTAGGCCTTATATTCTGATTTAATTTGCCTCTTTGTTTTTTCCTGCTTTTAAACTACCAGTTAAGCCCAATATTGCTTATCGGAACTGACCCTAAACGTTTGAGATAAATAAAATTAAGAGTACCTTTTTCTCAATGCCCAGGTTCCTACACCAAGTCATTGCTTACCTGCAAACCATTTCTCACACCTGGAATACAGGTAACATTTCTACTGCCAGTGGAAAGCTGACAAGCAAAGGAGATGAGTTGTCTTCCAATACAGCTGAGTAGGTTTTCTGGCACTATTAATCAGTTAAATAATTAACAACGTGCAAAAGGTGAGGGAGTGCAGTGTCAAAATCCATCAGAAAAAGATGCTACATTCTGGGCTATTGATTGCCCTATTCTCACATCTTATTATTTTAAGGATTCGAGCATTACACAATTCCTACAGTATGAATTACACGTAGACCTCAACTTACAACCACAACTGAGCCCAAAATTTATGTTGCTAAGCGAGACATTTGCTAAGTGAGTTTTGCCCAGGGGTGAAATCTAAATTTTTTTGCTACCGGTTCTGTGGGCGTGGCTTAATTAGTGGGCAGGGCTTGGTGGTAAGGTGACTGGGTGGACGTGGCCAAGTCAATGTCACTTCTTTGCCCTTTTTTAACACAACACAACTGGCTCACCCACAATGTAAAAGCAGCTGTGCTAGACTCAAAATGGCCCCTGCAACAAGCAGGAGCCTCACACAGCCACAAAAAGCCCCAAAAAACAACTTTCACACTTTACACGCACAAAATTCCACATACAGCTTTGTGAGATTTTGTGTGTTTGTGTAGTTAGAGTGAAACACTACAGAAACACACTAAACCTCAGAAAGCTTACAAATATTATTTTATTTTAATTTATTTTTATTTTTATATAAAAGCAGCTATATTTAAAACTTCCTAAACTTTAAATGGCTAGGTCTAAAAAAAGAACTTAAAAAACCCCCAATTAACTATTTTTTTAAAGCTCCCAAAGGGGGAAAAAATTTACCCAATAGAACAGGGGTCTCCAACCTTGGCAACTTTAAGACTTGTGGACTTCAACTCCCAGAATTCCTCAGCCAGCTTTGCTGGGAGTTGAAGTCCACAAGTCTAGGCAGTAAGGCAGGCAGGCAGAAAGAACTGCTCACCGATGAGCTTGATTGCAGGCAGGGAGATTCAGTTGCTTGCTGATACATGGATTGCAATCGTCATGCGATCAGCAGCTAAGGTAAGCAAGCTGGAGACGGGGTGGGGGGAGAAAAAAAGAAACTTTTTTTCTTTTACATGGCTCTGGCGATCCAAGCTGAGTTGCCTGATTAGTAGGCAACTCAGCTGGGATCGTCAGAGCCATTTAAAAGGAAAAAAAGGCTCTGATGATCACGCGGCTCAGCTGGGCATGGGGGGCGGGGGCAGGGATTTTTGCTACCAGTTCTCCGAACTGCCCGCCGCCATCGCTACCTACTCATCCGAGCCGGTCTGAACCGGGAGCATTTCACCCCTGGTTATGCCCCATTTTACACTTTTCTTGCCACATTTGTTAAGTGAATCATTGCAGCTGTTAAATCAGTAACCCGGTTGTTAAGTGAATCTAGCTTCCCCACGGGCTTTGCTTGTCAGATGGTCACAAAAGGAGATCACATGACCCCAGGGCACTGCAACCGTCATAAATATGAATCAGTTGTCAAGCATCCAAATGTAAATCACGTGACCATGGGGATGCTGCAATGGTTATAAGTGTGAAAAATGGTCATAAGTCACTTTTTTCAGTGCTGTTGTAACTACAAATAGTCACTAAGTGAACAGTTGTAAGTCAAGGACTACCTTTACACATCCCTTTGGAAAAGCCAAGGATTTAACACTGGGACTCTGAGAGAGGAAACGAAAAGATTTTATGATCTTGTATTCAATGATACTTTTCCCAAACCCCACATCTGGAAACAATTCAAATTGCTAAAATTATGCTTTAGATTTAAAATCAATGCACACTCAGGATGTTCGTTTCCTAAATCTACCTAGGAAAACGACGACATACTAAATATAACTTAATCGGAAAAGAACTGTTGGTGGAAACCTAGTAGAGAGGAAAGCCAACTTCAAATAAGTCAGACGGAATCAATGGCCAAACAAATGCACTGGTACCAAGTGGCCTTTAGCTATTTGCTCCTTCATTAAGGGAAGTCATCTAATAACACAACCCCACAATCCGCTGCATTTGTACAACCATCCTAAGGATAGCTGGAGCAGAAATAGTGGGGGAGGGGGGGAGAATTTATAACAGTCCTGACAGCACATTCTATGGTTAATATCTAAGATCCATGCAAGGAAAAAGCAGATGCAAGACTTTTTTTTTTTTAATTTGATTTATATGCCGCCCTTCTCCGGAGACTCAGGGTGGCTTACAATGCGTTAAGCAATAGACTTGCTGCATGTTGCTATTTAAATTGTGACATTAACACAGTATCAGAGTCACCCCAAACCACGAGATAGGTGGTAAAGAAATTTGATGATGACGATGACAGTAAAGTAGAGTAGAGTAGAGTAGAGTAGAGTAGAGTAGAGTAGAGTAGGAATAGAATAGGAATAGGAATAGGAATAGGAATAGGAATAGGAATAGGAATAGGAATAGGAATAGGAATAGGAATAGGAACAGGGTAGGGTAGGGTTAGAGTAGAGTGGAATAGGGATGGGGATGGGGATGGGAATGATGGGGATGGGGATGGGTAGGGTAGAATAGAATAGAATAGAATAGAATAGAATAGAATAGAATAGAATAGAATAGAATAGATTTACAAGTTTGTACTCAATTCATTGGCTTGTTATTTTGGTTGCTTTCACCAGACTGCTTTCCAGATCAGAGTTCATCAGCTACACAATGCAGATTGGTTAAATAAATGGGATTAAATATGTAAATTCCAAGTCACGTATCTTACCCACTAAAAGGGTAGCCTCAAAAGTAGATTATTTTTAAGATGTTGCATGACTCATTCAATATCTCAGGCTGTTAGGAAAAAATCCTGACCAGGCCATCATTTTGATGGAAATTAACTAATGACAGGTTACATCTTCTGGCCATACAGCTAAATTTCTTCTGATGGAGGATATCATACCCCTAAGCTACTTTTCTCCTGTATCATCCTGGGTTGGTAGGATCCTTTTCAAATTAGGGAATCAGCTTGCAAAATATTCAGCCTAGGAAATAGTGTATCACAACTCCCCATTGGACAATACTCCTACTATGAAAAGAAGGACTAGGGGTGACATTATAGCAGTATTCCAATATCTCAGGGGTTGCCACAAAAAAGAGGAAGTCAAACTATTCTCCAAAGCACTTGAGGGTAGGACAAGAAGCAATGGGTGGAAACTAGTCAAGGAGAGAAGCAACCTAAACTAAGGAGAAATTTCCTGACAGTGAGAACAATTAATCAGTGGAACAACCTGCCTCCAGAAGTTGTGAATGATCCAACACTGGAAGTTTTTAAGAAGAAATTGGATAGCCATTTGTCTGAAGTGGTGTAGGGTATCCTGCTTGAGTAGTGAGTTGGACTAGAAGACCCTCAAGGTCCCTTCCAATTCTGTTATTCTGGCTTTTTTATTATTATTATTTAAAAAAATATTTTAATTCAATCATCATCTTCCATTAAACAGTGTGTCATCTGGGTATAAATATTTTGTGCAAATACAATAGCAATTACAATTTACAGTCATATTTATTACTTTATCTATTCTTTTATTTATTTAATAAAAATAAATAAATAAAATAAAAATATTCTTAACTTAATAGTAATATATACCATATCTAATACTATAACAGTCCTCTTCTTAACCTATTTTCCACTTTTCATATTTATTCTCTAACCATTGATAAAATAGTTCCCATATGTTATAATAATCAAATTGTTCCTTCTCTTTAATTTCAAGTGTTAACCTATTCATTTCTTCACATTCTAATATTTTCCTAATCCCATTCTCATCCATAGGGATCTCTTCATTTTTCCAATTTTGTGCAAATACAATCCTAGCTGCAGTTATTACGTGAATTATCAAATATACGTTTTCTTTACTGTAAGTTTCTGGTAAAATCCTTGACAAAAATAATTCAGGTTTCAGATCGATATACTGTTGTATCATCTCCTCCAACCATGTACATATTTTTATCCAAAATTTTTCTGTTATTCTGTTCTGTTATTCTGAAGAACTGCTATGTAATTATTGTAATACTATACTATATTTGTTACTCCATCAAATGTGGAAAATATTTTAAAAGACAACGTAATATGTAAGAAGGTTTCACTAATAGGTTGCAGGTTACATCAAGAGTAGAGAACCATGTCTTCTATACAGAAGTTGTTACTTTTTGATAAGTTTCCATCCTTTACTTCTTGTCCTGCAATCAGGTGCTTTGGAGAAAGTCAACTACTCCTTCCTTGTGACAATCCCTTAAGTACTTACTGAAAGACAGCTATCATGTCACCCCTGGTCCTTCTCTTCAGTAGACTAGACGTACCTAATTTCCCCAATCATTCATCATACAATTTAACCTCTCCTAATCATCTTTGTTGCTTTTCTCTGAACTCATTTTAAAACCATAGAGTCTTTTTCAAATTGTCCGGTGGTGACCAGAACTGGACACAGTACTTCAAAAGTGGTTTGTAATAAAGTGGTACAGGTAAGCCACGACTTACAACAATTCATTCAAAGACCATTCAAAGTTACAACAGCACTGAAAAAAAGTGACTTATGGATGTTTTTCATAATTACAACCTTTGCAGCAGCTCCAGGATCACGTGATCAAAATTCAGAAGCTTGGCAACTGGCTCATACTTATGACGGTTGCAGTGTCCCCCAGAGTCACATTTTGCAACCTTTTGACAAGCAAAGTCAATGGGGAAGCCAGATCCACTTAACAATCAAATTACTTACTTATCAGCTGCAATGATTCACTTAACAGCTGTGGCAAGAAAGGCCGTGAAATGAAGCAAAACTCACTTAACAAATGTCTTGCTTAACAACATAAACTTGGGGCTCGATTGTAGTCGTACTACAAGTTGAGGACTACCTGTACTATCACTCCACAAGTTTTTGAAACTATCTCTCTAGTAAATTAAAGATGGCCCCTTACCTACACCAACATGAAATGAGGAGAGAAGTGTTCCCTCTCCTAGCAACCAATGGGAATATTTGGAAAACTCTATTCTTGAGGTTCCCGTCTCCTCTAATGGACATGGGGAAATCTGTGGATAAGAAGTGAATCCATGTCCCTACTTCAGGGCTGTCAAACTCCTGGCCCGCAGGCTGGATGTGTCATACGCTGGCCACACCCACGCCCAGTTTAGCGAAGGGGGGGGGTCCTGATACATCATGTGATGCCGCTGTGATGACCTGAGTTTGACACCCCTACCCTGCTTGGTCTCCAACCTTTTAAAAAGTAAAATTATTGGGAGAGGGGCAAGAGATCCTGCCCCCAAACAGCAAAATGAGGATTGAACATTGGCAGGAGTTAATATAGGGGTGAAATCCAGCAGCTTCTGGAGAACCGGTAGTGGAGATTTTGAGCAGTTCGGAGAACCGGCAAATACCACCTCTGGCTGGCCCCAGAGTGGAGTGGGAATGGAGATTTTGCAATATCCTTCCCCTGAAGTTGGGAGGGAATGGGGATTTTGCAGTATCCTTCTCCTGCCACACCCACCAAGCCACACCTACCAAGCCACACCACGCCCACCAAGCCATGCCCACAGAACCGGTAGTAAAAAAAATTAGACTTCATCACTGAGTCAATGAATATGGGGCCAGAAGGGAGAACAGGAGTTCTTGCTGTTAGGCTATCTTTTCCCAAACCAGCTGGTCATAACCTCTGTTTTAGCAGAATCTGGCCCCACATCACCCCCCTGGTTATGCTCTCTAGGGAATGATGGCAGTTTCTGCCAAGTACATTTGCAGATTGCATATGGCTTTGCTTAATGCAATGATCTTTTTGCAAGTTCCATTTGCATCAGTGATAAAAGAATAATAATTTAATTTCTTTTCAACCCAAGCCCGGCAGTCGTGTCTTTGGGAGAAGAAACACAGTCTTATTGTCTCTAGCTCATTGTATTTGTGGAACAAAAATGTTCAGTTCAAAGAGTAAGCTGTCATGGGGAGGAATAGCTCAGAAACTGAAGAGGGATGGAAGCAAAAAGCTAAATCCAAAGTCAACCTGCAGATGGAAGGGAGCAAGAGAGGGTTGTGATAGGTACACAATGGATGTATTTGAGATGTTCAAGTTCTAATCCTGTTCTGATTACATTAAAAACCAACGTCATCTTTCTAGCACTGCATCCCAGCTAATTCTCTGCTCTACATCAAGCTTACCTTGCTTGCATTACAATCTTGAAAAGGAGCAGTAAATACCCCTGGGGTCCCTAATTCAGTTAGCATAATTTGTGCACATGCATATGTTGTAACAGCTATTTCAACAGATAAACCCTAGAAAATTCCTAAGAGGAAAGTCGAGCGAGAATCAGAATGGGACGCTGAAATGACATTTGCATTAAAAAACAACAACTCCATAAACCACCAGAGCCAGCATTTAGGACAGCAATCTCAGACAATAACCAATTTGCATTCAGACATAATACTTTATTCATGATAGAATGATTGCAAAATAAGGTCACCAATGCAATCCATGAAAATAGACTCATCAATGCACCCTATCTCTTCTGGAATTTTGTGGTCCAGAAGGTTAGCTTCCAGCAGACATTAAGATCCAAGGATGGTAAAGCATATATATATATATGCTTTACCATCCTTGGTAACACAATTACGAGAGCACTGTATATCTTGACTTCAACAATCAATGTTTAATGCTTGAACTGGCCTTTTGATCAGAATGTTACAAGGCTATAGGTTATTTCTCCTTGGCCTGGGTATTTTCCCCCCCTCCTTAAAATGATTGCATTCATTTGGGAGCAACTCTTGATTTATCAACCATCGATTCTTTTTTAACTTTTGACTTGATCTAAAATGGACACTAGTGGTAGTTTTAACCATTCAGTCACATCCGAATCATGGCAACTTCATAGGCAAGTGATCGCCATGCCAGTTGTTTTATGTTCAAATTTACATCAGATTTGTTGTTATCAAATCAGCGTGTTCTTTGCTTGCCCCTTCTTCTTGTTCCACTAACCATTCCTAGCATCATAGACTTCTCCAATGAATTCGCACACATGACATGGCCAAAAAAATGCAGACGTAGTCTTGTAATTTGGGCTTCTAGTCATATGTCTGGTTTTATACGGTTCAGCATTTCGCTGTTGGAAAATGGACACTATACATCTTTAATTCTTAACACTGTGCCCATGGGACATATGGATCTTTATGCCCTTTGCACAGATATAAGACAAAATTGGAGGAGGAAAGAGAAATAGGAATGTTCGCTGCTTTGTGTTAATTATAAAAATAATAAAGGTGAGATAAAAATAATATTTAAAAAAAAAATTCCCTCCCCATACCATTAGTCCTGTGAGAAGACCCAAGAAATGGAACTTGTTTATAATAAATGTTAACAAATATATGGTGTAGTTCCAACTTTCTCCTTCAGCAGGGTTATGTCCCTAATGGTTACCTGTTCTGGGTGGCCAAACCCCAAACAACCATTAGATACTATAACAGCAACATCTGGAATTTCTGTTTCTCTTTATTTATTTGCAACCCAAATCAAATACGACAGGGATGTCAAACTCAAGGCCCGTGGGCTGGATCCGGCCCACAAGATGCTTAGATCTGACCCATGGGGCCACCCTGGAAACAGCAAAGGACTGGCTTGTGGTGCCTCTGCCAGCAAAAACAGAGCTCGTGCAGCTTGCGTGGCTCCCCTGGGCTCCGTTTTCGGCCATGACATCCTCCTGCAGCCCTCTGCTAGTGAAAACGGAATTCTGTTTTCACTGGCAGAGGGCTGCAGGAGGATCCCCCCCAGCCCCGCCCGGGCCACCAGAGGTGCCCCTGACATGAGTGATGTCGACCTGGCCACACCATCCTGGCCAAGTCCCCATGGCCGTCCCCCCCCCCCCCGACTCCTGAGGTCAAACACAACCCTGATGGGGCCCTCAATGAAATCAAGTTTGACACCCCTGAAATACGACAACTTTAATCTCTCCTAAAAGTTACTTTTAGCATAATGAGAATGGTTTTCTCTGCACGAATAGCATGTGGAAGCTAAACAGCAGGATGGCAGCCATTTGTCATCAAAGGAGAGCCATTCAAGGTGATTATTAGATGTCCCAATGTTGACAGGTTTACTACCCATCTATTTTGTCCTATTTCTTTTCAGAAATCACACATCTATTTTGTCCTATTTCTTTTCAGAAATCACACAAATGCCAGGGGACATTTGCATGGAATTTCTGCAATTCCTACTAGTCCAGAGTGTGAGTTCCAAAAGATCAAGAAGGAATGCAAAGTTGTAAATCAAACAGCAGATTATTCCAGGCAGGAATGAACGTAAAAAGGGCCCAAGAAACAGAATCTGGATTGGGAGTAAATGCTATACAGTAGAGTTAGTCCTGGATTTATGACTACAACTTAGTCCAAAATTTCTGTTGTTGAGTGAGACAGGTGTTACGTGTGTTTTGCCCCATTTTACAACCTTTCTTGCCACAGCTATTAAGTGAATCACTGCAGTTGTTAAATTAGTAATAATTTAACTGTTACTGGCTTCCCCATTGTTAAGTGAATCTGGCTTCCCCATTGAATTGGCTTGTCAAAAGGTCACAAAGGGTGATTATGTAACCCCCGGGGACACTGCAAACGTCATAAATATGAACCAGTTGCCAAGCATCTGAATTTTGATCCATGACCCGCAAAGGTTTTAACTGTGAAAAATGGTCACTTTTTCAGTGCCGTTGAAACTTTGAATGGTCACTAAATGAACTGTTGTAAGACAAGGACTGCCTGTACATCAAGACCCAGGAGTAAATTATGTTTTTGCAGCTTTCCATGATTCCACACATGGGCTTCAGTTAAAGCTACGGTTAAACTAAAATTTGACCTAACCTATCTAGGTAGTTCCTGTGAGCTACTAGGGGAGGCACAGTGCTCTGGTTTTCACATTTGCTACTGTTGTAGTCCCCTGCTTAGTGTAAGCATCCCAATGGCTTACACCAAGAGCCGATACTAAAATATATGGCCTCAAACACTATATTTCTACTTTGAGGGCAAGGCAGGTTGAGGATGGTTGGCCTAAATTCTTTGCGCCTTTGAACATGGTGGATGTTCTAACTCAGCATCTGCTTCGGTATCCTAATCCCACATTGCTACATGATCAGATTTCTTTATGCAACAGGGGAATCTGCAGACATGGACCCTAAAATTATCATGTGTTCACATCAGTACCTTAGTCAAACTTTTTGCCAAACGGAAAGGACAATTCTTGACTGCCAATCACATAAAGGGGAAGAAAAAAAGGAGAGAAGCAACCTGGAATTAAGGAGAAACTGCCTAACAGTGAGGACAATTAACCAGTGGAACAGCTTGCCTTCGGACATTGTGGGTGCTTCATCACTGGAGGTTTTGAAGAAAAGACTGGTCAGCCACTTGTCTGGGATGGTATAGGGCAGTGATGGCTAACCTTTTTGCCATCGTGTGCCAGGAGGTCGGGGTGGGGGGGTCCCGCGCCTGCGTGTCCACATCCATAATTCTATGCGCCCTGCCCCCACGCACATGACACCCCCTCCCCCTGCTCCCGGCATGTGATGGCCCAGTAGACCCATTTTTCTCTCTCACCTGGCTCCAGAGCCTTTCTAGGAGTCTAGGGAGGGCGAAAATGGCTTTCCCTACCCCCACCCCCACCCCTGGAGGCCCTCCAACTTCCGATGGGACTGGAAGGCCCATTTTTTGCTGTCCCCAGCCTCCTAAGCCTCTCTAGGAGTCTGGGGAGGGCGAAAACAGCCTTCCCCACCCCCCCTGGAGGTCCTCCAGAGGCCAAAAACGGCCTGTTTGCCAACTTCCAGTCCCACCACACAGGTATAGGGTCTCCTGCTTGAGCAGCGGGTTGGACTAGAAGATCTCCAAGATCCCTTCCAGCTCTATTCTGGTTCAAAAGCCTGGGATACATTTTCATCCTTGCCCACTTTTTGTTCGGTTAAGTACAAACTTCAGGAGAATATCACTAGCAGAGCCAAGTGCCTTCAGACAGTCTGTTTAAGAAACCTTGTTTGCTTTTATGGATGTTTCTCAGATATGCTTAACAAAAGGGATCCACCATCTGTCACATAAGTACATTTAAGGAAAACCAACAGATTTAATGTTTACTTTGGCTCACAACATCACACCTGTTCTCTCTCACCCATCTACGCCTTAGAGCATCGAGCTTGGACCCAAAGCACAAGTAAAAGATAAATCATTCATTTTGATTAACAGACACAGATTTAAATCCAGCCCTCCTGTTGCTTGCCTTTCTTGGTTACAACCAGAGAGCTAAGTTGACACTAAATAAGATTTTCCTTTTAAGAACACAATACTGCATTCACAAGGAAAGCCGGAGAAAGCTCAAACAAGCTAAGAATAGCTCAGCTCACAAAATCTGGGCTCAAGCAGAAAATCACACTTGAAATCTTAATGCTGGCTTATTCTTTAGAATGTTTGTTCTGCAACTCAAGACTTTCTAAAATTAAATTTATTTTTATGCCTGCATCCCTGTGGGGGAATGCTACAATCTAGATGTTATAAAGAGTAATGGGGATACAGGTGGTTCTCAACTTACAACAGTTCATTTAGTGACCGTTCAAAGTTACAACAGCACTGAAAAAAGTGACTTGTGACCATTTCCCACGCTTACGACCACTGTAGCATCCCTACAGTCACACGATCAAAATTTGGATGCTTGGCAAGTGACTCATATTTATTATGGTTGCAGTGTCCCCAGGGTTGTGTGATCCTCTTTTTGTGACCTTCTGATTAGTAAAGTCAGACTCACTCTACAACCTTGTTACGCAGGTGGCGCAGTGGTTAGAGTGCTGTACTGCAGCTACTTCAGCTGACTGCTAGTTCAGCAGATCAGCGGATCAAATCTCACCCGCTCAAGGTTGACTCAGCCTTCCATCCTTCCGAGGTGGGTAAAATGAGGACCCAGATTGTTGGGGGCAATATGCTATTTAGTATACTGTCTTTGGTGTAAGCCGCCCAGAGTCCTCGGAGAGTGGGCGGCATAGAAATATGACTAATGAAATAAATAAATAAAATAAATAACTCAAGGACTGCAGTGATTCACTTAACAATCGTGGCAAGAAAGCTAAAATAAAATGTGGAAAATTTCACTTAACAAATGTCTCCCTTAGCAGCAGAAATTGTGGGCTCAATTGAGGTCGTAAGTCGAAGGTTTCTTCATTTGAAAACCGACAAGGGAGAAAGAAATATCCAAGGAGGAATGAAGTTGCAGGGATTTAGAGGACTTCTGAGAGATCACAGAGCTGGCTTAGTTAAATTACTTAATTGTAATGCATCTGTTTTTCAAGTCATAACATGAATGTGCTGTCATTGAATGTGCTGTCACGGCTAACACAGTATTTTGGGAACTGGGAAAAGCCAGTTTGAAGATGACCTTACCATTCTCTGACCTTCATGTAAAATTAAAGTATTGGTCTAGCATTCCAAATTGTTGGAAGGTTTCATTGGTCCACGGTTTCATTCACAGGTACTCCTCAACTTACAACTTTTCGCTTAGTGACCGTTCGAAGTTACAACAGCACTGAAAAAAGTGACTGATGTCCATATTCCACACTTATGTCCATTTGCAGCATCCCCATGGTCACGTAATAATCCCCTTTTGTGAGAGGATCACAAGCAAAGTTAATGCGGGAGTCAGATTCACTTAACAACCACATTACTAACAATGGCAGTGATTCTGTTTTTAATTTTTTTAAATTTTAAATTTGTCTTATAAATTTGGGGTGTTTAAAATTTTGTTTTCTGGGCCAAATTATTTAATTGTACTTTAATGGTTTTGTATTATATGTATTTTATCTTTTGGCTGTTCACCGCCCTGAGTCCTTCGGGAGTAGGACAGTATACAAATTTAATAATAATAATAATAATAATAATAATAATAATAATAATAATAATATCACTTAACCCACTGTGGCAAGGAAGATCGTAAAATGAGGTAAAATTCACTTAAAAACTGTCTTGCTTAGCAACCAAATTTTTGGGCTCAATTGTGATTGTAAGTCGAGGGCTATCTTGAGAAACATAAAAATGAAAATTTGACTTTAAGATTTGATAATTAGATCTGTTATAATTATAAAATCATAGTGTATTTTAATTATTACAAGATATTGTATATCCTATATTTATATATGTTTACAATTTAGCATAAGATACCATTTAGTTATATAATTTTAGTGTTACTTTGACTGTTTAATTGGCATAATTTTATATTAAGCTTTTGTTTTAACTTAGTGTGATTGGCTGTTTTATTATAGATAGATAGATAGATAGATAGATAGATAGATAGATAGATAGATAGATAGATAGATAGATAGATAGATAATCTGTATCTGTACTGAAGAAATAATTTTGTATTTTTTTCTGTTTTGTTGTTGTTGTCACTTTTTAATCTCTTTCCTTTTCATCTCCTCCCTTCCCAACCCTTTTTTGTTACTTTGTATTTTATCTCTTTTTGAAACTTAATAAAGTTGGCTTTAAAAAAAAAAGAAGCAGCATGATCCAAATCATATAATATTTTGCAATTTGTTACCAGTTCTGAAAAGGAACCTCTCAAACCTAAAACATTATAAACAAAAGAAAATCAATCATAAGATTCTTCAGATATGTTAAATACATCTTTTTTTGGGGGGTGGGCAGTCTAGGTTTCTAAAGACATTTCACAAAAAATACCAAGCATGCCATATTAAATATTCTAGGTTAAGGGAAACTAATTATTATGGGACATACAAATCCCACTTTTATATAATTTTCAGCATGCTATGATGTCATTTCCAGTTATGTGAATTGCGGGATAGGCAAATCATATCGTACCTTATGTTTTTCATAATATCTATGCTTCTTGCAGGACCACTTGTCCCAATTTATAGTGGCAAATTCACCTACTTGTTTCTAGTTTATATGGAAGATTTCACATTTTACCTTCTTAGGGTGTGATCTAATTTTGTCTTATTTCTTAGCTTCTCCACAATTTGCTTTTTGTTTTATTAAGAGATCTATACTATTAACAGCAAGACAACAGATGCATCTTTTCTTGTAAAGATCAAAACCTTCAGTTTTTAATTTTCTTTTTCTTCTGTATTGAAATAGGACATCACCTTTTCCACAAGTCTCTTTCTGACAGCCATGCAACAGACTTTAATTCTACAGTTGAAGGTTTTCCCACCAAGCTATAGAAAGCTTCCCCTGTTGAAATGTTGCCTGTCGAACACTAATCAGCAGGAGCTTACCAGCGATGGAAGGATCTCAGTATTTGTTTCATAGTTTCAAAAACTTACACACACAATCTGCAAAACACTATCAACTACTGTCACTCAGTTAATACCCAGTATCTATCATTATTATGATTCATTATTTGTACACGTTCGAATTAACTGCCAGATGCTTATTTAAAATATCCTTCTCCTCAATCACCTCAAAAACTGGCTCTGGCACAGATTCGTGCAAAATTTATTTTGTTTCCTGGTTCCTTTGGAATTTAAAGGGATCATCTCTGAGAAATGGACTGAGGTCATCATTTGTTCTAAAGTGTAATTTTAACTATGATTTGATGTCTTAATCCAAAAGTCTGTGTTCACATATCGCACTAGGCAAAACCATACCCAAATCAAGTTATAAGATTATCATTGCAACCGAATCTCTGTGAATGCAAACAGAACATCTACCTCTGACTCATTAAAGCAGGAATTAAAGAGTGGCCTCTTCAGAACTCTGCAGTAGATGCCAAAAAAAGAAACAGTTACTTTAATAAGTTGCAGGCAATAATGTAATATAAATACCATTGTGTTACACCACTGTACAGCCTTGGTAGTACAGTGGTTTAAAGCACCCTGTTATTTACACAGCTGCCTGCAATTACTGCAGGTTCGAATCTTACCAGGCTCAAGGTTGACTCAGCCTTCCATCCTTTCTAAGGTAGGTTAAATGAGGACCCAGTTTGTGGGGGCAATAAGCTGACTTTGTATAAATATACAAAAGTATGAAGGCTATTGATTAACGCATTGTAAGCCGCCCTGAGTCTCCGGAGAAGGGCAGCATATAAATCAAATTTAAAAAATAAATAAATAAATAAATAAATAATGTTGTGGAGTTTTTTTTCTCTTTTATTCAACTATATGCAAATAAAGATTAATTATCAATAGTTTTAGAACTAGCTCAAAATGGTTGGGTAACATTTCTTTACAAAGGGAGTGGTCAAAAAAAGTAACAAATAAACTAATTGACATAGTTTTATATTAGATTTTTAAATAAACTAATAAAGAAGTGAGTATATTGGTTGCAGTGACAACTGTGCCATCAATTGTCTGGATAATGCTAGAATCACAAAGTGGAGAGGAAGGAAGGAAGGAAGGATATTACACTAAGCAAAATCTTATCCAAATCAAGTTAAAGATGATCACTGAAATAGAATATGTTGGAGTGCAAACAGAGCATCTCTCTCTGACTCATTAAAGCAGTGGTGTCTTTCTTCAAGATTGTGCGATTTATGCAGAAAAAGACATGGCTACTTTAATAAATTGCAAGCTGTAAAGTAATATAAAACTCATTGTGTTACTTCAAATAAATAATTTAGCTTTTTTGTGTTTTTTCCTCTTTTATTCACCTATATGCAAATAAAGATTCATTTTCAAAAGTTTCAGAACTAGCTAAAAATGGTTGGTTAACATTTCTTTACAAAGGGAATGGCCAACAAATAAACGAATAGATAACTGAGCATATTGGTTCCAGTCACAACTGGGCAATTAAAGTGACTAGTGCCAGAGTCACAAATTCGATACTTTTGCAGCTGAATGGAATTGATTTCCAATCAATACTTCAGGAAAATACTGATGCTGCTTTATAGTCTTGGCTTTTGCTAAGAAAGAAAGAGAGAGAGAGAAATATCTCTGCAAGGCTATAAATCTCCTAAAATCTTCTATTGATGTGAGAGGGTTGGTTTATGTTTTTCCTAAGAAATATATGGGAAAAAGGCCAAAATCTCATGCAACATATCTGTCCTGGTGATCAGGTCATATCCAAGGCTTCAGAAAATAATTATGCAGGGTATGCCCTTCAATAAATTGCCTACTGGTAGGAATGATGGAGACATTACTCAAACATAGGGGCAGTGGGAATGAGAAGGCTCTAGTAAAGCAGTGTTTCTCAACCTTGCAACACTAAGACATGTGGCTGGTTTGCTAGCTGGGGAATTCTGGGAACTGAAGTCCATGCATCTTAAGAATTACCAATACGCTCCCACAGAGAGGGCCAATACGTTCCCACAGAGAGGGGCTCCTCAGGGTGCCGTCAGCCAAACAATGCCGACTGGCGACACCCAGGGGGAGAGCCTTCTCTGTGGGGGCACCAGCTCTCTGGAATGAGCTGCTCCTAGAGCTTCGTCTTAGCGCCGACCTGCGTACTTTTCGCCGTGCCCTTAAGACCCTTTTGTTCCAGCAAGCCAGACTGGCCTAATACGAATTTTATAATGGGTGTATGTGTGTTTTAATTCGCGGGCCAAATTTTATATATTCAATTTTAATTGGTTTTAAATTTTATAAATCTATGTGTTTTAAATATGGCTGTACACCTTCGGGAGAAGGGCGGTATAGAAATCTAATAAAATTCAAACGTCAAACTTCAAGAGTTGCAAAGCTGAGAAACACTGGATCAAAGGCTAAATTATGCTTTATGAACAATTAGTCCTCATTTGCAACAGCATCTAAAGCTTCAGAAAGTTCTCTCAAGAAAATTTGTTCAGTTTCTTCCCTGTCATCTATTTCCAAGGATATTATCAAATTATTACCTTTGGAGTTGTTTATGTGTTGGATTGGTAGCTTAATTTGCATCGTTTTCTTCTCTGTTGAAAAGTCTATGAATTGCTTTATTTTATACCTTGTGGTATTCTTGGAATGCAGAGGCAATAATTTTAAGAAAATCACAACTATTACTGCTTCCCCTACTAATGCTCCACTTATTAATCAGTGGCAAATGTAAGACAGGGAAACTGGACAGCTTTAAAGCCTCCTATTAAATTAGTCCCATATGTCATGCAGCCTCTGCACTGTCTACATATTACAAACATAGAGGCTCAATTTGGCCTAGTGGTTAGGGAACCAGGTCAGAAAGCAGAGACCACGAGTTTTAGTTCCATCTTAGCCATGAAAGCCAGCTGGGTCACTCTGTTTTAACTTAACTCACCTCACAGGATTGTCGTTAGGGAAAAATTAAGAGAAGGGGGGGCATGTTGGATATGTTTAGCACCTTGAGTTATTTGTAAAAACAATAAAGGCAGGATATAAATAAGTAAATTTCCTTCATAGCTGGTACCTCTGATTTGAGCAGCCAGCTAAGGCAGTGACCTCAACATTTTGGACACCAGAGACCGGTTCTGTGGAGAGACATTTTTCCACGGACTGGAGGGGGCATGTTTTCATGTGCTGCCTGAATCCCGCAGATGTGGCTTTGCTTATTTGCGCGGCCCGGTTTCTGGCATGCCGCGGCCTGGTGCCAATCCATGGACTGGGGGTTGGGAACCCCCGAGCTAAAGTCCTGAGTTCATAAGAAAACTAGCAGGATAAATTCAGACAGAAGGGCTTGCACTATTGAAGATCCCTACCTGTGTCCCTAGTCAATGCTACAATCATACCTGAAGAGCTGCCTGAACCACGGTGGTGCAGTGGTTAGAGTGCAGTACTGCTGGCTACTTCTGCTGACTGATAGCTGCCTGCAATTTGGCAGTTCGAATCTCACCAGGCTCAAGGTCGACTCAGCCTTCCATCCTTCCAAGGTGGGTAAAATGAGGACCCAGATTGTTGGGGGCAATATGCTGACTCTGTAAACCGCTTAGAGAGGGCTGCAAAACACTGTAAAGCAGTATATAAGTCTACGTGCTATTGCTATTGCTACCCTGTCCTTAAATTAAGATACATTAAATCTCCTCCATGCTCATGATCTGCTCTTTAAAAAATGGAGTTAGTTAACTCATGTATATCTCCATAACAATTTTTCTTCATTCTTATTTTGCTATTGGCAAGACAACAATGTCTAAGCACCCACCCGGAAGATCCCAGGAACAACTGAGGTTGTAGGAGTTCTGGGCCACCATTCTAAGCTTCTCAAAGCTGCCTGACCTCCAAACTCTTCAACAGCAAATTAAGCTGATAGCAACAAGAGAACATGCCCATCTGTTGTGCTAGTCCTCTCCATGACAGTTTTCCTGGCGTTAGCTTCCTCGCTCTTGTCAGGTTAAGACTAGTTTAGCCTCTTAGGCATTTTAACAGCTTGAATTTTAAAACAACACTGGAAAGACAGTATATTTGAAAACCCGGCAGTATGTATATATTGTGTTTCAAATGTTATTTTAAATGTGACTTGTAATATTGTTGCTTCAGGTTTGTTGCTTTCCTCTGTGACTTGACAGAACCACTAGAAGCTGCCCGTCACCTGCACCTCTCCACTCTCCTAATTGCGGCTACTTTTGGGCAGAGATTCTGCCTCGCCCTTTGAAGTCTTGATATTATAGCTCCACCATTCTACAATCCAACTTTACCACCTTTTGGGGATCTCCTCTCACACCGATATTGTTATGTTGTTTTCCAATCTTCTCTTCCTGCTCCACGGCTGTCCCCGTTTAGAGGCTTCCCGCCAGGAAAATTCGGGCTTCGGGAACAGAACCCCATTCCCTTGCTCCGCTCCACAGTGACGTCACCGCCAGAGCTCCAGAGAAAGCATTTTTTTTGAAAAATTCATGACCATATCAATTTTTAGAAATGCAGAAACCCTGTGAGTTTGTATGGGTAGGTTATTATCTGAGAACTGCCCTACCAATGCACCTCTTATTAGGAATGAGCAAAACTCATTGCTTTCAAGAACCTTAACAAAACTGTACTGCATGTTTGGGAATTTTATCCCTTTTCATATCAAACAGATTTTTCAAGAACAGTTTTTTCCCAAACCCTATCACTCTGCTAAACAAATAATTCCCTCAACACTGTCAAACTATTTACTAAGTCTGCACTACTATTAATCTTCTCATTGTTCCCATCACCCATCTCCTTCCACTTATGACTGTATGACTGTAACTTTGTTGCTTGGATCCTTATGATTTATATTGACTGTTTCCTAATATGATTTGATTGCTTATTTGTTCCCTATGACTATCATTAAGTGTTGTACCTTATGATTCTTGATGAACATATCTTTTCTTTTATGCACACTGAGAGCATATGCACCAAGACAAATTCCTTGTGTGTCCAATCACACTTGGCCAATAAAGAATTCTATTCTATTCTATTCTATTCTATTCTATTCTATTCTATTCTATTCTATTCTATTCTATTCTATTCTATTCTATTCTCTCTAATATTTCATTCAGGTCTGCCATTACAAAATGCAGCCTGACTTTGCCTGCCGTATCTGTTCTGTCAAATTGACTTAATTGACTGAATAATGATGTTTTTATTCTTTTCTTTTCTTTTTTCTTTCTAGGTAGGTTGATAATCACAGTTGCAAACTCCTTCCTTTAGGGTTTCTGATCTCTTCCTGAAAAGATAGGATTTTTACTTCAAGTGACAAAAAACCCCAACCTTTCTCGCATCTCTTAACAACTGGATAATCCTTCAACAGCCGTAAGAAGAATCAAACATGAGCCATGGATATAATCCAGCTATCCTTTCCTGGATGCAATTTAATGGAGAATCCATTGACCACTTCATTCTCCTTGAGTTAGGAGGAAGGGAAAATTAACAGCCAGGCATTGTAGAGGTAGTCCCCGACTTACAAGAGTTCATTTAGTGACAGTTTGAAGTTACATATGATCATTTTTCACACTTATGACCATTGCAGCACCCCCATGGTCATGGGATTTACATTCGGATGCCTGACAACTGACTTATACTTATGACGGTTGCAGTGTCCCAGGTTCAACGTGATTCCCTTTTGCAACCTTCTGATGAGCAAAGTCAATGGGGAAAGCCAGATTCACTTAACAACCGGGTTACTGATTTAACAACTGCAATGATTTACTTGCAACAAATGTGGCAAGAAAAGTCATAAAATGGGGCAAAGCCCACGTAGCACATTTCTCACTTAGCAACATAAATTCTGGGCTCAATTGCAGTCCTAAATCAAGGACTACTTGTAAATTGCCACAGATAGCAACGAGAAGCATAAATGCAGCTGTTTCCATTCCTGATCTGACCGGCTGCTCAGATCTGCTGGTTCACTGGCTCACTTGAAAGATCTGAGAACAATTATCGGGTAACAGCACAAGGGAGAACAATCCTTGTTCAAGTCGAGTGAGCGACTCAGCCTTAAAAATGTTTTGCTAGTCCAAAGGCCATCAAATCCCCTGCCAAGGAAATCCCCCATTCATCGTAGCCTGAGCCCACCCGCTTGATATATTACTAGCACGACCTCCAGACTTGCCTATTCAGCTTTCCATACTTAATATGCTATCAATGGGATGACTCATTCATAAAATCTGTGGCTGCAAAACTGCAAAGCCAAGTGACATCTTCAAATGTACCGCTACAGAAGAAATGCCAAGGAAATGCCACATCAACGCAGGTGAGCTAATATGTAATTATTTTCCTAGCAGAATCAATCCTTGGCATCTATGCCCTGCTGCAGAAAAAGAGTCATTCAAAACATACGCACATGGCACAGATTAGCTGGAGGTTTATGCTTTCAACATGAGCATCGCCGTTGCCCATAAAAGTACATGTACACCAACAGAAGAGAATATTTGTAGCTCAAAGTTGAATCGAGGCGTCCTTGATGCTTTCTGAGCTTGGCTGTTTTCTTGCAGACATTTTATTACCCAGCTAAATAACATCACCTCACCCTGATAATGTTACCTCATTGGGTAATAAAAAGTCTGTAAAAAAAACAGCCAAGCTCAGCGAGCACCACAGACCCCTCAATGCACATATATGCAACAACATGCATTTTACTGTCTATTTATTTCTCTCCTTCACATTACTTCATCCATAACCATTCCTGCAAAGCATTCAATGTCCAAGATAACGTACAGAAATCTGCCTTTTCTTATCATTCACCTACTGCAAATAGACAATTGCCATTCTGCCACATTTCTAGTTTTAGGAAAATATACTGATTTTGAGTCATTTTGTTTTTCAACATTGTCCATAATGTTAGTACATTTACAAAATGAAGCTGTAGGTATGCTTGAAAGAGAATGAAATAAATTGCTGAATACAAAATTCAGCCACTGGAGAGTTTCAGCAAAGACTCGCAAGGTATTCCAGAAGACAGTCTTTAAGAAAGCAGAATTATAATGTTCTTTTAGATCCTTCCTCTCCCAGTGCTGACAAAACCAAAGTAATTGATGGCTTGATTTGCATTAAGTTATAAACATTGCAAAACTGAACTCCTCTCCAATCATAGGGAAAGTAAACATTAATATAAAACTAAATTACTTGGCACATACAAAAGTTCTTTTGCAGTTGAGTTAACTTTTCTTATATGAAAAATAAAAGTGGCTATTGAGAGTAGAAGTGTTCACAGGTAAGGGGAAGCAAAGATTTGCTTTGACCATAGTTTGTTCAACAAACTAGAGTCAATCTTGCATGTCAGCAGAATAACCCTGGGGAGTGCTGTCCCTATGTTGTTATCAAGACAAATTTGAACATATCAAACCATAATTTGCATCAAAACATAATTTGTGTGCTTATTCAATCTGGATGTCACCCAACTCCAACAGACTGGCTTGAGTTTGAATGGATGATCTGAATTGGATGGGAGCAGATCTGCAAATTCTTATAGTAATAAACAAAATCCTAAATGATAATGTGAGTTCCCTTCAGGCAATAATCACTGTGTATCTGGGTTTGTTTTAGTGCCTCTGAATCACTCTTGAGTCCTGGCAGTTGCCAAATCAGGTCCCTACAATTGTTTTGGCGAGGCTTTTCAGAAGTGGTTTCCACTTTCTAGACTGTTGCTTTAACTTGCTCTATCTTCCTGGCACATTATGGAAACGTGTCCTAAAAATATTCTGACTCTTTACTGAAAGTTACAACTGAATAACTAGGTTGGTTTATTCTTCTGAAGTGGTTTTGCATTTCTGGGTTGGGAGTATTTCAGCCTAAGTCTATCTGTAATTTAGATCAAAGGCAAAGTCAAGCTGACTCCCCAAAATATCTGTTTTCAAACAAGCAACTGCAATTAGTCTAAACTCTTGTGTTTAGTGAATATGGAAGATGTCAGCTTAATCTCAGAAAAGCTTGATGTGTTTAGCCGCTCTGGACAGAGATGTCATTCAGCCGGTTCACGTGAACTGTTGGCGGGAATTTGGCCAAGGTTGCCAAATCAGTAGCGATGGCCAGCTGGCCATGCCCCCAAACCAGTCCGCCCCCGGTCTCTGCTCAATCGCCCTGCCCACCATGTTCATCACCGCCATGTTCTTCGTGCACGCGCATCCCATTGCCTTGCAAGTCCAATGGGATGCACATGCGTGAAGAATATGGCGGTGACAGCAGCAGCTTTTTACATGACCTCTGGTACTCTTTGGTGGCCTGAGGCCAGCCGCCATCTCTTTGAGAGCCACTTTGCCTCAAAAGGCAGCGGCTGGGAGGCTTCTTTGCCAGCTGCTTTCCAGCAGCAGCAGCTGGCTGGTGGCTGCCGAAAACTCTGGTCAGCTTGCCTTCCAGACTCTGGACCAGCTGCCATGGAAGGTAAGCAGCCCAAACAAAGAGGTGGTGATGGGTGAGGAAGCAGGGCTAGGGCTGGGGCCGCTAAAGGAGGGGAAACAGGGGCAACTGGCGAAGGGAGGGCAGGGGTAGATAGGTGGAAATTCCAAAAATTTTCCTACCTTTTCCTGTGGGCGTGGCTAGATGGGGGTCATGTGATTGGACGCATGGGCATGAGTGACATCAAGTTGGCCACACCCACTCAGTCACATGCCCCCCCCCACCTAGCCATGCCCACCGAACCAGTAGTGAAAATTTTTGAAACCTACCACTGGATCTGGAGCCCCATGAGACAAATCGCTACTTAAGAGCAAAACTCTAAATAGGAGTTATTTTAGCCTCTCTCCCTACCTCAATTTCCAGCTGTCTTTCTCATCTTGTGAATAAAAGCAAATTTCTTTTCTTTTTATTGACACTTTTAAGTCACTTTAGTGACTTTAAAAAAATCTATAAACTCTGAATCCCTCTTTAAGAGGTGCACAAAAAAAAGAACTGTACAACTGGCTGAGTAAACAGTTCTGGTTAATAATACATTCGTAAATGTTTTTAAAGCCTGTTTGATATTGCAGTAAAGGCATCTGGCTAGAAACCAGAAGACCGTGAGTTCTAGTTTTGCCTTGGGCATGAAGCCAGGTGGGTGATCTTGAGCCAGTCATGTTTTCTCAGCCCTTGAAAGAAGGCAAAGGCAAACTACTTCTGGAAAAGAAAAAACTAGCTGTAGGAGGACACCTAGAACTCAGGGGTGGAGTTAAAAAGGGGATTAGCTTAGAATCCCTACATAGCCACAAGTGTACTAAGTCCAATGTTCCTTGAATTCTGTTGACTCCTTATCAAGCTGATGCTAACCATTAATTGCGGAGATTCCTATACACAGGCCACTTGGCAATAAATTGGTTTAATTGGACGGTGTGGACCTGGTCTTTCGCACTTCAAAGTTGCCAAGGAAACTGCAGGGACTTGTCTAGGCAGCCTTCTAAAATTGTACATCATGCACAGAATAAAAGAAAAAATGCCTTTAGTAATTATTTTGTTGATGATTTTAATCTGTGCTTTTCTTTATTATGATTTTCTTTTTAATTTTTGTTAAGTGCTCGCAGGGAAAAAAAAATGCAGATTATAAATCAAATAAATACAACTTGCTCACCTCTACCTAAGTTAATTATTAGAGTCAGCTATTCTACTGAAATCATATAACTCAATGAAACGGGTCGACTAATTGATTTTTAAGGCCACCCAACTTCACAGCAACTCTAGCCGGCATGCAAAAAACAATGTAAAAAAGCAAGCAAAAGAATACCATTTGAGTTACTTTTCTAAGATGCGTATAACACTATAAATATCTCAACTGAAAGAACCAAAGAATGGCATTCCCCCCCCCAAAAAAAAATACTTAAATTCAAATATGGAAACAGAAACAGGGGAAAAGATAGCTAGAAATATATAACCTGCATTATAATCCAATTACAAGAATGCAACTTAAAACTTGATGCAAAGAATGAACTGGGTATTTTAACATACACTAAAATACATTAAGTTACTGCCTGTCTGATATGACTCCACTCCAAAAAAAGGAACATCATTCAAGACCATTATAGCTCAGCCTAATTTAAAGTCTTTGGAGTTGCCATGCAGATCAATCTTGGACAGCATAGCTGATTCCAAAATATTTACTTGGTAGAGTGAGGCAGAAAGCATTCACATTGCAATTTTTGTCAGGGTAATTGTCTCTAGAGCCAATTCAATTCAAATCTTTATTGTCAGCGCACAACATATGTACAATGAGATTGGTTGATCTCCCTCAGTGCACCCCTCCCCAACACAATACAACTCACAGTGAAGACAGAAAATCCCTAACCCAATAAATCATATTAACAAAACACCCAGTCCTATTGCACCAGTGTGAACATGTTACACATTGCACCGGCCCTGCAGTCCATCATACTACGTAGTTATGATGTTATCTTTCATTCAGGAGTCTGACAGCCCATGGATAAAAACTGTTCTTCAGCCTGTTTGTGTGGCTGGCTATACTTCTATATCTCCTTCCCGATGGTAGGAGGGTAAAGAAGTGATGATACGGTGAGAGTCGTCCCTGAGAATTTTCCTCCCTCTTCTAAGGAAGCGAGCCCTAGCAATCTCATCTAGTGAGATCAGGGGGACAGCCCACGAAGTTTTGTGCTGTGCTCACCCCCCTCTGTAATGTTTTTCTATCCGCGGCTTGGCTGTCTGAGGAATTCTGGGAGTTGAAGTCCACAGGTTGTAAAAGAGCCACAATTGCCCACCCCTGCCTTATACCATTTTGGACAAACAGCTGTCCAATTTCTTCTCCCCACCCCACCCCATTTAGGTCAACAGTAGGAGAAGCATCAAGCAGAACATTGTGAGCATGGTATATTGTTTATTTGCCTGATGGTGGCCCAGAATTGACCTTGGATAGTGGTTAATCTAGGTTTAGATTCATAGCATCTTCTAATGCAGGACTCTCATTTGTGTCCTCTGCGCTTCCTGCCTTTCTTCTGGTGTTGATCAGTTGACCTGTGGGCTTCAAAAGATCTTTCATTTCCAAGAAAAATGAATCATTTCTCTTTCTAGCAGGGAAGGCAGCTGAAAACACTTCGTCGTGGCATCAGAAACGAATAATCATTAACCTCCTCTGCCAAAGAATAAGGAGCGACTCTGGGCACTCCCTTGCCATCCTTGTGCAAACAAGAGAATATCTGTGCTTCTCTGCATCCGCAAATATCTCCAGGCCCTTCATTATGGCCATCTTAAAATACGTTTCTCAAGTCAGCAGAAAAGTAAGCCACATGAGTGGCATGCTTCTGACAACTGGCTTTTATTTTGCCTGGATGACAAAGCTGGCAACCCAGGAAGGAAAATCAACCACCAATTGTGGACTTTAATGCAGGGGTCTCCAAACCTGGCAACTTAAGACTTGTGGACTTCAACTCCCATAATTCCTCGGCCAGCCAAAGTTGCTGGGGAGCCCTGCTTTAATTGGTGATAAAGCAGGCTCAGTCAATTGTGAGTGGATCCCTAATATGTTGTAACTACTTTTCACAATGCCTGGGACATGTCATTCATCCCTCAGGCTATTATTTCTGCATATGGGACTAGCCATTTCTGATAAAGAGCTAGAGCCATTTGCTTAAATATGCATGTATGTAGCCTTCTTCTTGGAAGTTTATTAAAGCCACATCAAAAAATAGCACAGCTAACTGAAGACATGCACACTGAAGAAGTACAGTGTGAGTCATTCCAGGAGCTCTCTCCAGCTTAACCCACTCCCTGTGGTATGGCAGGAAAATGCCCCTGTTGTTGGTTAAGTGGCCAGGATCATTGATTTTAATCTTGACTGTATTTGTAATTTGTTTCTTGGTCTATAGCAGAGGTTCCTAAGCTGTTTGGGCCATCCTTTGAAAGTCTGATAAAACCAGCAGACCCCTTCCCAAATAAAATGTATTTAAATGCATAAAATAAACAGCAAAAATAACCTAATTTTTCCTCCACACAAGTTTACAGATCTCCTGAAATCTTTATACCCCAAATTAAGAGCTGTAATCTAAAAGGAAACAAGCAAAAATATTGTCAGTTCCACGCCAGTTCTCATATATCCCAAATCAGTATTTGGTGCATAGTGGCACTACTGCCACTAGTAAGTTGCAGAGAAAGGCAACCAAGATTAGGGGACTGGAGTCTAAAACATACGATGAATGTTTGCAGGAACTGGGCATGGCTAGTCTAGTGAAGAGAAGGACCAGGGGAGACATGATAGCAGTCTTCTGATATTTGAGGGGCTGCCACAGAGAGGAGGGGGTCATTTTCCAAAGCACCTGAAGCCCAGACAAGGAATAATGGATGGAAACTGATCAAGGAGAGATTCAACCTGGAAATAAGGAGGAATTTTCTGACAGTGAGAGCAATCAACCAATGAACTGTTTGCCTTCAGAAGTTGTGGAAGCTTCATCACTGGAAGCTTTCAAGAAGAGACTGGACTGCCGTCTGTCAGAAATGGTATAGGGTCTTCTGCTTGTGTAGGGGATTGGATTAGAAGATCTACAAGATCCCTTCCAACTCTGTTAATCTGTTATCTGTTAGTAAGTGTTAAACCATGAGGTTCCCTGATCTGTAAAAGCTGCAGAAAAATATGTAGTGGACACGCTTTGGGACAGAACCAACGATAAAGAGCTGACAGAAGCTGACTTCAATTTCTGTAGACCAATCCTTGTCTTTTTTTAAACAGGTAAATCAAGCATTCATTCAAGACTCTGCTAGAGAGAACTTCCCTGAAGATGGGCTCCAGCACGAGTCCGAAAAGCTTTGGAAAACAAAACCTCTGGTCCCAGTGACCAACCCAGATTGAATCCTGTTTCATGCAAGACTGTTAAAACAGATGTTGAAAAAGTCTTGTGTGCTTTCAGAAATGCAGTACAATCATATATGTAAGGAACATACATCATGCCAACCAATGCTTTCTGATCCAGTAGGTCACTCTGTGGAAGCCAAGGATCTGGTCTATAATGGCTATAGAGGGCTGTGACCAGGTCCTCTAGGAAAAGCACATGCCCACAGAGCTACAAAGAGTTTAAAGATGGACCATCCCAATATCACCTAAAAGGCATCTTATATTAACACCAAAACCCCTAAATACAAGTCTAAGACATGTCGGTAATGAGTTGGGTTGCGATGAAGAAAATGTCATGGCAACATTAAGGGCCAATTTAGTTAGTGGCTATGGGGCAGGGCTAGAAACCAGAAGGACATGAGTTCTAGTCCTTTCTGACTGAGGCATGGAAGATGGATGGATGACCTTGGGCCATTCCTTCTTTCTCAGCCAAACCCTCTCCACAGGACTGTTGTTGAGTTGATCAAAATACAATGGAGGACAACCACAGGATTGGTTGACAAGTGGTCATTGTAGTATCTTTGTGCCACTGTTACTGGGATAGGAAGATGGCCTTTCTGCCTGCAGCATTATATGCTTAGAAAATCAAAGTGCTTTGCAACTGCCCCAAAAGAGTTAAAAGTAAAATGGGGCTTGTAAGAAATAGGAATATGGAATGAGAAAAGAAATTAATCTTAGCTTAATCCATGTGGTATATGGATGTGATTTCTTTGCTGTGCATATATACAATGAGTCTCAGTGTTGGCTTATTCTGATTTATATGTTTTGCTTATGCTATGCCATGCCATGACATGCCATGCCATGCCATGCAATACCATTCCCATTCCCATTCCCATTCCCATTCCATTCCATATTTTCTATTCTATTCTATTCTATTCTATTCTATTCTATTCTATTCTATTCTATTCTATCCTATCCTATCCTATCCTATCCTATCCTATCCCATCCCATCCCAATGGTTAGAATGTAGTTTTGCAGACTAATTCTGTCTTACTGCCAGCAGTTCGATCCTGACCAGCTCAAGGTTGATTCATCCTTCCATCCTTCTGCGGTCAGTAAAATGAGGACCCAGGTTAATGGAGGCGATATGCTGACACTCCAAACTGTTTAGAGAGTGCTGTAAAGCACTGTGAAGTGGTATATAAATCTAAATGCTATTGCTATCAATATACAGTATATTACAAATGCTGAAAATTCTTGTGTTCTAATTAAGCAGCATTTATTAAAAACTGCTTGGAGTTTTACAAATGTGTCTATCCTAACTTATCTAAAATGTCTCCTGTATTTGCCATATTTAGTTTCTTATTTTTAAGTGACCATGTTTTATTTATCTGTGCATTTGTAGGCAGACATGCATAGGAAACATAGTAAGACATTTGAATAATTTTCCTCTGAGGTCTTATTTAAACCACATTCAAAACTGTGAGGGACCTTCTATGATCCTTGGGCATCATATAAGACTGGATCAGAAGTCCCTTTAAGAACTAGCCAACCTTTCAAACTTTTATCTCACACCAACTTTGCTCCATTATCTAGGAGACAAAAGTTCTATGAAAGGATGAAGAACTTGAGAACTCTCAGAAAAAAATATCTTCCCAGTTGCCAAACTTGTAGTCTGCAGGATTCATTGGGAGAAAAGAGAGCTAAACTAACCCAGTACTGAAAAAGGTGTGTATTATAATCCACCCCTTTCTTCCATATGGATATTTGTCAGGTGCAAAAAATCAAGTCCATACACATGAAGGTCCGATTAAACTGATGTATTGGCACTTATGCCTATGTACAGGATATTCTTAATTAACAGTTAGCCCCTGCTTGGAGTTCGATACGGGTCAATGGAATTCAGGGGAGATTGGATTTAGTTTGCTTGATGCTATGTAGGGATTCTAGGCTGATCCCTTTTGACTCCACCCTCAGGTTCTGCCAGCCCTTCTCCTACAATATTTGAAGTGCCGTCTTTTCCCAGTTTATAGCTACCCAACCCACCAGAGTGGGTAGGCAGGGTATGTTACAGGTACCCCCTCTTAAGGAGCTCCATCTGATTGGACCATGAAGAGGTGGTCTTCTCCATAGTGCCTCTCTCCCTGTGAAGCATCATCCCTGTGGAAACAAGATTAGTTCCTTATGTTGACCCTCTTTTGCAAGGCCTTGAATATGTGGCTTTGCCAAAAGCCCTGGGAACCACAGGGAAATATGGAGCCCATCAAATACTTGGTGTGATTGTTGTCACCAGCGGAATGGGGATTTATTGGGTTTTGTAATCGGAATCTTATTTTTGCAAATTGTGAGTGAACTGGGCGGCCATACAAATGTTCTTAATAAATAAATATCCAATCTTCCGTAATACAGTCTCTTCTTGCCTGGCCTTGGAGCTTAATTTGTTTGCATAACATTATTCCTCTAAAGAGCCTTCATGCAGAAGTTAAGAGCTGAAGGGCAAGGCACATCAGCTGATGTGCTTTGTCACCTACTTGTTATCGCTCCCACATACTGCAGGGAATGAGCCCCTCTAAATCTAGTCATTTCCTCTTTGTGCCATTCATTCCTGGAAATAAACCATTTTCTCCCTCCCTCCCTCCCTCCCTCTTTCTTCTTCTTCTTCCATGACATCAGAGCAAGAAAAAAAGAGCTGATTTCCCAAGGATAAGTAGATGAGACCATCAGGAAGAAGAAAAGAGAGGGGAAAAAATGGTGTATCAAACAATGTTAGGTGATTTTGACATAAGTCAGAAACTAGCATGGCTCAACAGCAGAAAAGAGAATTAAAAAAATTAATAAAATGCAGATAGATGGGGACAGTTCAATGACAACAGATCTGTGATGGTTAAGCAACTAGCCAGCCAAGGGGTAACGTCAATTGCTGTCTGTGTTATGTTGAAAGCAAGCAAACAAAAGTAAACAATGTATTTACAATATACTTCAATTGGAGTTACTGAATGAATTGGGCTTAGCCCAATGATCGACTAAACCAAGCTAGCTGAGTTTACCCAACATTGCAGGCTACCAAAACAGGCTGGTCGACCAAGGTTATCCCCTAAATTGAGCATCTTTATTTAGCAGCATTAGGATTTTGGTGCACTCATCTGGTACATTCATCTTGTGAATTTCATTTATACTATCTGGGAAACATCTAGTAGGAATTCCTGTTCTACATAACTGTCTGGATTAGAATGTTTTCTCCAACAAATGCATTAACATATTACAACACTGATCAAATGAAATATGTGCCCTTTATTATGGAATAGGCAGGATGCTTCATTTCACATTTATTCTGAGATAATTTATGACATACTCCAGAAACAGTCATAGCAAAATTGAAACCTTTGAGATAGAAGGATAGATAAGACGTGTTTATTTCTACCTTTTCACAGGCCGCTCTGATCTGTGTAAACTCTGAAAGGCACACCACAAACATAACTACATAAACATAACCATCAATGATAAGCTGAGTGGCTGCCCACCACGGGACAAGGGACAAAGGCTCACTGATGACTTTATTTAGGGGAGGCGGGTCTGTCGGCATGAAAAGAATACCAGGGTCAAACAATCTTCCAGAGAAAGGCGTCCTAGAGAATGGAATCCCACCTTTACAAGGTAGCTCCTAATCTACTGTGGGCCATGCCAGACAGCTTTATAAATATTAACCACCCTCTGACTTTTGCCAGCTAGATCTCAAAATTACAGTAATTCTTCATTAACCAGTTTCACCAGCCAACAGCTTGGTCACTGTATTCTCGACCAATTAGAGCTTCTGAGCCTACTTCAAAGGCTCAGAATATGGAGAATGCATAGCAGTAATCATGCCTTGTGGTGATTACAGCATGGAGTCACTCTTTCCAATGGCTTCCTAGTCCATAGGGGAACCACTGTGATTGCAGTCATGTGAGGAGGCTCCCTCAAACCAGAACTTCCATCTTCTGGGTCAGCAGGAGCCATGAGTCACAGACCAACTCTAAGATAACTGGGTTTAGAGCAGCTATCGGGAACAGTGTTCTCAGAAAGCCTAGGGAGCGATGAATGAACCACATCTCCATTTTGTAGAATTATATCTGATCTCTCTGACTGATCTCAGACTTCCTTCAGATTGAGCCTGTTCAGGACTGTCAGAGCATAACCAGCATTACCTGAATGTAACAAGACAGACACAGACTTCAGAGGATAATTAGAACTGAGAAAAAGCAATGGCTACCAACCTGCCTCCACTGAGGACCTGTATACTGAACGAGTCAAAAAGAGGGCTGTGAAATATTTACAGACCCCCTCACATCCTGGACATAAACTGTTTCAACTCCTACCCTCATAGGAGCTATGAGGGTAGCTATAGAGCACTGCACACTAGAACAATTAGACACAAGGACAGTTTTTTCCTGAACACCATCACTCTGCTAAACAAATAATTCCCTCAACACTGTCAAACTAGTTACTAAATCTGCATTACTATTACTATTAATCTTCTCATCGTTCCTATCACCCATCTCCTCCCACTTATGACTGTATGACTGTAACCTTGTTGCTGGTATCCTTAAGATTTATATTGGCTGTTTCCCTATGACTATCATTAAGTGTTGTACCTTATGATTCTTGACGAACGTATCTTTTCTTTTATGTACTCAGACAGCGTATGCACCAAGGCAAATTCCTTGTGTGTCCAAACACACTTGACCAATAAAGAATTCTATTCTATTCTAAACATATGAAAAACACATAAATCATTTTGTCACAGGAACTTTGTTTTGGCTTCATATGTGTCAGTCACAAAAGACCAGGTCTATGTGCAAAGGTTCAATTAAGCTGATTTGTAGCTGAAAGTCTATGCACAGGAATCTTCTCAACTAATGGTCAGCCCTTGCTAAGAGTTAGATAAAGGTCAATAGCACTCAAGGGGAGTTGGACTTAGTTCGTTTGTGACTACGTAGGGATTCTAGGCTGATCCCTCTTTTGACTCCGCCCCCAGGTGCTGCCACTCCTTCTCCCACAATATGGGAGTGTATATATATCACCTTAAGAATCCCCTTTTGACTGGAGCATCATCCCTGCCATCTTGTATTATTGTTGGTGAAGAGAAGAAAAACACATGAACCTCATAAGGATTCCCCTAGAAGAATTCCTCACAATTTATTCTGGCTATCTTTTCAGTTTCCCAAAGGGAAATATTGCTTTAAAAATGCCCTTGCCTCTATAGGCATGTCATGTTGACTTTGGCCTCCTCTTACCTAGCCACCCCAAAATGAGAATGGGAAATAAATATAGAAATGCAACCCATGCAGTTGAACCCATACAGTTGCCCAGTTATTTCAATGTGGCTTAGCTTTCTTCAGTGATCTCATCATTTGGGGGATGCTCTCATTATTTCTAGGATATTATTTCATTGTGTTATTTCTATCATCTTTTCCCTTTGCTTCCATTTTTTTTTTCTTAAAAAAAATCCACACTGTAAGCTAGGTGATGGCATATCTCCGAAGAAGCAGGAGATCCAATTGCTGAATGTCATATCATGACAGGTGCCTAGCAACCATATATATTTAAAAGGCTGGTGTGTGTTTTATGTGTATCTTTGTGCCAGGAATAGCTGGAACAGATCTAGTCTTCCATTCACAATCTAGAAAAGGTAAAAAAAAAAAAAAGGGAAAGGGAAAATATCCATCTGCTGGCCTATTTTGAAGGGTCGTTGATTGCCTGTCAGGTGCCACATGGACAGCATTAACACTATATTTTGTTTTGCGAAAAAGCATTCTTGCAAATCAAAAAAAATATAAAAAGTATTCAGCATTCTGTTTCTTAAGACTGCAAAGCTGAATGGCAGGTTAACCACAATCATACACTTCCTATGTGGCCAAATCAGTACCAAGCAATGATAACAGATAGACCACACGCCAGTAGAATAACACTATTAAACAGTCAGGAGTATTTAGGGGAAAGGAAATTGCCAGTGACATCCACAGTCCTCCTCAAGAATCCAAAAAGCACAGAGAAGCATTATCTGTTTAAGGTCCAACCAACCGACCAGAAAAGAATTAGCAAGAAGCTGGACTTCTTTAGACTTGTTTTATCAGGTCAGATGTGAAGCACAGAATATAAAAAGAGTCATACTAAAAACATAAGAATTTCCCAGAAGGGTTGAGCTGTTTCTCTTCGCAAACCACATAATTCTTCTTACAATGTGTCTTTTCAATCTTTTGGTGTATTTTGGTTAGACCCACATGTTCCAGGACTGAATGGAGGCTAACGGACATTGAGTTCTCAGTCCCTTCTCACCTCACTCCACCCCCACCTACAAAAAAGCATAGGAAAAATTGTACTCCTTTATCCGCAGTGGTACACCCTGGTTCCTCCTTAACAAGCAGTCACAAACAAAAGGTTCATTTCACACACACACACACCCCAAGCAGTGATCTCACACGTGCACCTGCTCTCCAAGTAAAATAATGCCAGAATTCAGGACCAATTAGGAGAGTATAGTCAACGCATAAGGAACATGATCAGCAAAACCAACAGAAACCTAGCAACTGAGTATCTTAGGAAACAAGTTATATTTTCTTTTTCAAGGGTCATCATCATCCCAGCTAAATCTTACTGGGAAAACAAGAAACATAGCCCAAGCATTTGTTTGCATACTGTTTTTTTTTAACTAAACCAGATGTGATCTACTTCAACTATTGTAAGTTTATTGAACTAAATGTAAAGATAAAGGTTTCCCTGTCTAGTCATGGCTGGCTTTAGGGCACAGTGCTCATTTCAGTTTCTTCGCTTAGGGAACCAGCATTGTTGGAAGACAATTTCCGTGGTCATGCAGAATAAAACTGCTCTTAGTATAACAGAGTTGGAAGGGACCCTTGGAGGTCTTCTAGTCCAACCCCCTGCTTAGGCAGGGAAACCCTATACCATTGGTTATCCAATCTTTTCTTTAAAACTTCCAGCGTTGGTGCATTCACAACTTCTGGAGGTAAGTTGTTCCACTGATTAATTGTTCTCACTGTTAGGAAGTTTTTCCTGAATTCCAGGTTGCTTCTCTCCTTGATTAGTTTCCATCCATTGTTTCTTATCCTGCCTTCAGGTTGGAAAATAAGGTGAAGCCCTTCTTCTTTGTGGCAGCCCCTCAGATATTAGAAGGCTGCTATCATGTCACCCCTAGTCCTTCTTTTGCGGCCAGCATGGCTATATGCCAAAGGGTCACGGACTGCTGATATCTTCTCACTGAAATGGTACCTATTTATCTACTCACATTTGCATGCTTTTGAAGTGCTAAATTGGCAAGAGCTGGGACAAGGAACGGGAGCTCATCCCATTGCACAGTGCTCAGGTGTCCAACTGGCGCTATCAGCTCTCCAGCATCTTTAACTGCTGAGCTAGCACACTCCCAACTGATCTGAGGTAGTTTTATGGAATTAGTGGCTTGTTTTTTGCCTCTATACTGAGAAGCAGAAATCCAAAACTAGGGGGAAAGAGAAGTATGGGGCATCAACTAGAGTAGCAGGCTCACTGGTTCACAGTTCAGAAATGTTTTGCTTCTACACACACACAAGAAAGTGAATGGCAGCTCTGGGTGACCTTGCCTGGGTAGGAAACAAGACAAGGTTAGGTTACTTTTTTGAACTATTACCATCTGGCAGACGGTACAGGATAATAAAAACAAGGACAAATAAGCTGAAAAACAGCTTCTATCCCAGGGCAATAACCATATTGAACTCTACGGTACAGTGCAATATCAGGTTTTCAATTTCAATTATATAGAACGTAAGGATGTATGCTTGTGTTTTTATTTTTATAGTAATAATGTACACTGAAGACGGCATTTAATTTCGTTGTACCATGTGCAATGACAATAAACTAAACTAAACTAAACTACTTCAATCAGGGAATTCTAAAGTTGAAGCTGGACTAGGATGTCAAAATAATGTCCCAGAAGTCAACAGTAGTAAACCACTTCCACATCATACCAAAAAAAAAAAAAAAAAACTGGAATCAAGTTCAACTTGACTTAACCTAAGTACAATTAGAGAATATGGGCCTGCCTTATTGAAATAAGAGATCTAAAGTCTTTATGTATCATGGAAAAATAGACACTCCTATTGTTCACAGAAGGAGATCACTTCAATCCTATCAAAATCAATGGGATCATCAATAATGATCATACAAAGGTTGGTGGACATATACTCTGATCCAGGAAAAACCAACTGTTTTCTGTATGTCTATTTGGAAATAAGCCCCACAGTGTTTTCAGTAACGTTTACTCCCAGGTAAGGACATTTTGTGTTACATGCCTCATTATCCTTCAGTTTCATGGAAATTTACTAAACAAATTTACTAAACACCTAGAAATAAGGAGAACATTTCCGACAGTGAGAACAATCAACCCGTAGAACAGAAGTTGCCTTCAGAAGTTATGGGAGCTTCATCACTGGAGGCTTTCGAGAAGAGATTGGACTGCCATTTGTCAGAAATGGTGTAGGGTCTCCTGCTTGGGCAAGGGGTTGGACTAGATGACCTACAAGGTCCCTTCCAACTCTGTTAATCTGTAAATGTTGATTAGAGCTATTCGTTTAATGACTCAAGAATGACATTCTGTTTTCATAAACACAACTGTCCAGATCAGCACTAAGTGAACTTCAGCTCAAGACTCTCCTTAGTCTAATACTTTGCTTCTTATAGTGGCCAATTAGAAGTTTCTGGAATGCTCAAAAGCAGCAGAAGGGAATATACCCTGCCCCACCACTATTTGCCAGCAGCTGCCATCTGGGAGCATGGCAACTCTAACCAAGAGCCAACACTGATTCTCAACACTGACAACTCTAGAAAGGCCTGGTTTACATGGACATATTTAATCCCAATGTAAAGCTATCCATGTTAACCTCAATCACTGTACCTTGTAATGAATGTAATACTTATTCATTAAAGTAGTTACTTATGTGTACATAAATAAGCACTTCCTTTTTCTTCCTGCAACTTTAAAACTCCTTCCAGCCAGCTTCCTAGGATCGTAGTCTTCAGAAAAGCTTGATCCCTAATCACTTTCTCCATATCACGCATGATTTTATAGATATTAATCATGTCCTCTTCTCAATCGTCCTCTCAAAATTAAAGAGTCTCAGGCATTCCAGCCTTTTCCCATTGGAATGACTTCAACCCCGTCATCATTCTAGCTGAATTTTCTTGGCCCTTCCCTAACTCTACTAGCTGCTTTTAAAAATTTGCAAAAAAAAAAAAAAAAAGGGAAGAAGAAGAAGAACCGGACAGTATTCCAGATATAAAATGCACCATAATAACCACCACTGAAAGTTATGACGAAGCTTATAAATTAAGCATGCAAAGACTCAGCATCTCCAGCTTAAGTCAATCAATGAGCACACTTAAACTCCAAACCTCAATGAAGTCATTGATACCGTTCCTGTTTATTTCCATGTGGCTTCCTCTACTGGAAGGCCACCTCACATGAATTCTGCCCAGGAAATATTTTCAGAACATTACAATTCCAGATAAAGATTATGGATTGATTGGATGAAACATGGAGAGGCTTGAAAAGCTCAAAGTGTTGGCCTCAACGTGATCTGTTTGGTTTTCTCTTTTCTCTGTCATTTTTCAGTAGGCATCTGAACAAGAGTTATCAATGTCAACCTAAATTTTGCTTGCTTTTCCAGCACTTCTGAAAACATTCCACAATTACAGTCTCAGCTAGAACTGATTACAGGCAGGAAAGGGAGATCTTCAATCTGAATGCTTCAATCTGAAGTCTAATCAACCGAAGGAAGATTTTATTCAAATCTTTCTTTGGAATGAAAAAAAGGAACTGGGTCAGAATGAGGGAGAGGAGCGTATTAATTGAAGAAATCAAGTGAAAAGTGAACTAAGTCAAATTTTTACACTGAAGGATATTCAAATATTAAGGGAGAAGAGTCCCATACCATGTTTGAAATAATAGCTGCGATTGTTTTTGTATGTTGTATCTTTCAAGTATCTCTTTCATACATAGAAACTGTTGCAAATGGTAACATTTTCACTTCTCTTTTTCCTTCCAAATTATAGTCAACATTTTTAATTCTATGTTGGTCTGAGTGAACTAGAAGATCCTTATTTGGAGTCTGTATTAATTGGGGAGGGGGCTGCTGCTGAGTGTATTAATTTATTTGTTATGCTATTTTTTTATTATTCATTCATTCAACTGTTGCAGGTTATAAATCTGTTGCTGGATAAGATGGATTTGACAGGGTAAAAGCAAGAACAAATTAATTGTGAAGTCCTTTTATTTATTAGAAGCTGTATTTCTTTCTGTTGTGGGTTTTCAGTAGATGGGGGAAGGCACTGATGGATAAGACAGAAGATCCCCTGCCAATCATGTATTCTTCACCCCCCAACATTTCATTCAAAGGAAGCCGCTGTGTATGTCCATACACAACTGCCATTTTAAACAACTTCCCTTGGAATCTGGCTTTTCAGGATCACAGTGTCCTCAAATTGGCACCGACAAACAAGGAAGGGAAAGGAGTTACTGAACAGATGGTTGTAAGGCTCCATTCAGGGACCCACCTACAGTCATCTTAATTCAGATAGACAAATTTGTTCCTTAATACAAAAAATGCTTAAACTTTTCCAGTCAAAGAAGAACAGTATCTCATGGAGACACACAAGACAGAGATGAACCACAGCAGTTTTAGAAAGAGCTGAAAAATTATCAGCAAGAAGAAAAGTGGATTTTATTTGGGACTAAGGCTGTAATTCTAAACACTACAAAGTCCTACAGAACTCGGTAAGATTTGGATTTCGGATGACATGGCATGTTGAATCCTTCAAACAATCAACTCCCAAATATTCATAGAGATGACCCAAGCCTCTGACTCAATCCATCTTATTATTTCTGAGCAAACATTAGCATGTCCAGGATCAGCGAGACAAATTGCCCCTTGCAAGTTTCTTTGCAAGTTGAACAGCATTCAGTGCCACCCCAAGGGACAATCTGGGACACATTTCATATCTCCAAGTTTCTCGCCTGCCTGCAAAAAAGGAAGCAAGCTCAGCCTTGCCGTTTGGTGACCCCACTTCCAAATGCTGCCCCATCCTTCTCCACCAGCAAGCCCAGAATTACTAAGGACTCAGGCCAACCTACCTCACAGGGCAATACTCTGCATACAGAGAGGGGGGAGAACCCCTGAGGAAGGTGGTCTGAGCTAAAACCGAAGGAAATATAAAGGCACTAAAAGCAGAGCAAGAATTGGAAGGCTGGCTGGCTGGGGAACCAAGCCACCTTAACCTTCTAAAACTTCTGTCTACTTTTCTGGATAGCATGTTGCAATTAAAGATTTACAGCAATTGTTTTAATGAATTTTAACATACGTTTAATTTGTATTTTAATATGTTTTTATCTGGTTTGATTTTAATTGTTGTGAGCCACCCTGAGTCCTATGGAGATAGGGCGGCATACAAATCAAATCAAAATAAATAAATAAATAAATAAATAAATAAATAAATAAATTGTGATTTATTTATTTTTAATTATCTGTAACATGCCTTTGTTTCCCTTTTGAAGTATCAACATTACATTCTTACTGAATAGATTTCTGGGAACTAAAATGAACTACTTCTAAGATGCTTAAACGCTCTTCTATTTTTCTATAACAGGAAACGTTATAGAAAAATGTAAGTGTACAGGTAGTCCTTGACTTACAACCACAATTGAGCCCAACATTCCTGTTGTTAAGTGAATCACTGCACTTGTTCAAATTAGTAACAGGATTGTTAATTGAATCTGGCTTCCCCATTGACTGTGCATGTCAGAAGGTCCCAAAAAGTGATCCCATGACCCCATGAACACTGCAACCATCATAAATATGAACCACTTGACAAGCATTCGAATTTTGATCACATGACCATGGGGATGCTGCAAAGGTCGTAAGTGTGAAAAATGGTCATAAGTCCGTTCAGTGCCGCTGTAACTTTGTACTATCAACTAAATGAACTGCTGTAAATCAAGGACTACCTGCATTAGTTGGTAACTAATAACTAATAACTAACTAATGGATAGAAGTCCATTGGTAGCTCTGATTGGTTAATCTCCAATATGTCTAGGGAGATTCTCAGTCATCCAGGTTGTCTCAAAGGTGCTTTTTTTCAAGAGGCACTTTCTGGTTTTTCCTTGAACTTTCCCTTCTCATCCAAGCTCTTCCCCACCATCCAGCCAGAGCTGAAGAAGCTGCTTGGTTGAGAAGCCAAACGCCTACAAAGAAAAAAACAGAAAGTGCCTCTTAAAAAGAGCACCTTCAGGACTACCCTGACCTGGATGACTGAAAATCTCCATAGAATCAGAGCCGAAGCAGCTACTTGGATGATGAGAAGCCCAACGTCTTCAAAGAAAAACAAGGAAGTCCAGTTGCCTCTTGAAGGGAAAAAAAAAAACACAAAAACACATTTGTGACGGATTATTTTCGGTCCACAGAGGGGTCCCTGTCCCTGTCCCGCTCTCCGAGTTTGCTCGTTTCCCCTGCAAGAGATTTCCTGACCTAAACTAGGTAACGCAACCCTCAGGGCTAGTCAGTAGCATCACTAGCAACGGATGGCGTTACCTCGCTGGGTCACGAGAGGTCTGCTAGAGAAAAACCAGCCAGCTCAGAGAGCACCTGAAGGAGTCTCCCCCACCCTCCTGTCAACCCCGAGCTACAAAATATCCCCCCCTTTTAATAGTTTTCCAGCGAAAAAGGGAACCGCTTTGGGATTTCCAGCAGCTGAAGGCGCCAAGTTGCTGCGGGGTTGTGTGTGTGTGTGTGTGTGTGTGTGTTGTGGTGTGTGGGCTTACCTTCTCCTTGCCCCCGCAGTGGCAGCAGACGGTCCACAGGTACTTGAGGGTCCTTCCAGAGCAGGATGATAAAGAGACCCCCGAAGAAGGTGACCATGGAGGAAGCCAGGAAGGCCCACCACATGCGCTGCCCGCTGTCGCAGGGCACTTCCATGGTGATGGGGATGATGAGAGCGTTGGACGCCCGGGCGGGCGCCGACGACGAGGCCGTGTTGAGGGTGCCGCCGACGGGGCTGCTCATCCTAATGTTGCCGCTGCCGCCGCCCCGCCACCGCCGCCGCCGCCGCCCGAGTAGTAGCTGCTGGAGCCGCCGCCGCCGCCGCCGCCGCCTCCGCCGCCTCCACCGCCGCTGCCATTTGCCATGGCTAGCACCGAGCAGGGCGCGCCGCCGGCGCTCCGGGAAGCTGCTCTGGCCGATGCCGAGACCGATGCCGTCGCCAGCCCCGGCTACGAAGCCCATCCCCGGCCATGATGCCGTTCAAGCCCAGCGCAGCCGCCGCCGCCGCCGCCGCCGGGGCGTCCTGCCTTCTCTCTCTCTCTCTTTTTTTTTTCACCCCCCTCCCCTCCCCTCCCCTCCCCGCGCGCGGCCCCTCCCACCCGAATGAAGCGGGGAGGGGCCCAAAAAAAAAAAAAAAAGCGCGCCCGCCGCCTCAGCCGGCCCTCATATCTTTCTCACCCCCCCTCCCACTCCTCTCCTGCGCCGCCTCCTTGTCCGTCCGTCAGTCAGTCAGTCAGTCAGTGGGCGAGGGTGGCGAACTTGGCCGCTCGCTCAAGGCAAGCCTCCTCCTTCTCCTCCTCCTTCGCCTCAGCCGCCGCCTCAGCTTTCCTCCGAGTGGGGGGCTGCCGCGCTTCTCCCGCCGAGGCGCTCTCCCTGGTTGCTGCGCCTCGCCTCGCCTCGGCTGGCTTTGCCTGACGGAGGCGGCTGTGAGGAGACGGGCGGCTGAAGCGGGCGTGTGGGGGGGGGGGGGGGGGGGGGGAGGCGGAGAGAGGGAAGGAGGGTCCGTCCCAGCCGCACGCGCGCGGCAGCGGCGGCTGCTTTCGCAGGTGGCCCCGGGCGGCGGGAGGGAGGACGTGGAGGAGGAGGAGGAGGAGGAAGAGAAGAAGAAGCAGCGAAAAGCCGGCCGGCCGGGCTCTGGTTATGGTCCGTCCCTGTGGGCGGAGGGGAAAAGCGGATCCGGGCGGGCGGGCGGGAGGGCGGCTTGCGTTTCTGCCCGCTTAGCCAGGCTCCGGGTGAGGGGGGGGGGGGGGGGGCGGGGGGGGGATTGGGGGGGGGGGGGGGGGGGGCGCGGGGCAGGCGGGGGGGAGGGCTCAGAACCCCGCGCGGGTTATGCCGGTTGGCGGACGGCGTGACGCACGGGCTGTCAGTCACTCCTGGCGCGCGCCCGCGTATGTGTGTGTGTGTGTGTATGTGCGTGTATTTATATATATATGTGCGTGTGTGCCCCCGCCGCTTGCCGCCGCCGCGAATCGGCTCCGGCTCCACCGGTGTTTTTCCCAGCGTCTCTGCTGCGCTCGGCGGCTCTCGGCGACTTGCGTGCCTAAATCGGAGGGCCCGAGGTCCGGCGGTGGGAGCCGGAGGTTTGTGCCCGCCGCCACTCGCGCCCGCAGCCTCCCCTTGCTGTGCCTTGCCAGCCTCTTCCCTTCCCCACCCGCAGCTCTTCCCCCGGGGTCGGAGCGGCGAGCCTGGGGATACGGCGATAAACAGACGCGGGGCAAGCGCTGGGGCGTTTTAGTGTTCGGTTGTGCCTTCTTCTCTTTTTTCCTCCTCCTCCTCTTCTTCGTCCTCTTCCTCCTCTTCCTCCTTCTACTACTACTCCTCTTCCTCCTCCTAGTACTACTACTACTCTTCCTTCTCTTGTTCTCCTTCTTGCTCCTCCTCCTCTTCCTCCTCCTCCTCCTAGTACTACTCTTCCTTCTTTTTTTCCTCTCACCCTCTTCCTCTTCCTCTTCTTCCTTCTCCTCTCCTGCACTTCTTCCTCCTCCGCCTCCAATTCTTCCTCCACTTCTTCCTCCTCCTCTTCCTTCTCCTCCTACTAATACTCTTCCTCTACTTCTTCCTCCTCCTCCTCTTCCTCCTCCTCCTCCTCTTCCTCCATTTCTCCTCTTCCTCCTTCTCCTCCTTCCTCCATTTCTTCCTCTTCCTACTCTTCCTCCTCTTCTTCCTCCTCTTCCTCCTTCTACTACTACTCTTCTTCCTCTTCCACTTCCTCCTCCTACTCTTCCTCTTTATCCTCCTACTCTTCCTCCACTTCCTCCTCCTCCTCCTCCTCCTCCTCTTCCTCCGCTTCTTCCTCCTCCTCCTCTTTCTCTTTCTCCTCCTACTACTCTCCCTCCTCTTCCACGTCCTCCTCCTCTTCCTCCTCGTTCTGACCCATCTTGAAGTCTCCACGCAGAGCCCAGGGTCGTGTTTGTTGTTGTTGTTGTTGTTCCGTGCAAAAGAGAGGGAGAGCAAGCGAGCCAGCGATTGGCAGCGCTGAGTTGCAGAAACAGGTGCTTGGCAGGCAGCGGAGGAGAAGGCAGGCAGGCGGCGGACGGGGCTGGCGGTGTTTTTTCCCTTTTCCAGCGGATCGCCCACCAGGAAACGTTTCGGATGTGTGGGTCGCCTGGCTCCAGAATTGGCACCGAATTGGAAGAAAGCGGGGAGGCGGCGTGGTGGTGGTGGGGGAGGAGAGAATCCCTTAATCTTCTTGGCGCTGATTGGGAATGAAACAGGCGGGGGGGAGAGGAAGAGAGAGGAAGAGAAAGCCGATGAAAGCACCGGGGAGTTTCAGCCCCATAATTTAGGGAAGCCCACATTTATCCTGGGATAAATTTTTCCCCGGGACCAAAGAGGGCGGCTGGATGCCAAAAATCGGCGCAGAATCTCCTTGTCTTTTTTTTTTTTTTCCAGCTCGTCTGATTTTTTTTCAAGATTAATCCCCGACACAAGGAGAATCTGTCGCCACCGGTTTCTGAGAGGCTTTCATTACATTAAAAAAAAAAAATCCAACAACTGGAGAAAGAAAGAAAAAGAAAACCAAAAAACAGAAAACGGACACGTTGAAACACCCTCACTCACATTCCCATCGTGTCCACAAGCAACCTCGAAAACCTCCAAACCCAGAAATTCAGCTCTATTGAAGACCCTAATCGAGTTTTCCAGTTTAGTTTCTTAATTTTGGTTAAGCTTCTTTGGGGTGAAACAGGCAGCGTTACTCAAGGACTGCTGAACACAAGGCTTGGTTGACTTTGTAGTTGTGAGCAGGAAGGGAAGGGCAGCTGTAGGGTACATCTGGAGGGCAACATCTGCCTCATTTTGCCAGGAAAAGGACAGGGATGAGGATGTGTTTATGAAATCCCATAGAGTCAAGCTTGGCTCTGAAATCATTCCCTGGAAGACAGAAAAACAGCAAAGGGAGAGGAGCAGCCTGTGAATGGAATGGAATGGAATAGAATAGAATAGAATAGAATAGAATAGAATAGAATAGAATAGAATAGAATAGAATAGGAAATAATAGGAATAGAAGGAATAGAATAGAATATGGAATAGAATAAGAAATAATAGGAATAGAAGGAATAGAATAGAATATGGAATAGAATAAGAAATAATAGGAATAGAAGGAATAGAACAGAATAGAAGGAATAGAATAGAATAAGAAATAATAGGAATAAAAGGAATAGAATAGAAATAGAAATTAGAATAGAATAGAATATGGAATAGAATAGAATAAGAAATAATAGGAATAGAATAGAATACCGTGTTTCCCCGAAAATAAAACCTCCCCAGATAATAAGCCCAATCGGGCTTTTGAGCGCATTCACTCAAGCCCTCCCCAAAATAAGCCCTCCCTGAAAATACCCCCCCCCCAAATATTTAAACGCATGAGCAGCCGATCCCTGCCATTTCCTCTGTCTGGGAGACAGAGCTGGAAATCAGGTAAGATGGCAAGAGGAGGCCCGTCTTGCTCCACGCACCCCAAAATAATAAGACCTCCCTGAAAATAAGGCCAACCACTTTTTTCAGGATTCAAAAAAATATAAGACAGGGTCTTATTTTCGGGGAAACACGGGAATAGAATAGAATAGAATAGAATAGAATAGAATAGAATAGAATAGAACAGAACAGAACAGAACAGAACAGAACAGAACAGAACAGAACAGAACAGAACAGAACAGAATAGAATAGAATAACAGAGTTGGAAGGGACCTTGGAGATCTTCTAGTCCAACTCCCTGCTTAGGCAGGAAACCCTACACCACTTCAGACAAATGGCTATCCAATCTCTTCTTAAAAACTTCTAGTGTTGGAGCATCACAGCTTCTGGAGGCAAGTTGTTCCACTTATTAATTGTTCTCAGGAAATTTCTCCTAAATTGCTTCTCTCCTTGATTAGTTTCCACCCATTGCTTCTTGTCCTGTCCTCAGGTGCTTTGGAGAATAGCTCGACTCCTTTTTGTGGCAGCCCCTGAGAGCAGCATAGACAGGAGAAACTGAGAAAGACAAACAAAACCTTTAGTATTTACCATTCAACACTCCTTGTAGCTGGGAATTTTAGGAGCAACCACATCCAAAGCATAAGCCTGTGGCTACAGACAGGTGACCCCCGCAAGCCCTGATGCTCAAAACACAAAGTGAAAGTTTCTTGTCTAATTGACATTTGAGACTTGGGGAAAATATTACATGAGACAGATTCCAGTTCAGTTGTTTTTTTATTTAAATGCTGTGAGCTATCCAAAGACTGAAGAAAACCACAGCAAGAGCTATTTGTTTAATTGTTTATTTAAAGAATTGTTCTGACTCTATCACTGGGGTCCCCAAGAGTTCCGTCTTTGGAGACCGACAGAGAAGTGGGGGAGGGATGGAGGAGAGAAAATGGTTTTGTGTGAGTGGCAGGTGCACACGTGCGTGTGCGCAGCTTCATTTGTAAAGAGCCTTGGTGGTGCAGCAGACTAAAGTGCTGTTAAATAGCACTTAGCTGCCAGCTGCCTGCAATTACTGCAAGTTCAAATCTCACCAGGCTCAAGGTTGACTCAGCCTTCCATCCTTCCGAGGTAGGTAAAATGAGGACCCGGATTGTGGGGGCAATAAGTTGACTTTGTATATATAAAAAAGAACACCGCTGGGGTGGGGGCGAAAGCCCTACTAAGCAGGTATATACAAAAGTATGAAGGCTATTGCTTAATGCATTGTAAGCCGCCCTGAGTCTTCAGAGAAGGGCGGCATATAAATCGAACCAATAGATAGATAGATAGATAGATAGATAGATAGATAGATAGATAGATAGATAAATTTGCGTGAGTGGCGGGCATTCTGACATTGGGGACTCCTGCTCTATCCCACCAAGGTGAACTTGAGCACTGTAGTCTAAAACAAAAAAGAATTAATCAGAAACTGAAAAACTTCACCTTTTTAAAAAAAAAAAACAAACTAACAAAAAGTGTTTCATTTTAATGTAACCTGATTCATTCCAAAAGCTCAACACAGATTATAGTGTTTTCAACCTTGGGGACTTCACTTGTTTTATTTTAATTGTTTATTTGTATCCCGACTTTTTTTTTTTTTTACAGATAATACAAGGCAGTGAACATATGCAACACATCTTCCTTCTCCTATTTTCCTCACAACAACAACAACCTTGTGATGTGGGTTGGGCTGAGAGAGAGAGAGGGACTGGCCCAAAGTCACCCAGTTGGCTTTCATGGCTAAGGCGGGACTAGAAACTCACCCTCTCCTAGTGATTGGTCCAAGTCACCCAGTTGGCTTTCATGGCTAAGACGGGACTAGAACTCACCCTCTCCTAGTGATTGGTCCAAGTCACCCAGTTGGCTTTCATGGCTAAAGCGGGACTAGAACTCACCCTCTCCTAGTGATTGGTCCAAGTCACCCAGTTGGCTTTCATGGCTAAGGCGGGACTAGAACTCACCCCCTCTCCTAGTGATTGGCCCAAAGTCACCCAGTTGGTTTTCATGGCTAAGGCGGGACTAGAACTCACCCTCTCCTAGTGATTGGTCCAAGTCACCCAGTTGGCTTTCTGGCTAAGGCGGGACTAGAACTCACCCTCTCCTAGTGATTGGCCCAAGGTCACCCAGTTGGCTTTAATGACTAAGATGGGACTAGAATTCTCCCTCTCCTAGTGATTGGCCCAAGGAGATAGATAGATAGATAGATAGATAGATGATAGATAGATAGATAGATAGATAGATAGATAGATAGATAGATAGATAGATAGATGATAGATAGATAGATAGACAGATAGATATCAAAATTTCAATCTATCAAAATATATCAAAAATATATAGTATACATATGTATATACTAACAATGTTTTAAATACCCATAAGATTCCAACTAATTAACCACTACCCAACCCTGAGACAAGGAGAACCAGTCAAACAGTTCAGGATTTCTGTAATGGCTTCCATTCATTGTCCCAGTTAATGGCCTACTTTATTAGAAGCGAGAGTCAATAAAAGAGGAATGCAGGGAGATAAAGTATGAACCAATAACTTATCAGCAAAATTGGTTCTCTCTACAATAGCTACTTTCAGCTCTCTAAATTGCAGCAGTTAGCCACTGAGCAAGAAAATATGGCTTTATATTTAATATATGTATTAGGCTTTTGGTTTAAGCTATCCCTCAATTGTACTTTGGCATTTTAATAATTCTAGCTCCATTTAATAACGATTGCACTCAGTGTGGTCATGAGATATCGGATAATAAGAGACATCCCTACTTGAATCTGAGGGGGGGGGGAAGGAACTGGAGGTAAATAATATACCTATAGTATATTATTATCAGGGGTGAAATTCAGCAGGTTCTGACAGGTTCTGGAGAACCAGTAGCAGAAATTTTGAATAGTTTAGAGAAACGGCAAATACCACCTCTGGCCCCAGAGTGGGGTGAGAATGGAGATTTTGCAATATTCTTCCCCTGGAGTGGGGTAGGAATGGAGATTTTGCAGTATCCTTCCCCTGCCATACCCACTAAGCCACACCCACCAAGCCATACCACATCCACCAAGCCACGTCCACAGAACTGATAGTAAAAAAAAAATGGAATTTCACCATTGATTATTATACTATAATATTCTTCGAGAATCTTTACTGCCACCAGATTTTTTTAAAAAATTGTAAAAGATTTAGAATCTGGAGAATGCATTTGGTGAAGAGGTGAAGCGGTAGGAGAATTATATATATATATATAGTAGGAACAGTTTCCTTCCTTTTGGCTGGTATAATGTTACTCAAGCAGATTGTAAATTACTCATAGGTTGTAAGTTGCTTTAAACGAGAGCAGCACAGAAATCATGTTTTTTTTTTAAAAAAATGGAAAAGGAATGCACCATAAAAGAACCATGTTGCTTGATGCCAGCAATTTAGTACAGGCAGATAGAAGAAATGAGGCACTGAAGAACTTCAGAAGGACACCTTCAAAGTGAAAACAAATATGCTAAATAAATAGAGTAGAAATAGTTTAAATTTTTTTAAAAATGGTCATTATGGTTGTTGGTGGGAATGGAAAAATTGATGCTAACTAGACCTTTATTTAGAGACCCGGTGGCTCAGTGGCTAAGATGCTGAGCTTGTTGATCGAAAGGTCGGCAGTTTAGCGGTTCGAATCCCTACTGCCGCGTAATGGGGGGTGAGCTCCTGTTACTTGTCCCAGCTTCTGCCAACCTAACAGTTCGAAAGCACATAAAAAAACGCAAGTAGAAAAATAGGGACCACCTTTGGTGGGAAGGGAACAGAGCTCCGTGCGCCTTTGGCATTGAGTCATGCCGGCCACATGACCCCGGAGACGTCTTTGGACAGCGCTGGCTCTTCGGCTTTGAAACGGAGATGAGCACCGCCCCCTAGAGTCGGGAATGACTAGCACATATGTGCAAGGGGAACCTTTACCTTTAATGCCACCAGGAAAGATGTCTGCTGGTCATGGATTCCCTACCAGATATGATGGTTACCTGATGCCACTGAAAAGGTTGCTTACCAGTCCCAACATTAATGATTAATATCACCCTCCACCTGATTGCATTGACCTTTTAATAATCTAGGGCTTGTCTCTATCAAAGAGCAAACTCTGACTTCAGCAATACAGAAAACCTCAATAAGGTTTTATTTTAAAATCAGCCCCTCAAATGCAGGCCTAAGAACTTTTTAAGCCACAGCTTGCCTGTCCGAATGTTAAAAGACACCTATTTTCGCAAAGTTTAACCCGGAGATTGTGCACCAACACACACAAACCACCTCCAAGTCACCCGCAAGCATGAAAAAAACGATCATAGCAATACAACCTATTTTGTGTCTTTGTGATTGAAAATAAAAAGCTAGTCAAATACTTTAAATTCCTATGTGCAAAGGTTTAGCTGTAGGTATATAACTGAGCAGAGACACACCCTCAGGAAAACTACAGACATATTTATTTATTATTTATTATATTTCTATACTGCCTTTCTCCCGTAGGACTCAAGGCGGTGTACAGTCAAGAAAAAATATAGATACATAAACATCATAAAATTGCTAATTAAAATTATTATTATAAAATAGTTTGGCCCAATTAAAAAGAACCTAAAATTAGATAACATTTTAAAAACATTCACATGTTCATATGTTTAGCCCCGCCTGTTGGAACATCACGGTTCTGAGGGCACGGCGGAAAGCACGGAGATCAGGGATATTTCGTATCTCAGGGGGCAGTTCATTCCGAAGGGTTGGAGCCCCCACAGAGAAGGCCCTCCCCCTGGGAGTCGCCAGTCGGCATAATTTGACTGACGGTACCCTGAGTAGTCCCTCCCTGTGAGAACGAACTGGTCGGTGGGAGGCTATTGGTGGCAAAAGACGGTCTCGTAGGTACCCAGGTCCTAAGCCATGGAGCGCTTTAAAGGTGATAACTAACACCTTGAATCGCACCCGGAAGACCACCGGGAGCCAGTGCAGCTCGCGTAGGAGAGGTGTTACATGGGCGCAATGAGCTGCGCCCATAATCACCACGCGGCTACATTCTGGACCAGTTGGAGCCTCCGGGTGCTTTTCAAGGGGAGCCCCATGTAGAGAGCATTACAGTAGTCCATACGGGAGTCCATACATATGCAAAACACATCCTGCAATAGGTGTTCATTACTTGTTTGGGCATTTCTTTCCCCCAGGGGCAAGATTTTGTACATGAAGCATATCCAAAGCCATTATTTATTTGCTGATTTTATATTTTATTTTATTTTATTTTATTTTATTTAACTTTGCTTTGCTTTGCTTTTTACTTTACTTTACTTTACTTTACTTTACTTTACTTTACTTTACTTTTATTTTTATTTTTATTTTTATTTTTATTTTTATTTTAAGAGACGTGTTTGGCCACCTATCTTGACCATCTCTGAGCAGCTCACAAACTGTTTATTAAATTTGCGTGTCATTTCTCTCTCTGCCAAGCAAATCTAGGTGGCTGTTTGGTTCTATCCTGCCCTATTCTTTTCTGTTAGAATACTTTATTCTATTCTAAACTACAGTTTAGAGCTCAGCTGCTTTGAAACTCAACAAATTTGGTACTCAACACATTTTGATGGAAAACAATTTTGTCCCGGTACTCATCGTTCGTTTGGTACTTTAGTGATATTTGATCACCCGTAAAAGTATGGCTATTTCTCTTTGTGTTCTTTGGGGACACAATAACACCTGCCACCATAACATCTGGACTGCTCCTGACACTGCATACCTGTTCAATAAATGGGATGTGTGAATGAGATTATATGGGAAATATTAAAAGTCCAAAGGAGGAGAAAGAACGTAAGACAGAAGATCATGTCAGAATAATAAACCGAAGGTGAGATTTGAAAATGGCTACTGGCAGTTACCCAGATGAAGGATTCATCATCCCAAATCAGGGACAGAAAGCAAAATAGTGCTGTACCAATTAAATTTGCCCTGATCAATTACCCTTTTGTATCACTCTTGTTTAACCCAGGGGTCTGCAACCTTAAACATTCAAAGAGCCATTTGGACCCATTTCCCACAGAAAAAAACAAAACAAAAAAAACACTGGGAGCCACAAAACCCTTCCCATGCCTGACTATTTCTTGAGCGGCCACAAAACTAGCATGTGTAGTTAAACTAAATGTTCTGTTTTCTTCTGAAACTTTTATTTTCTTGGATTTATCCATGGCTGGCCTACCAGGGGTTGAAAAGCTCAATAAATCATGTACCGGCGGGTGTCGCACACTGGCGGTTGTGACACATATTTTGAGTGACAGGGAGCCGCAGCAGAGGGGTGAAAGAGCCACTTGCGGCTCCAGAGCTGCAGGTTGCTGATCCCTGGTTTAACCAGATGGAACCTACCTTGGTAGTTTCCCAAGAGTCACCACAGCTATTTATTAGTTTATTGGACTAGAATTGATCAGATTCTTCACATTGATTATGACATCCTGGGATCCAATATACAAAGGGAGGGTTTTATAAAGATCGCTCTAGACTCACGGAAAGCCACTTGTTGATGCTTGGGCCATTTAGAAGACTTGCCAGTGTCCAAGTGCCAGACATCCTGCTGATCAAGTAAGGATGAAGGTTTTAAGTGTTCTTGCCAACTACTTTGTGTATAATTGGAGAACCTGTTTTGGGGTAACTGCATACACAAGTAGTGTTGGTGTCAAGAGCCAGGAAAATCAGGAGATCCAGACATTTCAAAAGGATATAAATATTTATTGTACACTTAAGCTCTCTACAAAAATCTGAACTACTAATGGCCAAGGGAAAATTAGCGGGAGATAATAGTAGAAGGAATTCAAGGTGGGCTGGACTTAAATCTCTTGTGGGTGTGAAGGGACTCATGACTGATGATGCATTTGACTCCTCCTTCGGGCTCAGTCTGGTCATCTCCTACAGGTGGGAGATGGCAAGACAAGAAACAATGGATGGAAACTGATGAAGGAGAGAAGCAACTTGGAACTAAGGAGGAATTTCCTAACGGTGAGAACAATTAATCAGTGGAACAGTTTGCCTCCAGAAGTTGTGGGTGCTTCATCACTGATGGTTTTTAAGAAGAGATTGGATGGCCACTTGCATGAAATGATATAGCGTCACCTGATAGAGCAGGAGGTTGGATTAGAAGACCTCCAAGATCTCTTCCAACTCTATTACTCTGTATTCTGTATTCCGTATGAGCTATCATGAACTTGTTTGCATCCTCTATTAGTTCAGTTTCTGGCATGGCCTTCTCTGCACTACTTTCACTGTCGGAGGAACCCCCAGAAAATCAGTCTTGCAATTTTTGCTTTTAAAAAAAAAAAGAAAAGAAAAGAAATGTTGCTCTGGATATAGCAACAGAAATTTCTACAAAATCACAAGAGTATATTTACATAGCTGACTCCTTAAACCTGCTTGCTATTGAATGTAGCACCAAGGAATTTCTACCTTTTTTTTTTTTTTGTCAATTTTTAAAACATTTATCTCCAAAGTTAAAATACAAAATGGGGGGGGGAGGGAGAAAGAGGAGGGGAAGGAGGAAGAAGAGGAGGAGGAGAGAAAAAAAGCATCAACTGCAAACAATGCCCAAAAAATAGCAATAAAAATGTGTGTACAAAAAAATAACAAATGACAAATATATCATTAAAATTAAACATAAAATATTTCTCCTAGTTGCACGCTCAAAAATATATCTGAAATATCTGGCATATCCTCTAACCTCCCCCACCCCCCCTTACATAACAGGTCTTCAAGTAATTATAAACTTTCCTTTCTATATTTAATAACAATACTGTGTTGTATTGAAAGATGACACTGAAGGGAAAATCTATTTATCAATCAATCAATCAAGTGAACCTACCTTATATTTACTGTATAAAAAAAGCAGTCAACAAGTAACCCCCAAAAACAACTTTAGTTTTCAAAGCCCTGTGTTGATTAAATCATTTCTACCTTTTAATAGCCCTTCAGATCATCATAAATTATATAGGACATTGAAGGACGAAGATTGCCCATAATATATTGGTGCCATTGTGTGTCATTAAGCCCAAAGATCATTCTGCTGATATTTCTTCACAAATGTAGTCCTAACATCTATTCATATCAGTCCTGTCCATTCTCAAAAAAAGGTTCTTCTCAACTATGGAATTATATAAATGGCTAGATAAGGCAGAGCACTTCCCAGTGAAATACTGTAGTCAGTTTTGTTCCTTTATATGTCCCGTGGACATTACAAACATTACAAACAGTCTAATTTCTTCACACTTTGGCCAAACTAATCAGACCAAGGAAAACTGATTTAGATAATACCTTGCTTTGATTTGATACAATTGTATCCATCTTTTTTTTATTATTTATTTGGCAAACCAAGTTTGCCAAATAAATAAAAAAAGTATCTTAGAAGTATCCATCTAAATATTTTTATGATAAAAGTCAGTGCAGGTGTATTGACCTTTCCTTGTAAATGATAAGGAGGATGCTTTGATGTGCCAGTCTTTTCGGACTAATGGACTATTTGACTCCCATGTTTGACATTAATGATCTCTTCAGTGCAAGGTGTGTGAAGGTTAGCAGTTCGACAAAAGGTCTTCATGAAATAAAAATTAATCCAGTCTTGTGGAAATATTTATGATGATCCAAAGGGCTTCGGGTTTAGAAAATCTACAGCAAAAGGTTTTACTGAACTGTGTTTTAGGGCAGCTTTCAAGAGAGAGAGAGAGAGACAGAGACAGAGACAGAGAGAGAGAGAGGGAGGGGGGAGGGAGGGGGGAGGGAGGGGAGAGGGAGAGAGAGAGAGAGAGAGAGACCGTATGATAGATAGATAGATAGATAGATAGATAGATAGATAGATAGATAGATAGATAGATAGATAGATAGATAGATACCATGGTATATATAGATATACCATGTTTTCCCCAAAATAAGACATCCTCTGATAATAAGCCCAATCAGGCTTTTGAGCGCATGGCAATAAGGCCAAGTGCTTATTTCAGGGTTCAAAAAATATATAAGACAGGGTCTTATTTTCGGGAAAACATGGTAGATAGACAGAGACAGAGACAGAGACAGAGACAGACAGATTCTCCATCCAAGAACATTGAAGGATTTTTTAGGACATCAGCTTTCAGAATCGGCTTCATGATAACATTGTGAGACCTCACTGTTTTTCAGAAAAAAACGAGACAAAATAAGAATATTTTGGGGGCTTTAGAACTAAACAGGAACAATTTTCTTTTATCTTTACACATATCATTTGTTGGGTTGCAAAACCCATAGCAACAAGGAGTAAAGCTCCATCTGGTCCATCTGTAGCTCAAACAGAATGCCTTATTTAGGGGTGTGGGGTCTCTTTATTCTGGCCCTTCCTTGTGGAGTCAGGGGTCCATTTTATATTAAACAAACCACCTTCAACCAGCCTACTTGAAAAAAAGATCCCCAGTTCTGTCCAGAGGTGCCAAAATATATCTCATTTTACTAAGAAACAGGCTACATTTGCAGAGGATGCTTTGCATACATGACTAAAATAATTACCTTAAACATGTAACCAATAATACCCTGCAGGACATGCTTAGCACATGCCGAAAATAATAGTTTTGGATATGCTTTGTGCAGGTGTAGAACCTGCCCCTGTGCTAGATTTGTGGGTTGTTTTTTTTTAAAGTAGTAGCTTTTATTTTCCTTCAGAAAGGCCGAAAATAAGGTACGTTATTGTGGCAATCGATTGTACAAGTTTAATAACAATCATCATATCTATTGTGACTTCAGTGACTGTACTTCCTTTATTATAAAGGACAGTGCTTTATTTCAGAAAGCTGTCCTTTAGCCTTTATGAATGTAATTATTTGTTTTCTTGGTTTTACTCTTCAGTTTGGCTCTGTAAAGCAAATAAATGCAAACATTTTTTTATCGTTATGTAATTAAATTCAATTATTAAATTACATTAAATTAATCCGTCATCTTCTAAAGCGACATATTATTGAAAGACACTTTTAACGGGGATGACTGTAACTGCAAAAACTAGGGTTTTTGGCACTCTGACAAATTCGCCATCAACAGACACATAGCTATCAACAACAGCTACATACTATGCAAAAGAGACAAAAAAGAAAAATAAATATATGCACAAACTGTGCATGCACACACACACACACACACACACACACACATAACATACTGTATATACATTATTAGCTTAACTTGTTATATACAAGTGCCATGCACAGAAAACTCATAATTGCTGAAGCTTGGTGGACTGGATAAAATAATCCAGTGGGGCAGAATCCCATTGGATTCATGCTGGTCTGGAAAGATCAACTCAGGTTTCTTCCTGGGTTGCAGAGTTGAAAACTATTGGAAGAAATGTCCATCTGGGTTCAGTTCCAAGTGGGAAGAAAGACACTGGGAACACGGAGACTGCTTGAAAAGATGGTTTAATGGTGGGCAGGACCACATGGTTTTGAGGTCCTGGGCAAAAAGGCACATGGGTGTGTGTGAGAGAGAGATTTATACCCTCTGTTGGGCTTTGAATTTGAGCTTGTATTCTGATTAGTTGTCAGACTCCCATGGGGCCATGCAGGGGTAACTTTGTAGGTTGTCTGTGTCCCAGGCTTGGTTGAGCCTTGCTGGGTGATGATATAATGAAAGGGCTTTAGGCAATTCCTACTATGGCTCTGCTTGAAAGAGATAGATCTTAGTTATGTAGAATAGACTGGCCCAGGTCTTAATGGCCCATTGACAAGGGTGGGGGGGACTGAGTTTCTGCCTTCCTTTTAGGGGAAATATTCTGCCCTTTTTAATATTTCCTAAAATATCTCATTTTCCTAGGAGGGGGCTGGGTGCTAACTTCCTACACTGGGTTGCAGAGTTGAAAACTTCTGTCTCTTGATTCTAGTGAGAGAGTTAGGCGTGGCCCTAAATCTTTCCCCAATAAATCTGTTCTCTCAGAAACATATCTGGCAGAATTATGTAAAGCTTCTTCTGAGAAGAAGACAGATGAGTACATTGTGGCTTTCAAAAAACTCAGAAGCCACTGAATTGAGCTCTGGCCAAATAATTATTAACAGCCATTTAAATTACTACAGGAGTATTTGTGTGCCACAGAAATTACAGGTGAAAAACCCTATGAAATCTGTCCTGAAAACACACAAGAGGCCAATATACTTGATAACAGCCCAATGTTTTCCCATATGAAGTTTCTGGACACATAAAATCTTACACCACAAAGCACTACAATCAGCTTCAACAAAATGCCCAACAAAGAATAAAATCATTTCTCTGTGATTATTTTAAAGCCCAGCAGAATTTGCTTTAATGTTATACATATCTTCTCCAGCAATTGAGGAACATAACTCTTCTCATGTGAGCCTCAGAATTCAAATATAAAAATATTACTTTATACGACAATAAGATTATATTTAAACTACCATTCCAGGCTGGCTGTTTGGTCATAACATTAAATTGGTACAAAAGCATTCAGCATTGCTGGAACCAGTAAAATAACTGGAAATTTCCCTGTTTCACCTAGAATAAGTTTGGTAAGAAATTGAATAATTGTGATTTAGTTTTATACAAGCATATTCAACGAAGTATCTAAAACAGTGTGCAACTCTTGACATTCACTATCTTGACAATATTGCAAGGACACAATCCAGAGGTGGGTTTCAGCTGGTTCTGACCAGTTCTGGAGAACCGGTAGTGGAGATTTTGAGTAGTTCAGAGAACCGGTAAATACCACCTCTGACTGGCCCCGCCCCCATCTATTCTCTGCCTCCCAAGTCCCAGCTGATTGGGAGGAAATGGGGATTTTGCAATAATCTTCCCCTGGAGTGGGGTGGGAATGGAGATTTTACAGTATCCTTCCCCTGCCACACCCACCAAGCAACACCACGCCCACCAAGCCACACCCACAGAACCGGTAGTAAAAAAATTTGAAACCCACCACTGACACAATCACAAATCACAGATTGCGCCAAGTCTTTAGTCCCTAAATTTTAGAGTTTGAGATTTTAGTCTCTGTGAAATTAAACACCTATGCATTCAGATGGATGAAGAAGCATTTCTTTGCACATTGCAACATTTATCCCTACAAAATAGGAAGCTACCAACTTAAGGAGCCCACTGGATTTGGCAGAAAAATTAATTTCAGTAAATAGTGGCTATAATAAGAATGTGATTGTCAAACGATATCACCAACTATTAGTCATTATAACAATGGAATTTTTTATGAACAAAGGCAATGTCCTTGGGTTATGACAGGATTTGGAACCGGAATCCATCACTAAGTCATGAAGTACAATGTTACATGACTGTGTCACTTAGCAATGGCAGTGGCAATTCCATCAGTTACCATGGTTAAGCAAAGACCACATGATCATTAATCAAGGATGTGGCTGTGAGTTTTGACTTCCTGATGGCTTCCCCATTGACTTTACTTGTGGGAAGCCAGCAGGGAACATCGGAAATCATGATCATGTGACTGGTGAGATATCTCAATGGCCAGAACTACAAGGACCCATCATAATTGCTATTTCTTCAGTGAAGTCATAACTTTTATTTATTTATTATTTATTTATTAAATTTCTATACTGCCCTACTCCCGAAGGACTCAGGGCGGTGAACAGCCATGAAATAAAACACATACATACAAAAAATTTAAAATCGAATAAAATGAATTAAATAAATTTGGCTGAATTTAAAATACCCTTAATTTAGAATACCCATATTTTAAAACACACTAAAATTTAAAATTTGCACTTAAAAGGGAGAAGAGTTAGGCCAGGCCAGCTTGATGAAATTAAAGAGTCTTAAGCTCGCGGCGGAAGGTGCACAGATCCGGGATCCTCCGTATCTCTGGGGGAAGCTCGTTCCAGATCGTAGGTGCCCCCACAGAGAAGGCTCTCCCCCTAGGGGCCGACAGCCGACATTGTTTGGCTGACGGCACCTGGAGGAGCCCCTCTCTATGAGAGTGTACCGGCCGGTGGGAGGCTGTTTGTGGTAGTAGGCGGTCCCATAAGTAGCCAGGTCCTAAGCCATGGAGCGCTTTAAAGGTGGTGACCAGAACCTTGAAGCGCACCCGGAAGACCACCGGGAGCCAGTGCAGCTCGCGCAGGAGAGATGTTACATGGGAACTCCACGACGCTCCCATAACCACCCGCGCGGCCGCACTCTGCGCCAGTTGGAGCCTCTGAGTGCACCTCAAGGGGAGCCCCATGTAGAGAGCGTTACAATAGTCCAGACGAGAGGTGACGAGGGCATGAGTGACTGTGCGTACAATACTTTGAATGTATTGTGACCCAGGCCCAAGTAGGTATTATCAGACGCAATCAGTTCTAAACAAACAGACTTTATTAGAACAGCTGAGAATTAACTCATTCTCAGCGTAGTCCAAACTAATTCAAAACAAATTCTTCATAACACAATTCTTCAGCCTTATCACCAACCTTGGTCTACTTTGGCAACCTGCCAAAGGCTTTTCTTGGCAAAAGTTCAGAAGCAGAAGATGCCAACAAGAAATAAATGCAGCAAGACAAGAAACAAATCTACCAACGTTGTTTTCCGACAAAGAGCCCAAGAGCCATTGCTGGTCTTTTAAGCCTTATGGGAGGGGCCAATCATTTCTTGGCCTTACTCCTGAGTCGTCCTTTTTGCTTTAGCTGCTCTTGCCTTCTGGCAGCTCTTATATATAAATAAAATAATAGCATACAGCCTTTTTTTTTTTTTTACTTTTGCATGATACTGTACACTAGCCATTTCTCCAACAACAAACTTATCTAATCAGCAAAACCCAAAATCAAAGTTTTGGTTTCCCCCCCACCTCCCCACCTCAAACACAAAGCCCAGAAGCGGGTTCCAAGTGAAAAACAAAGTTGGTTATATTCTTTTCTTTAATTAAAGCGGTCAATTCGGTGTCTCTGCTAACTCCATCAGCTTTTGCAACCAATCCTCCACTGTGGGAATTAGAGGAGCTTTCCATCTGTGTGTACATTCTTGCTGTTGCAAGCAAATAGAACATCAAAGTTCCACATTTATTTTCAGGTTCTTTGTCCTTTAAGCCTTTAAAAAAAAGTTCCTAGTTTTATCTTTATTTTGATAAACTAATAAAAAAATTGAAAGATTAAAATTGGCCCTATTACATTCCTTCCTGTCCCATTTTCCTTACTTCCCTCTTCAGCCCTGTGGGCATTCTATATTTAGTAGGAAGTATCACGGGAAGTTAAAACTACTTAGCACTCAACTGCTCACAAACACCTTTATTGGATACAGCGTATGTTTTCCTTGCAAGGACATGCAGATCCATCATATGATACAGAGGTGGGTTTCAGCAGGTTCTGACCAGTTCTGAAGAACCGGTAGCGGAAAGTTTGAGTAGTCCGGAGAACCAGTAGTAAAAATTCTGATTGGCCCCGCCCCCATCTATTCTCTGCCTCCCGAGTCCCAGCTGATCAGGAGGAAATGGGGATTTTGAGTGACCTTCCCCTACCACGCCCACCAGGCCATGCCACGCCCACCAAGCCACACCCACAGAACCGGTAGTAAAAAAATTTGAAACCCATCACTGATATGATACTCTGCCTTTGCTATATGGTGTGAGTATATCCGTATATCTTCAGATTAGTAAAGTAACCAGGAAGACACCCTGCTGGGACATCACCGATCATGGTACACTATGATTTTGTTAACCCTCATGCTATGCCGTGATTTTGTTAACTGCGATTGATTGAACATGGCACAATTGTGTACCCTGTGCTGAAGCATGAAGCTTCAGGATTACAAATCACAATTTCTGGATTCGAATCCCTGCGAGAGTGAAGCTCACTTAACAAATGTCTCACCTAGCAACAGAAATTTTGGGCTCAATTGTGGTCGTAAGTTGAGGACTATCTGTGGGGTGCTTGTGATATTTCCAGCATGGGTGAATTAAACTATTCAATAGTTTTCTATTGAAACAAGCAAAATATCCAGAGTGAATGCAGTTAGGGAATATCATAATGGTTGTTGTTATTGTTGTTAGTTGCAAAATCGTGTCCGACCCATCGCAACCCCATGGACAACACTCCTCCAGGCCTTCCAGTCCTCTACCATCCTCTAGAGTCCATTTTAAGCTCACACCGACTGCTTCAGTGACTCCATCCAGCCACCTCGTTCTCTGCGGTCCCCTTCTTCTTTTGCCCTCAATCATTCCCAGCATTAGGCTCTTCTCCAGTGAGTCCTTCCTTCTCATTAGGTGGCCAAAATATTTGAGTTTCATCTTCAGGATCTGACCTTCTAAAGAGTAGTCAGGGTTGATCTCCTCTAGGACTGACCGGTTTGATCACCTTGCAGTCCAAGGGACTCACAGGAGTCTTCTCCAGCACCAGAGTTCAAAGGCCTCAATTCTTCGGTGCTCAGCCTTTCTTATGGTCCAATTATCATAATGGTATGGTCCTAATTTGGGGGTTGAAATATATTTGTGGTACTATGCGATACATTGCTTTGTTGTACTGTTTGTGAAGAGTGCCAAAAAGACGCCTTGAGCTCTGTGGGGTTGACAGCTGATGCAGAGAGTTGGTGGCTGTTTTTGTTATGGCATTTTATATTCTAAAATCTCGGCAAGGAATCACATTTCATCGCGTTACACAACAGACCCAACCAACCAGTTCCACCTGTACACTAAAATCACTACCTCTAATATTTCTCCCGTTTCCTTTTCTGTCCCACCAACTTTTCCAACAGTCGTCATGGTAAGAATCTATTTCTAAAGAGGTTGCCAACCACCGTTTCTCTGCCTCCAGCCTGCGGAAATTCCAAATGGGACACAATAGGTGAACAAGTGAAGTTTAACAACTTTAAAACTCTTCGATAATTCAGCACCTTGCAGGATTTGTGAACATGGCATGATTGCTTGGCCAGGAAGTGTGCTTTTTTCCTAACAAGTATTGTCCTCATCTCTTCTTTCAAATTTTCCTAGGGCTGTAGCAATAGCAGTAGCACTTAGACTTATAGACTGCTTCACAGTGCTTGACAGCCCTCTCTAAGCGGTTTACAAAGTCAGCCTATGGCCCCCAACAATCTGGATCCTCATTTTACCGACCTCGGAAGGATGGAAGGCCGAGTCAATAGCAACAGCAACAGCAATAGCACTTAAACTTATATACCGCTTCACACTGCTTTTACAGCCCTCTCTGACCAGTTTACAGAATCAACCTATTGCCCCCAACAATCTGGGTCCTTGTTTTATGATCTCGGAAAGGATGGAAGGCTGAGTCAACTTTGAACCGGTGAGAATTGAACTGCCGAACTGCTGGCAGCCGGCAGTCAGCAGAATTAGCCGGCTGTGCTGCATTCTAACCACTGCGCCACCATGGCTGTAGCTGTCTGTAGCAAGGGCATTGTTAGGGTCCAAAGCAGGGGTGAAATGCTCCTGGTTCAGACCGGATCGGGCGATCCGGTAGCGATTGTATCAACTGGTTCAGAGAACCGGTAGTGATGGTGGCGTGAGGCTCCGCCCACCCACCCGATTGTCATTACTTTCCTGATTTTTACCCTCTGTGCATGCACAGAAGGTTTTGCATATGCACAGAGGGTCTGCACACGCATGTGATATGCGCACACAACAAGCAAAGTGTGCACTTCCGAACTGGTAAGGAAAGTAAGTAGATTTCACCCCTGGTCCAAATTATGGCGGTGTCCTTAGGGATTGTTATTGTTTCATGATGGTCCCTTACAGAGAAAATAGAGGTGCAGCTGAGAGGTGAAGGAAGGAAATGGAGATGGAGATGATTAACATAGACTGAGTGTCCTTTGGAAGGACAGATACTGAAGCTGAAGCGCAAATACTTTGGCCACCAAATGAGAAGAAGAGGACTCAAGGGAAAAGACCCTGGATGTTGAAGGCAAAAGGAGAAGGGGACAGCAGAGGACATGTGCTGTGACTGAACAGCAATAACAACACATTTAGAATGAAGTTTGATGGCAGCTTTCAAGGATAGTTCTACCGTGATATGTGTGGCTTAAGTTGCAGATTAGAAGCGGCACACAGCTTCTTATGTCAACCACCACTTGCTGGGTGCTGCTATTTCTAACTGGCTGAGTACCAACACTGAAGCATCCTTATTTTACCCAAGCAAGGTATTTCAGATTAACAGTGTTGAAACAGACCTTGTAGGTCATCTAGTCCAACCCACACCCCAACCCAGTCCATCTCCAAGCAGGAGATCCTACACCATTTCTGACAAAATGGCAGTCCAGTCTCTTCTTGAAAGCTTCCAGTGGTGAAGCTCCCACAACTTCTGAAGGCAACTTCTGTTCCATTTGTTGATTGCTCTCACGGTCAGAAAATTTCTCCTTATTTCTAGGTTGAATCTCTCCTTCGATCCATTATTCCTTGTCTGGCCTTTGGGTGCTTTGGAAAATAGCTTAACGCCCTCCTCTCTGTGGCAGCCCCTCAAATGTTGGAAGACTGCTATCAACTCACCTCTGGTCCTTCTCTTCACTAGATTAGCCATGCCCAGTTCCTGCAACCGTTCGTCGTATGTTTTAGCCTCCAGTCCCCTAATCCTCTTGGTTGCTCTTCTCTGCACTTTTTCTAGAGTCTCAACATCTTTTTATAGTGCGGTGACCAAAACTGGATGCAGTATTCTAGGTGTGGTCTTACTAAGGCTTTATAGAGTGGTATTAGTACCTCACTTGATCTTGATTGAATCCCTCTGTTAATGCAATTTAGGATTACATTCAATGGGTTTCTACTAAAAGTGTCTTGCCTACCTCTACCCAGTGCAACTGATGCAAACTCTTCCTCTGGTCATGTGAGTTAAGAGCTCACCGCTTTTCTTTGAGTGAGATGGAATGCTCTTCATAAGATCAATTGTGCATTTTCTCAACTGTAAAATGTTCAGCTCAACTCTTGTCACCCGACAATCTGCGGCACTCTATCTACACTTGCAACTTCAGCACTAAAGAACCCTGGGCCATCAACTTCCAAGTCTTCTTCTCTTGATTTCATCTCCAAGTCTTCTCCATGCAAGGCTCCACCCAATGGAAGGGACAGTTCTTCCTTCAGCCTTCCAATCTGCATTTTTCAACCGTGATTGAAAAAATATCCAGCATTGTCAACAGCTTGTTAGTTATTTTCTCATTGGAAGACTTCCTTTCATATCAACTGTAACCAAGGCAGGCTGCTGGCTGGTTTGGTTTCAATAACGAGTTATTTATAAAATAAAAACAAGCAGGTACATATAGCATTTCTTCAGGATTTTATGTTCTAGATCAGTGGTGGCAAACCTTTTACCCACTGAATGCTAAACAGGTATGAGCTTCACGTGACTTACATGCATGCATGCTATTCACTCTAAGGCGCGGCTCCTCCCTCATGCACTGCATGCACAACCACACCATCTGTGCATGCGCACGGCTTTCATGAGGTTCCCCCCATGTGCTGTGTGCACAATCACACCATCTGTGCATGTGCGCAGGTTTTGCACGGCTCCCCCGTGCTCTGTGCGTGCAATCACACCATCTGCACATGTGCGTGGGTTTTGTGCGTGCAATGCACACGCATGAATGTCATCTACGCAAGCATGCACGCATGCGCAGGACAGCTCCAAAGACCAGCTGGCTCCCCTGAATTACACGCATGTGCACCGGAAGCTCGAACACCAGCTGGGGTGCGCACACATGTGCATCTGCAGGCGAGTTGGTCGACAGCTCGCATGCCCAGAAAGATGGCTCTAAGTGCCACCTCGGGCACGTGTGCCATAGATTCTCCATCACAGTTTATTTTTTATTTTTATTTATTTTTATTAGTCATATTTCTATGCCCCCACTCTCCGAGGACTCTGGGCAGCTTACACCAAAGACGGTATACTAAATAGCATATTGCCCCCAACAGTCTGGGTCCTCATTTTACCCACCTCGGAAGGATGGAAGGCTGAGTCAACCTTGAGCGGGTGAGATTTGATCCGCTGATCTGCTGAACTAGCAGTCAGCTGAAGTAACTGCAGTACAGCACTCTAACCACTGCGCCACCTCGGCTCTTTCTGCGCTATCTCGGTTCTAGATAGAGTCACAGATTCATTTTGCTCCAAGATTTTCGCCCCAGAGTTGGAATCCGTACTAAGAAAACTTTTCCTTGACTTTTAAGCGATTATGTGTAGGCTAACATTAGTGTAAATTGTGTTTTAAAAGCATTTAAGCTGTGGAATAGAATACGTTATCAACCATTCAGGCTTTCCAATTTGCCATTTCTTTAAGCACTTCTGATGACTTTCTCAATCTATTTCCCCCCGGTTTCTGAGAGCCACTTAGGTGGCAAGGTCAAAACTTCCATCAAGAATCTTCATTTTTTGCCAAACCGCTCTTAAAAATGGACTGCATGAACCATTGCACTGAAATGTTTCTAATACAAAAAGAAATACAAAAAAAATGGAAAGCAATTACAGTGACTTTCAACCATACAGTACAGTCATTAACCTCTTTCAAACACAGGTCTAAGGTTACAGAGAAATGATTTTTTTCTCTCCCCCCGCCAAATCAGTCCGAACCGGCTGAATACCACCTCTGATTATACTGCTTAATAGGAAAATATCTCGGAAGACAACAGCTAAACATTTTTATTTATTTGTTTATATTTCATATAAATTTATAGTTCTATACTTACATTTCATATTTATATAGACATGTAAATATTTACATTTAATCACGCCCACCTCCCTCCGAAAGGGTGTCTGGACAGTGTGCAACGTAATCAAGAAAAAAAATCAGAATTCATTTAAGATTTAAAAGTTTTAAATGTCTAAGTACAACATTATGAACATTTCAAAAGATGAAGAATTCCAAATTGAGAGGAAGATGAGCGGTTGTTAATACAGGGGGAGAGGAGGGGTTCTCACGAGGCTGGCCAGCCGGCCACACGATTTTATGGGCCATTTGTGTCCCCCACACACAAAGCTGCACAGCCATGTTCTGTCCCCTTTGCAGAAGGTCAAGAGATTGGGGGCTTTCCTCACTTTTGGGGGCAGGATATTCCACAAAGCAAGGGGAGAATCAGAACAGTCTCTCTTCCTAGACACCTGCCAGTCAAAATTCTTTGACTGATGGCAACAGACCTTCCCTGCCAGATTGAGTGAGACGGGCTGATGAGATGTAGGTAGCCTGGCCTAATACTTCCATGTTCTTTCCCTTACCATACCAAGCATGGCCTGAACTGTACAGAAAAAGATCATCCAGCAGATTAGGGTAGAACCAGTGGTGGTATTCAGCCAGTTTGGACCAGTTCGGGTGAACTGGTAGTGATGACCTGTGGGTGGGGCTGTTCCCCCGCCTGGCACTATGCCGTTTTATTTAGCCATGTTTTCTAAATTGCTGTTGTGACCCAGGCCCAAATAAATAGTATTTGATGCAAACAGTTCCAAACTAAATTAAAACAAACTCTTCATAACACAAATTCTTCAGCCTAATCACCAACCTTGGTATAATTAGGCAAAATGTCAAAGGCTTCTCTTGGCAAAAGTTCAAAAGCAGAAGACGCCGACCAGAGATAAGTGCAGCAAGAATATCAACGTTGTTTTCCAACAAAGAGCCCAAGAGCCATTGCTGGTCTTTTAAGCCTTATGAGAGGGGCCAATCATCTCTTGGCCCTACTCCCGAGTCGTCCTCTTTGCTTTAGCTGCTCTTGCCTTCTGGCAGCTCTTCTCATGCGTGCACTAGGAACAGGCTCCTCCTGTTCCTCTGTCTCTCTGCTGTCAGCCTCTGGAGGCTCCGGAGTCTGCACATCAGTCCCAGATGGCCCTGGCCCCATCTCTGCCTCCGACGCAGAGCCCTCATCTGGGCCTACCCCAACCTTCAGGACTGGCCCACGTTCTTCCTCAGCCTCGTCGCTGTCCGACTCCGCTGCCAGCTCCGCAGGCTGTTGGTGAACCACAACAGTTGCATGCATGCGTGCAAGCTGTGCGTGTGAGCAATACGCATGCATGGAAGGCCACATGCATGTGCAAAAGGTGAGCGCGAGCGAAGCAAGCATGTGTGTGGCGAACCAGTGGTAAAATTATGTGAAGCCCACCTCCGGGCAGAACAGTCTTGTTCCTGTGGCCTCAGTGCTGAAAGCAACTTACCCAAAGCCAACACAAACAGTCTTTCCAATGGACTGCAGTTCACCTAAAAGAAGGCATCTGATGGAAAAAGAGGGAGGCTATCACACAAGTCATAGTGCTAAGAGAAAAAAACAAAACCATTTGGTCCTTGCTGAACTGTTGAAAGAATCCTGCCCTCCACATGAGAAAAATTGTCCCTCCCTCACATCAGAGGTTCTTAAAGATCTCACTCCAGCCACAAATGATTAGGCCTCAAATTTTTGTATTTTGGACATACAATAGTGGCCAAAATTGTGGAAACCTTTTGAGAAAAGTGGATTTTCTCAAAAGGCTTAGCACCTGGATACTTGCGGGACCGCCTACTACCACCAATAGCCTCCCACCGGCCGGTACGCTCCCATAGAGAGGGGCTCCTCCAGGTGCCGTCAGCCAAACAATGCCGACTGGTGGCCCCCAGTGGGAGGGCCTTCTCTGTGGGGGCACCTACTGTCTGGAACTAGCTCCCCCCAGAGATAAGGAGGATCCCGGATCTGCGCACCTTCCGCCGCACTTTAAAGACCTTACTATTTCACCAGGCAGGCCTGGCCTAATTTTCTCCCTCTTTTATAAAGGATTTTTAATTTTTAAATATCTTTTAGTATTTTATACATTCAATTCTAAATTGGTTTTAAAAGTTTGGGGTTTTAAATTTGTCGGGGCCAAAATTATTTAATTTGATTTTATTCTACTTTTAAATTTTGTATGTATGTGTTTTATTGTTTGGCTGTGCACCGCCCTGAGTCCTTCGGGAATAGGGCGGTATAGAAATAAAATAAAATAAATAAATAAAATAAAATAAATACATTTTCTAAAAGTAGCTAATAGCACCACTTTTTTGAGGGGGGGGAGTAGTACCATAAAATTATATATCAATGGAAAGATAATTTAATCAAGAATGTAATGCAATAACTTTTATGAAAGATTTGCTATTAGAACAGCAGTTACAGAATGAAGAAGACAAGTGAAACACATCGAAAAAACGAGATATATAAAAATTATCACCATGTCAGTTAATACATAGTTGGGTAACCTTTTGCATGAATTTCGGCCTTACAACGTCTTCCCATGGAGCGAACCAAGTCTTTTAGTTCTGCAGCTGTTATAATGTGAAACCAAGATTGAATGATGGCTTCTATTAACTGGGTTTTACTGCTGGATCGCTTCTGACTAACAAGTTTCTTTAGTTGGCTCCAGAGATTTTCAATTGGGTTAAGGCAGTGGTTCTCAACCTTCCTAATGCCGCGACTCTTTAATACAGTTCCTCATGTTGTGGTGACCCCCAACCATAAAATTATTCCTAAAACCATTGAAAATATGTGTTTTCCGATGGTCTTAGGCGACCCCTGTGAAAGGGTCACTCAACCCCCCAAAGGGGTCGCGATCCACAGGTTGAGAACCACTGGGTTAAGGTCTGGGCCATTCCAGCAGTTGAATTTGATTATCTTGAAACTCCAAAAAGAAAAAAAAAGTGGTGTTATTAGCCATCAAACCTCAAACGTACACTTTTCCCAAAAGGTTTCCACAATTTTGGCCACTACTGTACGATGAAAAGACTTATGGTAGCTCTCTTGAGAAAGCCATTCTGCTGGGAAAGGTGGAAAGAAAGAGGAGAAGACAACCAACAATGGTGGCAAGGGATGTTGGAAGACCTGAAGGCCTAGGGTGGGGACAGATACAGAATGCAGAATAACAGAGTTGGGAGGGACCTTGGAGGTCTACTAGTCTGACCTCCTGCTCCGTCAGGAAATCCTAAACCAGATCAACTTGCAGATCTTTTTTTTGTGATTGCTAACAATTCATCTGATAACCTGATAACACAATCGGTTATCGTAGAAGTTCACTAAACACTCAGCTATCTTCTGGAAGGGATCTCCTAATAGAGTTTGAGATCATTTAGTGAATAGGATGATCTACTAGGGTTTAATTATCTTGGTATCAGAAGAAGCAGACTGTGCTGTGTTTGTTTCTAAACTCTGCTGTCACTACAAGAGGACAAACATCAGATCTATTTATGCATTGCTGAAATTCTACACACTTCACTCAAGTAAACAGCTGCTTAATAACAGTTCCTTTGCTACTGGATCATTTAAAATGCGTACTGACCGTTCGCTTTTCCAGGACAGCCTAAACACCCATGTAAGATTGAGGATGGAAGCAGCTAGATTGTGTTACACTGACACCACAAGCTAAGTGACATTCAGCAAAAGATTGGGTTGCGTTTTGAGAACCAGTGGAGAGGATCCTATGGAAAACAACTCTTGAAATTTTCCACTCTAGTTGTGGAAAAGTACAATCAAGGAGAATCACTCCAAGCAACATTATATATTAATGGAGAGTCTTCTGACCTTTCACATAACAAAAAAAAATAATATTTTTTTAAAAAGGAAAATTGAAGAGGAAAGCAAGAAGGGAGATAGAGGAAAGTTATACAGTGTGATTGCTAAACTGTGAACTGTGTCAAAGTTAGATCCCAAATGTTGGAGACAGAAGAAGGGTGGGTTCTGCTTCCAAATCCCCCTAACCCAGACACCCAAATGGGGAATTGGAAGGGGAGAAAGTAATAGAGATAGATGGAGGAAGGCAGAAGAGATAGACTGTTGACTGGGAAGGAACGAGCTTTGAACCAGGAATTAATTTTGGTTGTAGATGAAGGTGTAGGGTTTCCATTAGGAACTTCTGTCTGGTGGTCCTGGAAGAAGACCACCAGAGGAGAACTTGGTAGCTAAGAGGAACACAGATGGGGGGAGGATAGCAGCAGAGGTGGGCAAGGGAAGGAGGACCACCAGGGGAGAACTTGGTAGCTAAGAAGAATGGGGGAGAACTTGGTAGCTAAGAAGAACAGAGATGGAGGGAGAATAGCAGGGAGAATAGCAGCAGAAATGGGCAAGCAATGGAGGACCACCAGAGGAGAACTTGGTAGCTAAGGGGAACAGATATGGAGGGAGGACAGCAGCAGAGGTGGGCAAGGGAAGGAGGACCACCAGAGGAGAACTTGGTAGCTAAGAGGAATGGAGGAGAACTTGGTAGCTAAGAAGAACACAGATGGAGGGAAAATAGCAGGGAGAATAGCAGCAGAAATGGGCAAGCAATGGAGGACCACCAGAGGAGAACTTGGTAGCTAAGTAGAATGGAGGAGAACTTGGTAGCTAAGAAGAACACAGATGGAGGGAAAATAGCAGGGAGAATAGCAGCAGAAATGGGCAAGCAATGGAGGACCACCAGAGGAGACTTGGTAGCTAAGGGGAACAGATATGGAGGGAGGACAGCAGCAGAGATGGGCAAGGGAAGTTTGGGGCACAAGCCATTCCAGGAAATGTGACCTTGGATACCTAATCCTTAATATAGCCGTTCCCCTCAATCTTATTGGGAAACCAATCCCAGGCATAGTCGTTTTGATCACTGCAACAAATCTAACTTCACCAAAAATAGAATTGTGAATCAGGTAGCAGATCTGGCATGTGTTATCCAAAATCTAGCTGGGTTACAGAAAAAATAATAAAATGGGGCATACTGTTCAGTTCTTGGATAGTGTCTACTAAGCCATAATCTGGGGGAATGGACTAGAGAATGTCTACTGGATATTCTCACAATGGCAAGAAGCACTGTTTTGTGGGTGTGAGACTGAAATTGTGAGCCAAAAGGAGAAGCTGGGAATCCTGCATAACAGCAACACTTCCTGGGCTACACATCATCATTGTAGGGGTACATATGGATTAAAAATAGAGTTATTAATTCATGCAGGTTACTCATCCTTCCTTCTCTTGTATTGTGGTTTGGAAATTCATGGCGAGCATAATCTCATTGGTTCACCCTAGATCCTTTATCCTCTGTGCATCTCTTTCCTATATCTCTTCTATAACATGCAGCAGAATTCAATCAATCAATCAATCAATCAATCAATCAATCAGAATAGAGCTGGAAGAGACCTTAGAGGTTTTATTTTATTATATTGCATTGCATTGCATTGCATTGCATTTTGTATTTTATTTTATTTTATTATTTTTTAATTATTTTTTGAGGGAGGTGTTGAAAAAAGAATGAAAATTCAGTTTATACTTTCCAAGCTTCCTATCTCTGTTTTAGTACTGAAATTATTTCATATCATTAACAGAATTAAACTGAAGATTAAAAAAAAAAAGTAGGGGAATCACATAAATCACTGGCTTCCAGGAGATCTTATCTTAGCTCAGGGGTGTCAAACTCAAGGTCCAAGGGCCGGATCCGGCACACTGGTTACTAACCCGTGTTTCCCGGAAAATAAGACCCTGCGTTATATTTTTTTGAACCCCAAAATAAGCATTTGGCCTTATTTTTGGGGAGGTCTTATTATTTTGGGGCGCATGGAGCAAGATGGGGATCCTCTTGCCATCTTACCTTCCAGCTCTGTCTCCCTAACCCTTTCCAGAGGAAATGGCGGGGACTGGCTGCACATGCGGTTAAATATTTTTGGGGGAGGGCTTATTTTGGGGGGAGGGCTTATTTTCGGGGAAACACGGTAGATTTAATTTAATTTAATTAATTCAATTTATATGCTGCCCCTCTCCGAAGACTCAGGGCGGCTCACAATACATTTTAAAAAATCATAAAAACATTTAAAAATTAAAAACATTAAAAACATTAAAAACTCATTCACACCATTCATGGCCGGATCTCGCCAGATCACAAGAGTGAGATCAACAGCCCCAGGCCTGCTGGAAAAGCCAGGTCTTCACCGCTTTTTGGAAGGGTGGGGATGGTCCGGACCTCAGGAGGTAACTGGTTCCAGAGAGCTGGGGCAGCCACAGAGAAGGCTCTCCCCCACGGGCCCACCAGCCGGCATTGTTTAGCTGACGGGACCGGAGGAGACCAACTCTGTGGGATCTTACTGGTCGCTGGGAGCTATGCGGTAGAAGGCGGTCTTGAAGATAGCCAGTGTTGTGGCCTCTGAGCCTATCCCATCGGAGGAAAAAAGCTCCGAGCATGAGGAAGAGGAGTCAGCCAGGCCTCCCTCTCCAGGCCCCTCCCCTCTGGCACTGTCTCAGGTGCCGGCCGAGGGAGAGGAGATTAGCCGGGAAACAGGTGTCTCGGATGAGAGTGAAGGAGAGACATCATTCCTGGACGCACGCCTCCGAAGGCGTGATAAACGATTGCAGCTGCTCAGGAGGCATGCTAGGGATTAGAACTGAGTCACTGGACCACACCCCAGAGACTATATAATAGAGGATGGTGGCCAGTGATCCCTGTGATGAACAAAAATAAATCTTGGATAGTCACTAAAGCATCGTCCGAAACTGCGGAGAGGAATATTATTTTCTGTTGGTCCAAGGGCCAGATCCGGCACATGGGTTACTTACCCGTGTTTCCCCAAAAATAAGACCCTGCGTTATATTTTTTGAACCTCAAAATAAGCCCTTGGCTTTATTTTTGGGGAGGTCTTATTATTTTGGGGCGCATGGAGCAAGATGGGGATCCTCTTGCCATCTTACCTTCCAGCTCTGTCTCCCTAACCCTTTCCAGAGGAAATGGTGGGGACTGGCTGCGCCTGTGGTTAAATATTTTTTGGGGAGGGCTTATTTTTGGGTGAGGGCTTATTTTCAAGGGAGGATTTATTTTCAGGGGAGATCTTATTTTCAGGAAAACACGGTAGATCTGGTCTGCGGGGCTGTTCTGGAAACCGCAAAGGACTGGCCCGCAGTGCTTCTGCCAGCGAAAACGGCCCACCCAAACTCTGTTTTCACTGGCAGAGAGTTGCAGGAGGCCGTCGCAGTCGGAAATGGAGCTCAGGAACCTGTTTTTACTGGCAGAATGCTCGAGCCCCCACAGGCGCTGACACGAGTAACGTCGAGCTGGCCAAACCCCCTTGGCCACGCCCCCCTCGGCTCCCCAAGGTCAAACACAATCCTGATGCAGCCCTCAATGAAATTGAGTTTGACACCCCTGTCTTAGCTGGTTATTTGATGTGAGCCAATCAGCTGATCTGCAGCTATCTTACAAGCAAATCAACCCTATGGACAGGATTTAGGGTGATTAAATACAGGGCCAAATTAAGGTTAGAAGAAGGTGACAAAGAGCCAAAAAGAATCTAAACTTCAACTAGAGATGCCCTACTGCAATATTTGGCCTTGATGCTGATGTCCTTTATTATATGCATGAGTGGGAAGGAAGGCACTGACGTACGTAATCAAGGAAAAGTTGCAATGCCCAGCACAAAATCAGTGGATGCTGATGTTGCTTTATGCAATATAGTTTATATCAACACGTATAGTTTAGCTCGTGCAAAACAAGCATACCATCAGCCTCCTGGATGAATAATCTTTCTCTCTCTTTTTTCCCTTCTTCCTTCCTTCCTTCCTTCCTTCCTTCCTTCCTTCCTTCCTTCCTTCTTTCCTTCCTTCCTCCCTCCCTCCCTCCCTCCCTTTCTTTTCTCAATTTCTCTCTTTCTCTTCTTTCTTTTTCTCTTTCTTTCTTTCTTTCTCTTTTTCCCTTCCTTCCTTCCTTTCTTTATTTATCTCTTTTTCTTCTTTCTTTCTCTTCTTTCTTTCTCTTCTTTCTTTCTCTTCTTTCTTTCTTTCCTTCTTTCTCTTGATTTCTCTCCCTTTCCCTTCCTTCCTCCCTTCCTTTCTCATTCATCCATTCATTCATTCAATCAATCATTCATTGCAGATAGGTCTACTGAGCAGGCACAGTTGCAAAAAAAAAAAAAAAACCCTCAGACAACCTGTAGATTGTAATAAAGAGATACAGAAATCTCCAACCCTTTCCTGCCAGCTTGCGCTCTCTGGATTTTGGCAGCTGACAGTCTGAATCTTGAGTGATTTCCTCCCCTTCATACTCCAACACTGGAGGTTTCTAAGAAGAGATTAGACAATCATTTGTCGGAAATGGTATAAGGCCATGGTGGTGAACCTATGACACGCATGCCCAAGGTGGCATGCAGAGCCATCTTTCTGGGCACGTGAGCTGCCACCCAACTCACCTGCAGCTGTGCAAGCACACGTGCCACAGCTGGTGTTCGGGCCTCCGGTGCGCATGTGTTCAATTCTGGATATCCAGCTGGTCTTTGGAGCTCTCCTGTGCACGTGCACGTGTTTGCACATATGTGTGCGAGTAGCTGTGCGTAGCGCGTGAATGCGATGGCATTCACCCATGTGCATTGTGCACATGAAAGCCACACACATGCGCAGATGGTGCAAATGCATGCGCAGCGCACAGGGGGAGCAGCATGAAAGTCACACGTATGCTCAGATGTCCGGTTGTGCGTGCAGCGCACGGGGGGAGCCGCATGTAAGCAAAGCGTGAACCTGTTTGGTTTACTCAGTGAGTAAAAGGTTAGGGATACAGGGTTTCTAGCCTGAACCAGGAATTGGCTAGAAGACCTCCAAGGTCCCTTTTAACTCGGTTATTTATTTATTTATTTATTTATTTTATTTGTTTAAATTTCTATACCGCCCTTCTCCAATGTAGGACTCAGGGCGGTGAACAGCCAAAGTAAAAACAAGACATACATACAAAACATAAAAATCTAAAATCTGTTTAAAATAATTAAATAATTTTGGCCGTAATTAAAACATTCCAATTTAAAATCCGTTTAAAATTTGACTCAAGCCAGCCCAGCTAGTTGAAATAAATGGGTTTTTAGGGCCCGACGAAAAATCCGGAGGTCTGTTATTGTACGTAGCTCTGGGGGGAGGTTGTTCCAGAGGGTGGGCGCCGCCACAGAGAAGGCTCTCCCCCTGGGGGTCGCCAGCCGACATTGTCTGGCGGACGGCACCCTGAGGAGGCCCACTCTGTGGGAGCGTACTGGCCGGTGGGAGGCTATTGGTGGCAGAAGGCGGTCTCGTAAGTACCCCGGCCCTAAGCCATGGAGCGCTTTAAAGGTGGTCACCAACACCTTGAAGCGCACCCGGAAGACCACCGGGAGCCAGTGCAGCTCGCGCAGGAGAGGTGTCACGTGGGAGCGCCTCGTCGCCCCCAAAATCCCCCGCGCGGCCGCGTTCTGGACCAGCTGGAGCCTCCGGGTGCACCCCAGGGGGAGCCCCATGTAGAGAGCGTTGCAGTAGTCCAGGCGGGAAGTGACGAGTGCCTGAGTGACTGTGCGTAGGGAGTCCCGATCTAGAAAGGGGCGCAACTGGCGTATCAGGCGGACCTGATAAAAAGCCCCCCTGGCCACGGCCGCCAAGTGATCTTCTAACGACAGCCGTGCGTCCAGGAGGACGCCCAAGTTACGAGCCCTCTCCGTGGGGGCGAGTGATTCGCCCCCAATAGCCAGCGATGGCGTCAGCTGGCTATATCGGGACGCCGGAAGCCATAGCCACTCGGTCTTGGAGGGGTTGAGTTGGAGCCTGTTTCTCCCCATCTAGGCTCGCACGGCCTCCAGGCACTGGGACATCACTTTAAGGGCATCATTGGGGTGGCCTGGGGTGGAGATGTACAGCTGGGTGTCAACAGCGTACTGATGGAACTCCACCCCGAAGCCACGGATGATCTCACCCAGCGGCTTTACATAAATGTTGAACAGAAGGGGTGAGAGGACCGACCCTTGTGGCACCCCACAAGCAAGGTGCCTGGGGGTCGACCGCTGCCCCCCTGTCAACACAGATTGCGACCGGTCAGAGAGGTAGGAGGAGAACCACCGCAAAACGGTGCCTCCCACCCCCAACCCCGCCAACCGGTGCAACATGATACCATGGTCGATGGTATCAAAAGCCGCTGAGAGGTCTAACAGGACCAGGATAGAGGAGCAACCCCTATCCCGGGCCCTCCAGAGATCATCCACCAATGCGACCAATGCCGTTTCCGTGCTGTGCCCAGGCCGGAAGCCGGACTGGAGCGGGTCTAGATAGACAGCTTCATCCAGGTACCGGGGAAGCTGTTGCGCCACCACACTCTCAACAACCTTCGCAATGAAGCGAAGGTTGGAGACTGGACGATAGTTAGCCAAAACAGCCGGATCCAGAGAAGGCTTCTTGAGGAGGGGCCTCACCACCGCTTCTTTCAAAGCGGCCGGCAGGACCCCCTCACTCAAAGAAGCGTTAACAATCTTCTGGAGCCAGCCTCGTGTCACCTCCCGGGAAGCCAGTACCAACCAGGAGGGACACGGGTCCAATAAACATGTGGTCGCGTTCAGCCGTCCCAGGACCCTGTCCATGTCCTCGGGAGCCACAGGATCAAACTCCCCCCAGATAACACTCTCAAGACCTGCCTCAGTCATCCCGTCTGGACATACCCAGTCAGAGGCCAGCCCTTCCCGAATCTGAGCGATTTTGTCATACAGATACTGCACAAAATCCTCAGCTCGACCCTGCAAGGGGTCATCCCGCACTTCCAGATGGAGGAGGGAGCGGGTCACCCTAAACAGGGCGGCCGGGCGATTATCTGATTCTGCTATTCTGGTTATTCTGCTTGGCCACCAGGTCCCCCTTTAATATGTCTATGGAGATTCTCTGTCATCCAGGTCATGAAAAAGGTGCTTTTTCAAGAGGCCACTGCAAGGATGAAAGGATGGGTCAACCTTGAGCCTGGTGAGATTTGAACTGCCAAATTGCAGGCAGCTGGTAGTCACAGAAGTAGCCTGCACTACTGCACTCTAACCTCTGTGCCATCACGGCTCATAAATTCTTCTCTTTGATAAGCTAGACATGCCGAACTCTTCATTTTTTAAAGGTCCCTAGCCATAAATGTTTCTTTTAAATAAACAAACTACTCTGGGAGAATTACTACTACTACTACTACTACTACTACTACTACTACTACTACTACTACTATCATGACCACTACCACTATTACTACTACTACTACTACTACTATTACTACAGTGCAGTGGTGAAATGCAAATTTTTTTACTACCGGTTCTGTGGGTGTCGCTTGGTGGGCATAGCAGGGGAAGGATACTGAAAAATCTCCATTCCCTCCCCACTCCAGGGGAAGGATACTGCAAAATCTCCATTCCCTCCCCACTCCAGGGGAAGGATATTGCAAAATCTCCATTCCCACCCCACTCTGGGGCCAGCCGGTATTTGCCGGTTCTCCAAACTACTCAAAATTTCTGCTACCGATTCTCCAGAACCTGTCAGAACCTGCTGGATTTCACCCCTGCTACAGTGGTGAAATCCAAATTTTTTTACTACCAGTTCTGTTGGTGTGGCTTAGTGAGCGTGGCTTGGTGAGCATGGCAGGGGAAGGATACTGCAAAATCTCCATTCCCACCCCACTCTGGGGCTAGCCTGAGTTGTATTTTCCAGTTCTCTGAACTACTCAAAATTTCCGCTACCGGTTCTCCAGATCCTGTCAGAACCTGCTGGATTTCACCCCTGTAGTACTACTACCACCCCCACTATTACTACTACTATTACTACTACTACTACTACTTTTCAAGCATGAAGTCAGGGCAGCCCCATGAGAATCGCAGTTGACTGTGACGAAAATTTGTTTCGCTAACATTTGCAGCAGCCGAGAAAAGAACATGGAATTTTCATTCTCAATGTTGTGACACCACCGGCAGTGAAGATCCGTCTTCAAACACATCCCTCTGGAGAAAAAAAAGGCTAATGTCACCCTTCATGGCACACCTCCATACCACGTAGAATCATGGGATAATTGAAGGCAGGGGTACAGATAGACCACAACCCACTCACATCTGCTCTTCATATTTGTGTGGGTACATCTGAATGCCATCTACTCTTTCAGAGTTCTGGGGAGGGGGGGAAGGGGGTTTGCCTGCTGCCTCATATATCTGGAATTTAGTCCAAAGACACCTACGTGATGTTGACTCTTGGCATCGACGTTTAAAAACTTCATCCTTTGCTAAAATTAAACCTAAGCCTGGGTAGCTGAACTGAACGCACATTCTTGCTTATTTGCTTCTATTTCCCCCTCTTCTTGTACTCTGCCTCATCCTGCTCCAATTTTAGATTTAAATTGTGCAGGATGGGGTTTTCCTGTTGCTATGCCATGAGGACATATTATCTGCACTAATGGGTCTTTATAATAAGTAGCAATATGTGGATTGATTTTGAGAGGATTCCTGTATCTCAAGCCCTCTTTAAAAAAAAAAAAAAAGATAATAGCATTAAGAAAATAAATGAACCAGCCATGAATTTTCTGAAAAGCCTGATTGCAATGAAAAACCTGATCATTTATTAAGAATGATAACTGGTCAATACTTCACCAGTTTGAGCCAGTTCTCATTGTCTGACTTAGTACCTTCCTTACCTGTCATATATCAGTGCATGGAATTTTAGCCAAGGCATCAGGTTGAGAAAATTGGTTCCTAAACAGTTAAAAAGTTTTCTCCTCAGAGATGGAATCTAAAATGCCACAAAGGAAAAATTGGGCCCAGAATACTATTTCTACAAATTATCAATTTCTAAGTAGGGGTGGATTCTACTTACCTTTACCTTACCGGTTCACGGCGGGGCCGCACGCGCTCTTCTGCACAAGTGCAGAAGCTTCTGAGCATACACAAGAGGATTTTGATGACATTGGGGTTGATGGTGTTAAAGGTATAATCGCAAAATGTCATCTGTCCTAAGTAAAGCTGCCTTTTGCAATTGACTGGGAGTTGAATTTGTCAATGCCGATGGTGTTCTAATGGTGCTCCAGTTGTTTTGGGATTGCACCCAAGGTGCCTATTACTATTGCTTCTACCTTTGCTTTCTTTTAGTAATAGCAATAGCGCTTAGACTTATATGCTGCTTCACAGTGCTTTATAGCCCACTCTAAGCAATTTACTGAGTCAGCCTCTTGCCCCCCCAACAATCTGGGTCCTCATTTGACCAACCTCAGAAGGATGGAAGGCTGAGTCAATAGCACTTAGACTTATATACCGCTTCACAGTGCTTTATTTATTTATTTATTAGTTCGATTTATATGCCGCCCTTTTCCGGAGACTCAGGGAGGCTTATAATGCGTTAAGCAACAGCCTTCATACTTTTGTATATACCTGCTTAGTAGGGCTTTTGCTCCCCCCCCCCAGTGGTGTTCTTTTTTATACAAAGTCAGCTTATTGCCCCCACAATCCGGGTCCTCATTTTACCTACCTCAAAAGGATGGAAGTCTGAGTCAACCTTGAGCCTGGTGAGATTTGAACTTGCAGTAATTGCAGGCAGCTGGCAGCTAAGTACTACTTTAACAGCACTTAGTCCACTGCGCCACCAAGGCTCTTTACAGCCCTCTCTAAGCAGTTTACAGAGTCAGCCTATTGGTCCCAACAGTCTGGGTCCTCATTTTACCCACCTCGGAAGGATGGAAAGCTTGCCATCCTTTGCCACAGTCATTCTATTTCTATTTGCAGGTGTTTCTATTTGTAATCTTCTCCAGTTCCTTCTCTTTGGTTCTTCTGTCTTTAGGTACTGCTATGTCTACTATGACCTTCTCATCATTCTCCCGTTTATTATCATTATCAACATTACTATTTATTTGTCCATGAAGACCCAGAGAAGCAACTCCATAGAGCATCACTTCATATTTTGGACAAATGAGGTCAAGACCTATCAATTTTGAGTAGTCCATGTTGCTGGGAAAGATGGAAGAAGTAACAAGAAGAGAAAAACTGTCAGCAAAGAGCATTTATAATGGTGAAGGATACTCTCTTGAAAGGTCAATACAATTTTCATTACACTGGCCAATATATACAGTAGTGTCCAAAATTGTGGAAACCTTTTGGGAAAAGTGTATTTTCTAAAACTGGCTAATAACACCACTTTATTTGGAGTAGTACCATAAAATTATATATCCGTGGAAAGATAATTTAATCAAGAATGTAATGCAATAACTTTTAGGAAGGATTTGCTATTGGAATAGCAGCTACAGTATAAAGAAGAAAAGTGAAACACGTAGAAAAAACAAGATATACAAAAATTATCATCATAGAAAAAACAAGATAAACAAAAATTATCACCACGTCAGTTAATACTTAGTTGGGTAACCTTTAGCATGAATTACGGCCTTACAACTTCTTCCCATGGAGTGAACCAAGTCTTTCAGTTTTGCAGCTGTTATCATGTGAAACCAAGATTGAATGATGGCTTCTATTAACTGGGTTTTATTGCTGGGTCGTTTCTTTAGTTGGTTCCATAGATTTTCAATTGGGTTAAGGTCTGGGCTATTCCCAAGCCATTCCAGTAGTGGAATAGGATTATCTTGAAACTCCCCCCCCCAAAAAAGTGGTATTATTAGCCATCAAACCTCAAAAATACACTTTTCTCAAAAGGTTCCCACAATTTTGGCCACTACTGTAGGTAGTCCTTTACTTACAACAGTTCATTTAATGACTTTTCGAATTTACAATGGTACTGAATAAAGTGACTTATGACCATTTTTCACAGTTACAACCTTTGCAGCCTCCTCTTGGTCACCTGATCAGAATTCAGATGCTTGGCAAACGATCCGTATTTACAACCGTTGAAATGCCCTGGGATCACACAATCCCCCTTTTGCGACCTTCTGATGAGCAAAATCAATGGGGAAGCCAGGTTCGCTTTACAACCGGGTTACTAACTTCACAACTTCAGTGATTCACTTAACAACTGGGGCAAGAAAGGTCATAAAATGGAGCAAAACCCACTAAACCAATGCCTCACTTAATAACAGAAATGAGCGTAGGCTCTATTGCGGTCATAAGTAAGGAGTACCTGTATTGCTTTTTAATAGCTACAATGAGATGTGCTGAATTCTGAAATACTAAGATTGTGATAATAAAGAGGCAAAGAGAAAGAATCTTTATTGTGAGATCAGTGGTATCTTAGAAAATGAGGAAAGGGAACCGGAAGGGGAAAAGAGATGAAAAAGAAAAAGATGAGCATTTGAAAGGCAGAAGGAGGGGAAGAGAAAATGTCATCCTTAAATGGTCCCTTTCAGTGGTGAAATTCAATTTTTCTTACAACCGGTTCTGTGGGCGTGGCTTGCTAGGCGTGGTGTGGTTTGATGGAAGTGACTTGGTGGGCGTGGCAGGGTAAGGATACTGCAAAATCCCCATTCCCTCCCCACTCCTGGGGGAAGGGTATTGCAAAATCTCCATTCCCACCCCACTCTGGGGCCAGCCAGAGGTGGTATTTGCTGGTTCTCCAAACTACTCAAAATTTCCACTACCGGTTCTCCAGAACCTGCTGGATTTCACCCCTGGTTCCCTTGATATTTGTTTATTTCAAATAGAATACAAAAGGCTTTATACCAAATACGTATTAGGAATAATCCATTATATTCATATTGGCAGGCAAAACTCATTAATTTATTTCCAATTGACCGATTTATCTCTTTGAAAAGAGGTTACAAGGCATTATAACCTCTTTTTAATCGTACGGCATTGAAAAGCAATATTCCACCATTTACTAGGGCATTTGCCGTGAAACCGAGCAATTGATGCGAAAGTCAGCCTTCCCAACCGTACCGCTTCTTCACGTTTCACAAACAAATCCATATTGCTTTTTCTTAAATTGAGTTAGCCAATCAAAATGTTGCCTTAGTTGGCTCAATAAAAATGAACCAACAAATTGGAAATTACCCGGTGGATGTAAAAACGTCGTGTCTAAAATCTAAGTGTTTTCCATTAAGGGGAATCCAATATTTTCTTTTCTGGATAGGAGTCAAAACACACAAGAAAAACCACTCAGGCTGAGATTCTGTGCATGATACATTTCAATGAGATTCATCCAGTGCTCAATATTTTTGCCTTATCTCCTTACTCTAAAGCTTTACTTTTCTTTAAGTTCCTCCTCCTTCCTCCTTCGGATGAGTTGACTCAGCCACTGCCATACCCCAGTAGAAATTGTGTGTATTGTGTGTATATGGATTGTGTGTATATGTTTATTTAGGAGTTGTGGTGGCGCAGTGGTTAGAATGCAGTATTGCAGGCTAATTCTGCCGACTGCCAGCAGTTCGATACTGATCGGCTCAAAGTTGACTCAGCCTTCCATCCTTCTGAGGTCGGTAAAATGAGAACCCAGATTGTTGGGGACAATAGGCTGACACTGTAAGGTACTTAGAGAGGGCTGTAAAGCACTGTGAAGCTGTATATAAATCTAAGTGCTGTTGCTATTGCTATGTGCATAGAATTGGATTTAGTGGCATTAATTTTGTTCTGCATAACAGTCTGCTAGCTTTCATTTAATAACCTCTTGCTGCACAGCTGGGCAATTTCACACTTATCCTTACTGAAGTATAAGAATAGCATTTTAAAAAAAAAATACTTTCATTCATTCAGCCACTTGCTTCTGTTGAGCAAGTCAGAGAAAGCTTGAGCTAGCTCTCTCAAAACTGTTTTTGGGGGCTTCCATTCAAGGTGAAGTTTCTGCTATGCCTTATTTAAAGGAGATGAGGATTTAATTGCCTCAGGAAAAAGAAACTTGGGATCTAAGAGGCTTTTTCTCCTGATCTTTTTCTATGCCACCCCAGAAACAACTGTTGATCAGCAGACGACTGAGTGGAATAGCCTCTGACAGGCACAGACAGGTATGTGCAACTGTCCTTCGTTGAGATGCCAGAGAACTCTGGCATTGCTTCACAAAAAGGTCTCCAAGATACCATCCAGCATTTTCAATTGGGCCCCAATGGAGAAAGGTGAAGGGTATACAGCTACCCAACACAGCCTCTGCTCTGGAACTGAAGTCCTAGGCCAGGGGTCAGCAACCCGTGGCTCTGGAGCCGCATGTGGCTCTTTCATCCCTCTGCTGTGGCTCCCTGTTACTGGTTAGCTCCACAATTGATAGGACTTTCGGTTAGGACAGGTAGAGGAAAAAGGATGCCGCACTAGGAGGAGACTCTATGGTGGGTGTTATGTTCTAGCTATGTAAATTTGGAGGGAAAAAGAAGCGGGAAAATACTTAAAGCGGATTGGCTAAAATGCCTGACAGGTCCCTATATAAGGAGAGCTGTCAGACAGTAGGCTACTGGATTCTGTACATAATTAATTTATTTTATTTTATTTTATTTTTGAATTTGTATACCGCCCTTCTCCCTGAGGACTCAGGGCGGTGAACAGCCAAGTAAAAACATCAAATACAAATATTAAAATACAATTAAAAGTATATATAAATTTGGCCCCATTAATTAAAAACGATAAACAAAACACTTAAAAACACTTAAAAAATTAGGCCAGCCCGGCTTGCTGGAAAAGGAAGGTTTTAAGGGCACGGCGGAAGGCACTGAGGTCTTGGATTCTCCTTATCTCTGGAGGCAATTGATTCCAGAGGGTAGGTGCCCCCACAGAGAAGGCCCTCCCCCTGGGGGTCACCAGTCTGCACAATAAAGAGCTGTTGCTTGTATCCTGGCTCCCGTCTCCTCATTTGCCCCAATCCAACAGTGGGGGACCGGACTTCCGGTCAGCAGAGGAAAAAGGATGCCGCACTAGGAGGAGACTATGATGGGGGAACCTGACTTCCAGTCAGCTCCAGGCTTGAACAGGGGCTTCTTGTTAGAACCTTTGTGGCTCTTTGAGTGTTTAAGGTTGTCGACCCCTGTCCTAGGCCAAAGGCAGAAGGTCATATCAACAACGTGTACATCAGAGTTGGTGTCAGTCCATCTTGAGCTTCCTTGGCAGAAGATGTGGCTGATGGTCGGAGTGACAAGTTGTCAGCCATCTCCTCTTTCCATTTGGCAGCAGCACTCAAAACGATCGACATCTCCAACAAAGTCATCTTCCTTCAACAATCTATGCCTGGGAGCTTCCAATTCTCAGCAGGTATTCGGAGACAACATATACCCAAGATGGAGTAAGTCCACTTGAGGCATGGAAATGGATTTGCAATGATTTCATTGTAATGGGATGGGATGAGGGCTTCATCCATCAGACCACAGGGCCTTCCCCGTACCCCCTCCGTAAAGTAGAAGTGGCAACCTATAACTTGTAGACCCCAGCAACCTACCACATACCTCTCATGGCCCAGCGGTCTTGACTGGAAGAGACACGGCCAAACAATTTCCCAGGGACCCTAAGAGAGGAAAATGATATCATAAGGTTTACAGAGCTTGTTGTTGTTGTTGTTAATTGCAAAGTCATGTCCGACCCATCACGACCCCATAGACAATGTTCCTCCAGGCCTTCCTGTCCTCTACCAATACCCGGAGTCCATTTAAGCTCATGCCTACTGCTTCAGTGATTCCATCCAGCCACCTCATTCTCTGTTGTCCCTTTCTTCTTTTGCCCTCAATCTTTCCCAGCATTAGGCTCTTCTCCAGTGAGTCCTTCCTTCTCATTAGATGGCCAAAGTATTTGAGTTTCCTCTTCAGGATCTGGCCTTCTAAAGGGCAGTCAGGGTTAATCTTTTCTAGGACTGACTGCTTTGATCGCCTTGCAGTCCAAGGGACGACAGAGCTAAAGGCATCCATTTTACTTCCTCCAACTATTGGGACAGTTTTTCCCATTTCCCTTTTAAAACCATTTCCCCCCAATTTTAGCGGACAAAAAATTTTATCCCCCCCCCCCCCCAAAAAGGGAGATGAGCAGGGGGCTTGGCCAGCCTGAATAATGAAGAGAAGACTAGAGGCAATAGGATAGCAATCTTCCAATACTTGAAGGGCTGTCACAGAGAAAAGGGGATCGATTTATTCTCCAAAATATGCCAGGGCAGGACAAGAAGTAACGGATAGAAGATCATCAAAGAGAAATCCAACCTAGATCTAAGGAGAAATTAATCAGCGGAACACTTTGCCTTCAGAAGTTGTCGGTGCCCCATCACTGGAGGTTTTCAGGAAGAGTTTGGACAGCCATTTGCCTGGAATGGTATAGGTGTGGTGGCAAACCTATGGCACAGGTGATATGTAGAGCCCTCTCTGCGGGCCCAGTGGAGCTGGGCCTCTCTGCGTCACCCCAGCTCCACTGTGCATGTGCGCATGCCTCCTGCTGGCCAGCTGGTCTTTGGGTCTCTGCCGCAGATGTGGTGGGGGGGCGCATGCACGGGGGCAGGGTGTATGCACAAGGGGTGCAGGTTGGTGCAGGAGGCTTTCCAGGCCCAAAATGGGGCACTGGTGGCCTCATGCGATGCCCCCACACCCTGTTTTGGCTTCCAGGTTGGTGCAGGAGGCTTTCCAGGCCCAAAACAGGGCACAGGGTCCCCATGCCCCGTTTTGGGCCTGGAAAGGCTCCTGCATCAACCTGGAAGCCAAAACGGAGTGCGGAGAGGGGCAGGGTGCATACACAGGGGCAGGGCATATGCGCGGGGGTGGGCTCAGTGGTGGGTTCCTCCCGGTTCGGTCCGGTTCGGCCGAGCCAGTAGCGATGACGATATGACGTCACCGAACCGGTTCTCCCCTCCCCGCCCTCCCACACCCCCACCCACCCACGTTATTCTTACCTTTTATTTGGTCCCATCCCCAATCTATTGCTGCCTCCTGAGTCCCAGCTGATGACTAGAGGGAAAAAAACTGTTTAAACTCTTGCCGCGGGGCTTCAAAGGGCCGTCCTACAGCTGATCAGTGTTAAAAGCAAACAAATGAGTCGGGTCGTAAGTGCGAGGACTGGTCGTAAGTGCAAGGACCTTCCAGAAATGACTCTGACCAGCTAGCCACGCCCACCTAGTCACATGACTTCCAAGCCACACCCACAAAATAAGCCATGCCCACAGAACCGGTAGTAAAAAAATTTAGAACCCACCCCTGGGTGGGCTGCATGCACGGGGGTGGCCCACATGCGCACGGGGCTCTCGCATTGCATTTTGGGGGTTCTGACATGCGCGCGTATATTTATGCACTTGTGCACATGCTTTGGGCACTCGGCGCCAAAAAGGTTAACCATCACTGGTATAGGGTCTCCTGCCAGAGCAGGAAGCTGGACTAGAAGACCTCCAAGGTCCCTTCCAGGCCTATGATTCTCTGTTTTCTGTTCTATTTTTTAGAAAGAACAGAAATGAAAGAAAATACACAATGAAAGAGTTACATCGGGGTGGGTTCTACTTACCTCCGCTACCGGTTCGCAATGGGAACACACATGTGTACATGTGCAGAAGCTTCTGCACATGCGCAAATCGTTCATGATGATGTCTGGGCAGGTGGGCTGAGCCTCCAGCCGCCATTACTACCGGTTCGCAAGAACCGGACCGAACCGGAAGCAACCCACCACTGAGTTACATGTTTGTCTTTTGGAAGGAATGAGAAACATTGTATGATGGAAAAGAGAGAGAGAGAGAGAGAGATTATGGTTTTTTTAATAGCGTAGTTACTCTTTTCCTCTATTCATAGGGATTTTTATTTTGCATGGAGAACTTTGTTAATATTTAATATCACTTTAGTTTTAATTTTTTTTACTGTAAGTTGCCCAGTCACTTGATGGAGTGAGATGGCCTCATAACTTTAAAAATAGATAAATAAATGAAGCAAGTTGAGGTTCGTTCTATTTGTAAGTTTCTACTTGATGCTCAATTGATAGATGTGTGTGTGTGTGTGTGTGTGTGTGTGTGTGTGTGTGTGTGAGAGAGAGAGAGAGAGAGAGAGAGAGAGAGAGAGAGAGAAGGAGGGAGGGAGAGAGAGAGGGGGAGAGAGAGAGGGAGAGAGGGAGAGAGAGAGAGAGAGAGAGAGAGAGGCGGCCACTGATCCGAAAGAAGGCATTTTATAGCTTGTCCTAGTTTTGACAAACACTCTGAAAAGAATTGCATGTTCAGAAATTAAAATAAAAATAGAATATGGATTTCTTCTGCTGTGCCTCTCCATAACCCGTAAATAATACCTCCAAAAAAGGTGCCAGAACGTCTTCTATTGACTTCATCGCCCTCAAACAGAGTGCTAAGCCTCTTGAAAACATTTCTGATTCGTGTAAACTTTGTCGTTGAATTTGCAGAGGGAGTAAAAATAATACTTATTTTAGAGTGCGATGCGAGTACTTCACTATTTCAGCCCTGCCTTTCATGGTTCTAATTCTATCACAACGGGCTAAATATTTAGACGTGTATCTGGATCAGCCTTGAGAGCAGTCTGTCAGTGCAATAAACTAAGCGTGTTTTTTGTACACATTTACCGTCATACCACATAGCTTTCCCCCCCCACTATGAATTGGTGCTATCCATCTGTCTTTGAGTTATTGCATAGCAACATCCGCATAACAATTGCTATCTCTGTTGCCATCCTATCACTGTTTAGCTTCTCTCTCTATCCATCCTATCTCTTCTAGCTTCTCTCCCAATCGCTTTGTCCAGATTGGGAACTAAGGCCATACAACCTGGAATTAAGAAGAAACTTCCTAACAGTGAGGACAATCAACTTGTGGAATGTCTTCCCACCAGAAGTTGCGGGTGCTTTCATCACTTGAGGTTTGTTTTTTTAAAAAAAATGGACAGCCCCTTGTCTAGAACGGGATAGGGGTCTCCTTGTTGAAGAGGACTAGACGACAACCATGGTCCCCTCCAGCTCTATTCTAATTGATTGATTGATTCTGCTAGCTTAGCTGCCATCCACCAATCAGAACAGTGCAACAGGAATGGGATGGGCTCAGTGGTGAAATCCAAATTTTTTAACTACCGGTTCTGTGGGCGTGGTGAGCGTGGTGTGGCTTGGTGGGCATGGCAGGGGGAGGATACTGCAAAATCTCCATTCCCACCCCACTCCAGGGGAAGGATACTGCAAAATCTCCATTCCCACCCCACTCCAGGGGAAGGATACTGCAAAATCCCCATTCCTTCCCCACTCCTGGGGGAAGGATATTGCAAAATCCCCATTCCCACCTCACTCCAGAGGAAGGATACTGCAAAATCTCCATTCCCACCCCACTCCAGAAGAAGGATACTGCAAAATCCCCATTCCCTCCCCACTCCTGGGGGAAGGGTATTGCAAATTCTCCATTCCCACCCCATTCTGAGGTGGAATTTGCCGGTTCTCCAAACTACTCAAAATTTCTGCTACCAGTTCTCCAGAACCTGTCAGAACCTGCTGGATTTCATCCCTGGATGGACTTCAACCCTTGATGTGTTTCCTCCAAATTGGTTTGTCTGCCTAATTTTGGTCACCTTGAGTGGCGTCAGAAAAAAGGATGGGTGAAGAAATGCTATATTTGCACAGGTATGTCTAAAGAAGACTTGAGGATGGTTCATTCAGGGTCTGAGGACAAGACAAAAGTGACATTGTAGATAGAAGGAGAGAAAATAGTGCTACCTTTAGTTTGCCTTGATTAAATACAAATTGGGATTCTGCTATTGTGAAAAGAAGGGCTAGGGGTTTCATGATAGCAGTGTTCCCTTCCAATATCTGAGGGGCTGCCACAAAGAAAAGGGGTCAATCTATTGTCCAAAGCACCTAAAGGCAGGATACAAAGCAATGGATGGAAACTAACCGAGGAGAGAAGCAACCTGGAACTAAGGGAAATTTCCTAACAGTGAGAACAATTATGATAACCAGTGGAACAATTTTCCTTCAGAAAATGTGAGTGCTCCAACACTGGATTTTTAAGAAGAGATTGGACAACCATTTGTCTCAAATTGTATAGGATCTTCTGCCTGAGCAGGAGGTTGGACTAGAAGACCTCCAAGGTCCCTTCCAACTCTGTTATTCTGTTACCATGTTTCATATTTCGGGGATGTTTTTTCCTTCCAGGAAGGCCTTAGGTTTTCCTAAATTATCTGGAATACTATTTTGGAACGAGATAGAAAATCCAAAATGGTCACTAAATCTCCTTGGAAGGAAGATTGGTAGTCAGACAATTGGCCATCAACAGGTACAGAGAGATAAGCAACATCTACATACCATTCAAAAGAGATAATTAAAAAGCCAGAAAGAAAACAAAGCAATCAACACCCAGATGAGCAGAGATTGACACCAAGTTTAACATTAGATTTACAATCAAGAAGCAAGTAATATCCTAATCAAGGAACTGCCAACTCAGACAAACAAGCTATAGCAACCTAACCAAGACCACCTCTACCAACACTGACAGGGCAAGTCCCACTTCCTTCTAGCACTGATGATGTTACCTAGTGGGGTAATAAAACATCTGCAATAAAATAACCAAACTCAGAGAGCACCAAGGATGCCACAGATAAGTTGTAGCTAAATGATTAGAATTCAAAAATTTGCAAAATTAATTCTTAAAACATGTCTCAGCCTTTTTTTATTTAGAAACCCAATTAAATTCCATCAGGTTTGTTCCAGAAACTAATTATAGAGTTCAGTTTTAAAGCAGTTTTAAAGTCTTTACTGAAGTTTTTTTTTTTTTTATGACTCTTTTCTTGTTTGTAACTTCCATAAAATGTCAAAACCAGGAAGCAAATTAGTACATATTTTGCTTCACGTTTTCAGATGGCTCTCATCCCGTAAGACACATATTAAGTCTGGATTGTTATAGTGTAGATCAAAAATTAAATTAAAATGTCTCAGATTTTAAGGGAATCAAATCAATATCTGGGTTGAAATGATAAGGCTGCAGGCTTTCAATTGCCAAAAAGAGAAATAATTAAAGAGAGTTTTTTTTTTCTCTTAGAAGAAAAAGAGAAAGCAGTTTGAAAAGAAAACAAGGAACACCTACATTTTGCAAAAGAAAATCCATGTGCATCAGGCAGCCATTTTTCTGCAAAAAAAAGAAGATTATAGAATTATAGAAGGCGTTTAGGGGTTATCTAAGAAAGCCAACAGAGCTGACACTTGAATTTTACTGCTGTTTTGGTAACAGACAGCAAGCTAATTTCAGAAGAGCACAATTGATTGCTTAGAACTTGCTTTTCCAACCAAGAATTATGATCCTAGAGCTGTCTTCTTCAAAGCAAGCAATGTTTGTTATTTCAGCTGACAACATCAATCTGCCCGAATAGTAGGGCAGTTCTGTCCATTAAGTAGAATTACATTACTATGGACCATAACTTGATAGATGCTTTCATTCAAATTCTGATGAGCATCCCACTTTTAATTGTCTTAGCCAGAGGGATCTTCTCATCCCCATCACGGAGGATAAGTACTTTTATGTGAATTGAAATATTTTTGCAACTTTGCATGCAATTGCTTTTGCTCATAGATAAGCTACTTATATATGCAAGTGGTAGAAAACTGCTCATTTGCCACTTATGCTAAAGCATAAACTACAATGTACAAACCTTTGAGGGAAAATGTGTTTCATTTCAACAAGTCAACAACAAGTGCACTATTTGCAAGGAACTTTATAACAGAATAACAAAGTTGGAAGCGACTCTGGAGGTCTTCTAGTCCAACCTCCTGCTTAAGCAGGAGACCCTATACTATTTCAAACAAAGGCTGTCCAATCTTTTCTTGAAAACCTCCAGTGATGAAGTGCCCACAACTTCTAGATGTAATCCATTCCACTGATTAATTTTTCTCACAGTCAGGAAATTTCTTCTTAATTCTGGGTTAGATCTCACTTTAAAGATCTTTCATCCATTGCTTCTTGTCCTGCTTTCAAATGCTTTGGAGAATAGCTTGACTCCCTCTTCTTTGTGGCAGCCCCTCAAATATTGGAAGACTGCTATCATGTCACCCCTCGTCCTCCTTTTCATTATATTAGATATACCCAGTTCTTGAAACTGTTCATCATATGTTTAATCCTCAAGTCCCCTAATCATGCTGGATTCATAGAGGGTGAACGGAGATTTTCTAAAATTTCTCTTATACTCCGTTGGCGCTTGTAAAAACCAGGACAAGCCATAAAACTGGGCCTTAGATTAGATTAACAGAGTTGGAAGGGACCTTGTAGGCCATCTAGTCCAACCCCCTACCCAAGCAGGAGACCCTACACCATTTCCGACAAATGGCAGTCCGATGAAGCTGCCATAACTTCTGAAGGCAACTTCTGTTCCATTGGTTGATGGTTCTCGTTGTCAGAAAATTTCTCCTTATTTCTAGGTTGAATCTCTCCTTGGTCAGTTTCCATCCATTATTTCTTGTCTGGCCTTCAGGTGCCTTGGAAAATAGCTTGACCCTCACCCTCTCCTCTCTGTGGAAGCCCCTCAAATATTGGAAGACTGCTCTCATGTCTACCCTGGTCCTTGTCTTCACCAGACTAGCCATGCCCAGTTCCTGCAACTGTTCATCGCATGTTTTAGTCTCCAGTCCCCTAATCATCCTGGTTGCTCTTCTCTGCACTTTTTCTAGAGTCTCAACATCTTTTTTATAGTGTGTTGACCAAAACTGGATGCAGTACTCTAGGTGTGGTCTTACTAAGGCTTTATAGAGTGGTATACCTCACTTGATCTTGATTCTATCCCTCTGTTAATGTGTAAGGCAACATCCTGCTCAATCCTGAGCCTCGGTGGCATGGTGGTTAGAATGCAGTACTGCAGGTTACTTCTGCTGATCACCAACTGCCAGCAGTTTGGCAGATCGAATCTCACCAGGCTCAAGGTTGACTCGGCCTTCCCTCCTTCCGAGGTGGGTAAAATGAGGACCCAGATTGTTGGGGGCAATTATGCTGACTCTGTAAACTGCTTAGAGAGGGCTGTAAAGCACTGTGAAGAGGTATATAAGTGCTATTGCTATTGCTATCCTTTCTTAGCTTCCTTCTGATTTTTCAAACGCAGGAAAAAATTCAAAAGTGATAGTGAAATCATTTGAAATCCTTCCTCCAAGGAAACTGCATCGCTCTTATGTTGTGCAGCACTTGCTTGAGGTGAACCACAGTGCCGTACGGTGTACAGATAGTCCTCGACTTACAACAGTTTGTTTAGTGACCACTCAAAGTTACAGTGGCATGGGAAAAAAGTGACTTAGGACCGTTTTTCACACTTACGACTGTTTTTTTTTTTTAAATTTGATTTATATGCCGCCCTTCTCCGGAGACTCAGGGCAGCTTACAATGTGCTAAGCAATAGCCTTCATCCTTTTTTGTATATTTATACAAAGTCAGCTTATTGCCCCACAACTGGGTCCTCAATTTACCTACCTTAGAAAGGATGGAAGGCTGAGTCAACCTTGAGCCTGGCGAGATTCGAACCTGCAGTAATTGCAGGCAGCTGGTATTAATAACCGGGTGCTTTAGACCACTGTACTACGAAGGCTCTACCAAAATTGAAGCATCCCCATGGTCACATGATCAAAATTTGGAGCTTGGCAACTGACCCCATGATGGTTGCAGTGTCCTCGGGGTCAGGTGATCCCTTTTTGGGACCTTCTGAGAAGCAAAGTCAGTGGGGAAGCCAGATTCACTTAACAACCGTGTTACTAACTTAACAACTGTGACAAGGACAGGGCAAAACTCACTTAGCAAATGTCTGACTTAGCAGCAGAAATTTTGGGCTAACTTAAATCAAGGACTATCTGTACAGTGTGATATATCGCAAACAGAAACCTGGTGGCCATTGTGGATTTTTCTAGCCGGTTCCAAAAATGGCATTTCTGATAATTTAGAAAAAGCTTAAAGTCTTCCTGAAATTTTGCAAAATTCAAAGTCTTCAGAAATTCCAAACATTAATAAGAATATGGCATAGTTATGGGCGAAAGGATATCTTCACTTTCATGATGACTTAATTATTGTATTGCTACTCCTCAACCTATGACCACATTTGGAACTGAAAGTTCCATTGCCAAGGAATGTGCTCATTGAGGCGTGCTCAGTTTTATGAATTATACTGCTTGGCCATTAAGTGAATTGCACTTCCCCCTTTTTCTTGTCAGAAGGCCCCTGAGAAGGTCGCAAATGTCAATCACATGACCCTGCGACATTGCAATGGTCATAAATGTGAGCCTGTAGCCAAAGGTCAACATTTTGATCACATGACCATGTACACTCAATGGTCAAAAGTGCAAGGACTGGTAATAAGTCACTTCTTTCAATGCCATCATAACTTCAAACAGTTGTCAAACTGTTGATAAGTTGTCATAAACTGTCATAAGTTGATACTGGAATTCATTGTTGGAGTGTATTTCATGCAACAACTACGGTAGTATTCAGTCAATAGATGGCAGTGTTTACAAGTTTGGATCTACGCTATATGCTCTATGCTCTTTTGTTCTAAGTAGAGTTTTCTGTTTCCTGTTACAGTTTTTTAAAAATAGTTGTTGAGCAGTAAAGCACATGGTGACTGTACTTTTTGTTTGCTCTGTAGTGGCATATGTAAGCAGAATTTATAACAGTTGAGCACTACCTATAAGGGTTCTTTGTATTTTTAATCTATAATGTAACTGGTGTAGACTACATTTTTTGAAACTGATTGTTTTCGAAACTGAATTGTATTTGTGCAAAATTGGAAGACAGAAAAAATCCTGTCAGATGGTGAAGTAATAAAAAAGTTTTTAGACTGTGCAGAAATGAACAGATTAACTCTAAGAATAAAAGATAAAAGGAATCAGTTTATTTCAAGACATGGAGAAGATTTTATGTATGGTTAGAAAAGAAATATGAATAAAAGATGATAGATAAACGATTTAGATAAATAGAAAGCTAAACGAGGGAGAGGGAAAAAAGAAATAGAAACACAGAGGACACCAGAGTAAATGGAAAAGGGGGATGGGAGGGGGGAAAAGAAAGAAGATTATAAGGATAAATGTACAATTATGATGATAAAAGTGACAGATTGAGTAAAATTGAAAAGAAATCAAAAGAAAGTATATATTATTAGAATATTGGAGTTGCTCGGATACCAAACAAGAAAAATATTCTACAACAAAGGAGAAAGAAAGGAGAGAGGAGTAGAGGATAAGAAGAGGAGAGGGAGAGGGAGGAATGGAAGAAGGGAGAAAGGAGAGGAAGACAGGACGGGACAGGAGTAGGAGAGAAGGTGAGAAAGGGGGGAAAGAGGGGAGGAATGGGGGATAGGAAGAGGAAGTAGGAAAGAGGAAGGAGAGGAGGAGGGAGAAAGTAGGAGAGGAGAGGAGGGAGGGAAGGGAAAGGAAGAAGAAGGAGAAGAAAGTTTGTTGTGAAAGGAGGGAAAAGAAAGAGTAGAAAAGCAACCCCGAATGTAATGAAAATGCTTTATTTTTATGCTTTCTTTAAGAAAAATATGCATATGTGTGATCAATTATGTATAAGAGAAAGTACATTTACATGATGTGTATAAGAAATAAAAATTAAAAAGAAAAGAAACTGACTGTTTCCAGGACTAAGCGCTAAGACACAATCAAAACAATCTCGTTTTGAAGCATTTCTCTTGTGAAATTTCTTGTAATGGGCCACAAGTGCAAAGCTGCTAACTTGTATGTAAAATGGCATCCCCTTTGTGCATCCTCTAAACCTCGGGAGAACATGCAAAGCTTTGTTTTGCACTCCAGGCGCTTCTAAAATGCTCAGAATAACCCATTTTTCAATTTGAGGCAGCAGTTTCACACTTAAACTTTCATAAAACTTCACTCTTGAAATGTTTCAAAAAGACGTCCCAGCATAATCTACCAGCTTGATAGCACTCCCTTGATGGAAATAAACTTCCATCCACAAAAGCTATAGGCCATAATAAATGAATTAATCTTCAAGATTCTGGAATTTTGTCCTCGACACACTATGAGTACCAAACACAAGGATTGTGCACCAATTTCTGCAGCTCTTCATCTCCGTGATGCCACAGTGTTATCAATGCTGCATAGCAGAGCTGATTTATTTCTAGCTCAGCTGCAGATAAGCCAAACTATTGCAAGATTAGTCTTTTATTTTGCAATATTTTAAAAAAGCTGCAACTCTACAGCATTTTTCCCACACTCCATGGTTCAGTCTCAACCCCATTTCTGCCTCCTGAGCTTTGAGCCATCCCCTTGTTTGTAGGAAATAGGAGCCGTGGTGATAAACGAAAATAGTTTTGCACTTGCTGGTTAATTGCAAGAAATTTCAGAAGATATATATTGGGTAGTTTTAAATTTCTGGGCACTTATATCTCGGAGGACCTCTCATGGACTATGAATGCTAACATGCTTGTGAAGAAGGCACAGAAGAGGCTGTACTTCCTGAGAATGCTCAGGAAGATAAATCTATCTCAGCATCTACTTCCGTCCTACTATCGCAGCGTCATTGAGAGTGTCCTGACATACGGCATTCTTGCATGGTATGGGAGCAGCTCTGCAGTGGACATAAAAGGCTCTACAGAGAATCATTAAAACTGCCCAGAATATTATCGGACTCCAGCTACCAGCCCTGGATGACATCTTCAAATGTCGCTGTTTGAAGAAGTTGCATAACATTCTCAGAGACTCTTCCCATCCTGCTTACAATCTTTTTGGACTGTTGCCTTCTGGCAGAAAATACAGAACAATTAAAACTCGGACCACACGTTTTCTGAATAGTTTTTATCCCAGAGCTATAATTGCATTCAACAATGAACTAAAGGGCCACCATCAGTGAGCTGTTGGACAGTATTACTTGGTCTGTTGTGTGATGTTTGGGTGGTTTAGGGATGGGGAATTGTGGTGGGTGGGAGTGTGTTTGGGGATTATGTGTGTGGGACCTGGTCTTTGGGTATGATAATAAAGTTTATTTATTTATTTAAATATAAATAAATAAATAAATAAATAAATAAATAAATAAATTATTTATATTTCAAAGTAAGGTGTCTACATGGGGTAATACTGCATCAGGTAAAAATGCAGTGTTGTAGGCAAACTCTGCCCACAGCATAGTTTGATCTTGACCAGCTCCAGGTTGACTCAGCCTTCCAGCTTTCTGAAGTCCATAAAATGAGGATCCAGATTGTTGGGTGTTAGAAATTCTGTATATATCCCTACAGAACAGACAGTGCACAGTATATAGCCCTACAGAACAGACAGTAACCTACCCCTGGAGTGGGGTGGAAATGGAGATTTTACAGTATCATTCCCCTGCCACACCCACCAAGCCACACCCACAGAACCAGTAGTAAAAAATTTTGAAACCCACCACTGGAATGTGTCCAATCATAACTCTAGACGTACCATCTCTCACTGTTCTAAGGAGAATGGACATTGGGATGTCATTCATGCTGATGACTTGGAAAGACAAGAGTTACGAGTTGAAAGGAACATATTCAGGAAATGGGTGATAATCTGAGAAGACGTACCAGCTAATTTCTCCAAAAAGAATGTCAGGAAAGCGGGAGCCCAAAGGACAATTAGACCTGAAAGAGATAGTAAAAGCGATAGAAAGGCTACCTCAGATTAAAAGGAAGCAAAAAGAAGAGATGGATCCATTGCTAGGAGATATATCAGATGATGGGGAGAAGATAGTGCTTCTCAACTCTCCTTTTGCATCATTTCAACCTTCTTCCCAAGGAAAAGAGCCCAAGGAGAACCCATGGGGACCCATGTTGATCAAAGCCAAAGGCTTATCTTCAAGTATCTGAAAGGCTTCATCTAGAATAGTGGGTTCTCAACCTTTTCTTCACTGCGGACCTCTTTTAAATATCTTTGGTGGCCATGAATATCCAAGACTTCACTCAATGTTTAAATCATAACATTTCTTCAAGGCTTCAGGGACCCCCTTTGAGGACATCAGACCACAGGTTGAGAACCACTAATCTAGAAGATAGGCAGAATGGTTCAAAAGGCAGGATATTTAAATTACAAGGGACTAGATTTCAGTATGATGTGATTACCAATATTATAAGAAGTGTTCGGAGTGTCTGGGGTGGGTGGGCGGGCTCTTCTTCACTGTAGGGATTTAAGTAGTGTCAGTGTCAGGGTTCCGACAGATGCCCTAATTAAATCATGACCCTTGAGCCAAGCTTCAAAAGAAATCCAGTTATTTATTAGGAGCTTCATGTCGGCACATTCCAAGTGAAGCCAACTCTGACCCCATGTAATTTATGGCCCAATTATGACCCTGTTTCCCTCCCTCTCCCCAGAGTGTGTCATCAGTCACGTTCGCCAACGGAGCAATTTCACAGGTTGTAGAGATCACTCCCCTCCAGTCGCTGTGGGTAACCCTGGGAGACAGCCTTGAGAGAGATATGTCTGGAATGTGGTTTTGTTTTTGGCTGCTGTGCTGCTTCGCCAGTTTCCCATTCCCCCCCCCCATAGCAACTTGAGAGCAGGCCAGGGATGCTTTGCAAGTTGACAGACAGCGTGACCATATCTTGAGATGCTGGAATTGTGGATTCTTGCACTGGGCAGGGAGCTGATGTCTAAGGTTCTTCCAACCCTTAACATCTATGAGCCTATAAAGTATGATGCTGTCTTAATGTAAAAAAAAAAAAGAGAGAGAGAGAAAGATTATGGTCTAAAATCTTTTTGGCTTCAGACAAAATGAAAGAGTTTGCTCCCTACTTTCTTCTCTCCTCATGATTTTGAGTTACTTTTCTTTCAATGGAGAACCTTTTCTGTCTAATGGCTCTCTAGACGTGGACCTTGTTCAATGTCCTGGAAATAATTTTAGTTTACTTTAATGGGAATGTTTTAATGGGACTCCCTTGTCCTGGAACAGCTGTGGCCAAATTACTCATGTCATGAAGCCATAAAGTATTTGAAAGGAACAGACTGGATCTAACATCTGCTCCTAGAGTTGGAAGTACCATCTCATTCCGAATAAATCCAACATGAGACCAAGTTGCAAATACCTGAATAATTCAGCAACTCCATACATCTACTGGATGGAATGACAGAATAAAAGTTTGAATGCTTTTCGTAGTTTCATAGTTGGAAACCACAGAATGTAGAATTTTTAGAGCCTACCTCAAATCCTCTCACAAGATGACTCCCATAAAATGCCACAATAACCACAATGGGGCATGACTAATCAAAATAATCTGTTTGCCAGAAAGCAGACTAGCTTCAAAAGATGGTCCTCTCCCACTTTTCATGACTATGGATGAAGATGCTGCTACTGGTTAGGAGGCTATTTTAAAGCATACCAACATCTACTAACTGACTGATTTCAAAAGTATTTTTAAAAAAGGAAGGAAGGAAGGAGAAGGAAAAGGAGAAGGAGTCATCAAGGAATGTATCTGGAACATGCTAGTATTTTCAGATTTGGCATTACTAGTTCCAACAAAATTTTGAGTGAATATATTGAGTGAAAAATATCCAGATGACCAATAGGTACCAGATTAGAAACAACCTTGATTTTATCCTACCTCCTGATAATCATGTAGAACTTTGCCATCTACATGGGTTAGTGTCAGGGTTCTGATGGATGTCCTAATTAAATCATGAACCTTGAGCCAAGCTTCAAAAGAAATCCAGGTACTTATTAGGAGCTTCATGTCGGCACGTTCCAAGTGAAGCCAACTCTGACTCCAGATAATTTACGGTCCATCTTGACCCTGTTTACCCCCTCCCCAGGGTGTGTCATCAGTCACATTCACCAACGGAGCAATTTCATGGGCTGTAAAGATCACTCTCCTCCGGCCGCTGTGGGTAATCCTAGGAGACAGCCTTAAGAGAGATATGTCTGGCATATGCTTTTGTTTTTGGCTGCCATGCTGCTTCGCCAGTTTCCTATCCCTCTTGCCTATGGCAACTCGAGAGCAGGCCAGGGATGCTTTGTGAGTTGACAGGTTACCTCTACATAATTGTCATGTGATGGGATTGTTCCCCAGCTCCATCTTGTGGTGATTGCACTCAAGTAAACATATGTATTAGTGTTCTGCCCCAGCTCCGGATTTCCGAGGATAATGACACACACCAACGGTCCTTATCAAATTTATTAAGTAGCAAGAATAAACAAGACCGGCAAAGGTTGGCAACCAGCCCAGAAAACAAGATATGATAAATCAAAATACTCTGATAATAATACGAATTGTTTCCAGCAAGAACGCACTAGCTGCATGCGACTTAAATAGGCTAAGGGAGTGGCCAATTATCCTCAAGCCCTACTCTCGAGTAGACCTCCTCCTTCTGAGTAGTCACTCCTGCCTTTTGGCAGTCCTGCGTGCTCGAACATTGAGGAGAGGCTCCTCCACTTCGCTCTCTCCACTTGAAGGAGCCTCTGGAGGTTCTGAAGGCCCTGGCTGAGTCTCTGCCTCTGGCACCACATCCTCTTCAGCCTCCTCGCTGTCTGACGCGAGCGCCGGCTGCGCAGGCTGCTGGTGCGACACCACACCAGCCTCCTCATCATCGGGATCAGCCATGATCCGCGCAGGCCACTGGCGGGCCACAACACTTAGAAGGATGGACTAGGACATGAGATGGGATTAAAAACCAACATTCCACATAGAATGCTTTTCCATTAGCCTTCTTTCGGCATAATTGTTTCATTAGCCTTTGCAGAGCCAAAGCTTGGCTGGAAACCAAATTCAATAAATTAAATGGGTGGCTGATGTTGTCTAAGCATGTCCCCAATTTTTCTGTACAGTAGAATCTCATTAGTATGCTGAATACATTGACTCAGCAAAAAAAAAAAGCTCAGGTTGAATTGTGAAAAGTATTGTAAATATTGGATTGAAAATAATGGTATCCTAGAATGATACAATCTCTTTAGACTGAGACCATAATTAGATTTTACTTGTTGAAGACTTCTGTGAAATTTGCACGCCTAAACAAGCAAATTTTGTACTATCTGCTCAGGGGTGGGTTCTACTTACCTTTACTACCGGTTTGCAACGGGATCGCGCATGTGCTCACTTCACTCACACACGCGCCTTGCTTCTGTTGACATCAAGATCAGTGGGCGGAGCCTCCCACCGGTTTTACTACCGGTTCTATAGAACCGGTCCAAACTGGGGGAAAACCACCATTGTATCTGCTCTTTACAGTCGTAAGTAGCAGAATAACAGAGTTGGAAGGGATTTTGGAGGTCTTCTAGTTGAACCTCCTGCTCAAGCAGGAGACCCTACACCATTTCAGACAAATGTCTGTCCAGTCTCTTCTTAAAATCCTCCAGTGATGGAGCACCCACAACTTCTGAAGGGAAGCCATTCCAACTAGTTAATTGTTCTCACTGCTAGGAAGTTTCTCCTTAGTTCCAGGTTGCTTGTCTCCTTGATTAGTTTCCATCCACTGTTTCTTGTCCTGCCCTCTAGTGCTTTGGAGAATAGGTTGACCCCCCCTCTTCTTTGTGGCAGCCCCTCAAATATTGGGACACTGCTATCATGTCACCCTTCGTATTTCTTTGTATTTTTATTCTTGTATTTCTTTTCTTTTTGGCTTAAGAGACTCAAATCATTTTCGCTCTTCACATATTGCTCACAAAGCATTTTTTCAAAAGTAGAATTTTGGTCTTGGAACATCTCCAGAAAAACTCTACACCAAATAAAGTATATGTCTTTCTGGAAGACTTTACAAGTTATCATTCCATTTACCTGCCAAAATAAAAGCCAAAAAAGCAATAGGAATATGAATGTAATTAAAGAATAAAACTAGAAATATTCTTCTTCCTTAAAACACAAAGTCTGGGTTTAAGCACATTGCACTAAACTAAGGCATTTTTAATCATGATTGGTTGATCAAGCCAGAATCAGTTAGTTTTATACAACATACTAAGCCAAAATCACATTATGGCTTCCTGTAAACAGCCCGGATGATGAGGGAGTTGTAATTAAAAATGAATTTGTTCCAAAGCGTGTAGAATTATATCTGAAAAATAAGCAGCAGTAATTAAACATTACTCCTGCTTGTTTCCTATATTACCATGGTGAAATTGTAGCAGATAGTAGTAGATAGTTCTGGAACAGCTTGGCTCCAGTGTTGGTATCCTACCGGTTCTACCCGGTTCGGGTAAACCGGTAGTGGCGGCAGTGACAGGAGGCTCCGCTCACCTGCCTGGACGTCATCACAGACCAGTGGTGGGTTTCAAAAATTTTTACTACCGGTTCTGTGGGTGTGGCTTGGTGGGCGTGGCAGAGAAAGGATACTGTAAAATCTCCATTCCCACCCCACTCCAGGGGAAGGATCCTGCAAAATCCCCATTCCCTCCCAATCAGATGGGACTTGGGAAGCAGAGAATAGATGGGGGTGGGGCCAGCCAGAGGTGGTATTTACCAGTTCTCCAAACTACTCAAAATTTCTACTACTGGTTCTTCAGAACTGGTCAGAACCTGCTGAAACCCACCTCTGTCACAGATACTCTTGCGCATGCAAACCGGAACTGGACTAGATGACCTTCAAAGTCCCTTGCGTCCCTGTGATTGTCTTACTTGCTGGCATACTAGGTTGTATAATGCCAAGGAACATATATCCAATTAAATCCCAACTTCCACGTGGAAAACAATTAATCAGTGATTAGCGAGAGGGAAAACAATTCACAAGGTGATTTAGCTTTTAGCAGAACTAAAAGGCAGCAGGTAATCGAGGCTGTTTGTCATTGTTAGGTTTGCTTAATAAATGTTTGGGTTTCAAAAGAGGGAGGAAGAAAACGTTATTGGAAGTATTAACTTTAGGAAGGAAATTGTCTCTGCTGCTGAGCGTTGAACAGCATGAAATGAATAGATGTGCAACAATTAACTTTGGAACAGTCTGTGAACCAACTTCCTAACCAGGCTGAGATATCCTGGGGTGACGAGCATTGCCATAAGCATAGGCGGGGAATTTGCACCGTAGCTTATGCTCTCCTTCTTCCGTAGCCCCTCCTTCAGTGTCACGCAAACATTGTGCAGAAGTGAATCAGAAAAAGAGATCTCTTTTTCTTAACAAATAAAAGTGGGATTAACATCCTGCTTTTCCCAAGTTCTTTGAAAAGGTTCACCCACCACAAGGGGTCCGTTGATTAGACCTTATGTGATTCATGGGAAATGGTGGGGGTGTTACGATGATGCTTCAGTGTTCCTAGCACAGGTCAGAACAGCTTCTGTTCTTTTTTCTATAGTAACCAAGTAGATTTTCCCAACTATAAGCCCTCTTTTAGGCAGGCAACCAAGCAACTGTACGACGAATGGCTAAGGGGACTAGGTATGTTTAACCTAACAAAGAGAAAGAAAGATAGTGTCTTCCAATACTGTAAGGGCTGTCTAGGGAACAGGCTGCTGATTTACTCTCAATAGCACCTGAGGGCAGGACAAGAATCGATGGGTGGAAGCTCCTCAGAGGAAAATCCAACTGGAAATAAGGAGGAATTTCCAGACAGGAAGAACAATGGAGGTTTTCAAGTTCTATGTTTTAAGTCAGGAGTCTGCAACCTTAAACACTCAAAGAGCTATTTGGACCCGTTTCCCACAGAAAAGAAAACATCGGGAGCCACAAAACCTTTCCTGAGCCTGACTATTCCTTGAGCGGCCACAAAACTAGCATATGTAGTTGAATTAAACGTTCTGTTTTCTTCTGAAACTTTTCTTTTCTTGGATTTATCCATGGTTGGCCTACCAGGAGTCGAAAAACTCAATAAATCACGTGCCGGCGGATATTGCACATTGGCGGTTGTGATGCATATTTTGAGTGACAGGGAGCCGCAACAGAGGGGTGAAAGAGCCACATGTGGCTCCAGAGCCACAGGTTGCTGACCCCTGTTCTAAGTGATTGGACAGCCATTTGTCCAGGATGGAGTAAGGGAGTCTTGGGAACAGAAGTGGTATTCAGCCGGTTCATACTGTTTTGTGCAAACTGGTAGCGGAGATCGCAGGTGGGCCCTCCCCGGCGCTATGCCGTCCTATTTAGGCACGTTTTTGAGGCCGGACGCATGCGTGGAAGGTGCTCACATGCATGAGGAGAGCATGCACGCGGGGGACGAACTGGTGGTAACAAAATGTGAAACCCATTGCTGTTTGGGAAGTGGGTTTGACTAAAAGATCTCCAGCTGTATGGAGATTTTATGACTTTTAAAGAAAGCTTATCATGTTTCAGTGATAGTTCAAGAAAAGGAGACATCCTTACAAAGGCAGGCATATGGCTGAGTGAAATTTCCAATAGTCCAAGATAAGATTTTGGTATTATGCATGCGTCCTTTGACAATCGTACGCAGAGTTATGCAAAATAATAACGCAGCCAGAGATATCTATCTTATCATTTTCAGAGAAGAGATACTGTGGACTGGCTGAAAACAAATTGAGCTGTTTTATTTCCCCTGCTTTCATAGAGGATTGGTACAGCAAGCCATAAAAGAACAGGCACAAATTTTCATCGTATAGGGTGTGCTTTTTTTAAAATCTGTTTTATGGATGCAACTTAATTCAAAAGTATGTTTGCAATGTTAACCACATGCACAGTAAAGCAGAGGTAAATTCCATTTGTAATTTGTGGGGCATACTCAGAGGTTGAAAGAGGTTTGCAACAGCAACAGCAATAGCAATGTAGAACTAGACTTACAGCACTGTACGACTTCACAGTGCTTTACAGTGCTCTCTAAGCAGTTTACAGAGTCAGCCTCTTGCTCCCAACAATCTGGGTTCTCATTTGACCGATTTCGGAAGGATGAAAAGCTGAATCAACCTTGAGTCGGGCAGGATCGAACTGCCGAACTGCTGGCAGACGGCAGTGGGCAGAATTAGCCTGCAGTACTGCATTCTGACCACTGCGCCACCACGGCTGGAGTGGCCTGTAGCAAGGGCATTGTTAGGATCCAAATTATGGCGGTATCCTTAGGGATTGATATCATTTCAAGATTTTTTTTTTTAATTTGATTTATATGCCACCCTTCTCCGGAGACTCAGGGCGGCTTACAATGTGTTAAGCAATAGCCTTCATACTTTTGTATATTTATACAAAGTCAGCTTATTGCCCCCACAAACCGGGTCCTCAATTTACCTACCTTAGAAAGGATGGAAGGCTGAGTCAACCTTGAGCCTGGTGAGATTCGAACTTACAGTAATTGCAGACAGCTGGTGTTAATCACAATGCTATCAGTCTGCTGAGCCACCAGGCCCAAAATTGTCCCTTAGGATGGAAGACTGAGTCAACCTTGAGCCCGTCAGGATCGAATTCCAAACTGTGGGCAAAATCAGCCTGCATTACTGCATTCTAATCACTGCGCCATCAGAGCCCCCAGTGCAAATAATAAGAAAAAGAGGTTCATTGTAACCCTGGACTCGGTAAATATTCTTAGATTTTTTTTTTTTCCATTGTAGATATAAAAACCTGAACATCATGCTGTCTTTGGGCCTTGAAGTTAGGTAACTGATCTGGCTGTGTCACTGCAGGGCTGGTAGAATGACTTACCGTATTTTTCAGAGTATAAGATGCACCTTTTTCCCCCCAAAAAGAGGGTGAAAATCTTAACTATACTCTAAATGTAGCCCCGCCCAGCCTCAAAAACAGAGATTTCAGAGGCTGAAAAAAGCATCAGAAATGAAGCTTCAGAAAAGAAGCCCCCAAACAGAGCTTCAGAGGCTTTTTTTTCTGAAGCTGTTTTGGAGGCTTTCAGAGGCAGGAAAAAAAGTTTTTTTCTGAAACAGAGTTTCAGAAGTTTCAGAGGCAGAAAAAAAAAGCAAAAAAAAAAAAAAAAAGCAAGGCACAGAGCTCACAACCAAGGAACCTGTTGCTAAAATTCACCTCTGGGAACAGCTGATTGGGGGTATTTCGGAAGGCCGATCCACCTGCCAATCAGCTTTTTTCTTATTTTCCTCCTCAAAAACTAAGGTGTGTCTTATACTCTGGTGCGTCTTATACTCTGAAAAATACGGTATTCCCTTTATGTAGTACCAGCAGGTCCAGAACAGATCCTGATGCTGCTAAACATGACTATCTATAACTACAGACAAGCTCAAACACTATTCCCCTGACAATAGTCTTTTGAAAATGAAAGAAAAACATGCCATGGTGTGGAGCTATTCACAAAGGGAGGGGAGAAGTAAAAATTGATTGATTGACTGATTGAAATTGTCAAGTCCAACCATGGGATCAAAACCCTGCACCATTTTTTTTTTTTTTTGGCATGCCACCCATCTGAAACATGGGTGAATCATAGAGTAGCATCGCCCATCTTGATTTTTTAAAAAATGTAATTTATATGATGCCCTTCTCCGGAGACTCATTTTGGGGGGCTCCTCTTACAGATGCCCCTTCTATAGTGAGTAATGTCATTCTCCTTGGGCTTTGCCTGTCTATTTAGGCCTGGTCTTCTGAAATTTCCATTACAGATTTGGTGAACAAATGCTCTGTCTTACACATTGGCAAAAAGAATCAGAACACAAGCTGAGTGGACATGACCTTGTAGATGACCCTCACTCTCTCAAGGACCTTGGAGTACTCATATCTAATGATCTAAGTGCCAGAGCCCACTGTAACAACATCGCCAAAAAGACATTAAGAGTTGTACACCTAATCTTGCATAGCTTCTTCTCCGGTAATATTACACTACTAACCAGAGCATACAAAACATTTGCAAGACCAATTCTTGAATACAGCTCATCTGTCTTGAACCCACACTGCATATCGGACATTAAATCAGTTGAACGTGTCCAGAAATATTTCACCAGAAGAGTCCTCCACTCCTCTGCTCGCAACAAAATACCTTATGCCACCAGGCTTGAAATTTTGGGCTTAGAAAATTTAGAACTACGCTGCCTTCAGTCTGACCTAAGCATAGCTCATAAAATCATCTGCTACAATGTCCTGCCTGTCAATGACTACTTCAGCTTCAACAACAACAATACACAAGCACACAACAGATACAAACCTAAAGTGAACTGCTCCAAACTTGATTGCAGAAAATATGACTTCAGCAACAGAGTGGTCAATGCCTGGAATGCACTACCTGACTCTGTAGTTTCATCCCAAAACCCCCAAAATTTTAACCTTAAACTGTCTACTGTAGACCTTACCCCATTCCTAAGAGGTCTGTAAGGGGCGTGTATAAGTGCACCAGCGTGCCTACGGTCCCTGTCCTAATGTTCCCTTTAATTGTATTCATTTTATGTATTCAATTCATGCTTATACTTATATATATTATCTAATACGTACTTGACAAAATAAAGAAAGAAAGAAAAGAAAAGAAATAAACCAGGCAGAGGTTTCTGTACTTCCTTCAACCAATCAAATGCTAGGACTACATCACACAAAGGTCTACTTGCTGAACATCAAATGTATCTACCCAGTTTATGCTGTGACACCAAGGCTTGCTCTGGAGAGCCCACAGAGCACTGGAAACTCACAATAAAGATAGAAGGGTAATACATTGACGTAAAAGTCATTATCATTGGTATTGTGGCAAAAAAAGACATAAAATGCCATCGGGAGGAGAGATTAATATTTGCAGATGACACAGAAGGCTAAAACATATGAAGAATGATTACAGGAATTGGGTATGTCTAATTTAATGAAAAGAAGGACTAGGGGTGACATGATAGCAGTCTTCCAATATTTGAAGGGCTGCCACAAGGAAGAGGGTGCCAACCAGGGGTGAAATCCAGCAGGTTCTGGAGAACCAGTAGCGGAAATTTTGAGCAGTTGAGAGAACCGGCAAATACTACCTTTGGCTGGCCTCAGAGTGGGGTGGGAATGGAGATTTTGCAATATCCTTCCCCCAGTAGTGGGGAGGGAATGGGGATTTTGTGGTATCCTTCCCCTGGAGTGGGGAGGGAATGGCGATTTTGCAGTATTCTTCCACTGCCAGGCCCACCAAGCCACGCCCACAGAACCGGTAGTAAAAAAAATTGGATTTCACCACTGGTATCAAGCTATTCTCCAAAGCATCTGAAGGCAGGACAGGAAGCAAAGGATGGAAACTAATCAAGGAGAGAAACAAGCTGAAATTAAAGAGAAATTTCTTGACAGTTAGAACAATTAACGAGTGGAACAACTTGCCTCCAGAAGTCGTGGGTGCTCCAACACTTAACGTTTTTAAGAAGAGATATGACAGCCATTTTTCTGGAATGATAAATAAGGTCTCCTGATTGAGCAGGGAGTTGGACCAGAAGACCTCCAAGGTCCCTTCCAACTTTGTTATTCTGTTAATAATAATGTGGTTTTGATTTCTTTTACACTCTCACCCCATAATCATCCAACAGCCAATCAATTAGAAAAATCTGAATTGTAAAGGCAAGTTTAAAAAAATAACAAATACATTGAAAGACTGCATTAAAATGTAAACAGTATTCAGTTTTCAAAGAGGATTACAGCGATGGGGCACATGCAGACATATGGGCGCTCTTATAATACGCACGCTGGGAAGGTTTTATAAAGAGGTAAATTTTCAACAGATGGTTAAAAAAATACTAGTGAGGCATCATGCAGTGGATGTCAACAAATTAAGATGTGTGTAAAAATGCTTGTGGTTTTGACTGATTAATTGCAGGCCATTTTGACATTTTTTAAAATCCCCACTCAGGATACACCTGGTGTCCACTCGCAAAGCATCCCTGGCCAGCTCTCGAGTTGCCATAGGCCAGAGGGGATGGGAAACTGGCGAAACGGCACAGCAGCCAAAGACAGATGCATATTCCATGCTTATCCCTCTCAAGGCTGTATCCCAGGGTTACCCACAGCAGCCAGAGGGGACTGACCTCTACAATGTGCGAAATTGCTTTGTTGGCAAATGTGATTGATGACATACCCTAGGGGGGGAGGGAGGAAACAGGATCATAATTGGGGCATAAATTACATAGGGTCAGAGCTGGCTTCACTTGGGAACTGGATTTATTTTGAAGCTTGGCTCGAGGCTCATGATTAAATTAGGGCATCCGTCAGAACCCTGATACCTGGATGTAATAGGAAGCTTGCAGAAGACTTAACTGTGAATTATAGCCTTTACCAGTTTTTGGCATACATAACATGACACTACCAGTTATACCAAGGAAGGAAGTCTTCATATAATAGTATGCTCAGAGTTTAACGGACTTCAAAAATATTAGCCAACTGTACCGTGAAATTAAAAATATTCCACAACCATATCATGAAATCAAACAGCCTTTTTCTAGTTCAGGGGGAAGTCTTAAGTAATAGAGAAAAGAGAGAGAGAAAGAGAGAAAAAGGGAGAGAAAAGCCAGCACCTTAACAAGTTGTGAAGGTTTTTCTACCTTTTTCTGTTCCATTTCAATATCTTAAAGGAAATTCTGGACTTGTCTTGCTTTCAGCGGAAGTCAGCTGTCAAGAGCTTGGCACTTAATCTTCGTAATGATTGCTGTTTCAACTGTCTCAGCTCACAGATGGAACAAGCTTTGTGAATTGTCTTAAGCACACTTCATATCAAATATTCTGGAGAACTGTGTGCTAGAAAAGAGTCCATTAGCCACTTCATGTGAATTCGGCATGCTTGCATTAGAGATCTTAAGAGGTAACGTATCTGGCAGGACGCCTCAAAACACAGTTTTATTTTTATTTTCAAGAGCTTTCTCACACTCAGATCTTTCTGTTTCATTGTTAAATGCAGATGGCTATACATGAATAGAAATATCAGTGCTTTTAGTTATTTTCATATAAACCCTTTGGAAAGCCAAGGAATTCTTGCCTTTACTCTATCAAATGCATTATCAAAAAATATACTTTTCTTCCTTCTGTTGTGGTCCGCCAGCAGCCTGCGGAGCTGGCAGCGGAGTCGGACAGTGAGGAGGCTGGGGAGGACAATGGGTCAGTCCTGGAGTCAGGGGAAGGCCCAGACAAGGGCTGTATCGGAGGCAGAGATGGGGCCAGGGCCATCTGGGAGTGATGCGTGGACTCCGGAGCCTCCAGAGGCAGACAGCAGAGAGGCAGAGGAACAGGGAGAGCCTGTTCCTAGTGCACACATGCGAAGAGCTGCCAGAAGGCAAAAGCAGCTAAAGCAAAAGGGACAACTCGGGAGTAAGGCCAGGAGATGATTGGCCCTTCCCATAAGGCTTAAAAGAGCAGCAATGGCTCTTGGGTTCTTTGTAGGAAAGCAACGTTGCTACAATTGTTTCTTGTCTCCTGTTTCTAAACTTCATGGGGTTCTTGCTAAGAAAAGCCTTTGGCAGGGTGCCAAAGAAGACAAAGGTTTGTGATAATGCCGAAGGACTGTTTATGAAGGATTTGTTTTGGACTTAATTTGGACTAAGCTGAAAATGAAGTAATTCTCAGCTGTTCTAATAAAATATGTTTATTTAGGACTGATTGTGTCTGGTAATAATTACTTGGGCCTGGGTCACAACACTTCCTGCTCTGTAGGCTGGTGCCATTAGCTGATTATATTGAGCAATGGGGGTACAATAAGGCCCAGATTCAGTTGAATAGAAGTGCATCTACCCTCTGCGCCACTCCTGGCTGGGAGATAGATCCCTCAGATGCAGATTCCAAGTGGAAAAAAGGTGATTGCGGGAAAAAATTATATCTGTGTGATGGGTAAGAAAAACCCAAGACGGTATTTTGGCATTTGGTATTTCTACTACCCCTCTTTTAAAGGTCATCTATGGATGATTTAAAGGTACAAATGGATGATTCAAGAAAAGACCTGCAGTAGATGAGTAGTGGGACTCATCTCTGGGAGGGGGGAATGAATCTGCTTATCGAGATGAGGTGGACCGGTTGCTTTCGTGGTGTGGAGACAATAACTTGGTCCTTAACACCAATAAGACCAAGGAGCTTATAGTGGACTATAGAAGGAATAGATCAGCCCTTGCTTATCAATGGAGACCGAGTGGAGCAAGTGGCCAATTTTTTTTTTTTAATTTGATTTATATGCCGCCCTTCTCCGGAGACTCAGGGTGGCTTACAATGCGTTAAGCAATAGCCTTCATACTTTTGTATGTTTATACAAAGTCAGCTTATTGCCCCCACAAACTGGGTCCTCATCTAGAAAGGATGGAAGGCTGAGTCAACCTTGAGCCTGGTAAGATTCGAACCTGCAGAAATTGCAGGCAGCTGTGTTAATAACAGGGTGCATTAAACCACTGTACTACCAAGGCTCTCTAAGTTTCTGGGTGTTATCATAAAAGAGGATCTGACCTGGGGCCTCTTAGGCAGGATTTTGCAAGATACGGAAGAAAAGTTGATTAGGAAAATATATAAATATTTATTGAGATATAAAATGGAAGAGGAAGTGGTTGAAGAAACAATGATAAGATGGCCAAAAAAAATTGGATACAGCATAGACTTGGAGAAAACTTTGGGAAATAAATTTGAAATTGACTATGTCAGCAGTTTATAAGGAAAACCAGTACAAGATGTTTTATAGATGGCATCTTCCGCCAGCGAGACTTGCTAAGATATTCCCAAGCACATCACCAATTTGTTGGAAATGTAAGAAATCATTCGGGACATATTATCATCTATGGTGGACTTGTGCAACAGCAAAAAAGAACTGGACTAAAATTAAAAAGTGTCTTGAAGAGATAACTGAACATAGTATAGATTGGAAACCAGAATTATTTTTTATTGGGCATAGATACAAGAAATTATAATAAAGAAATACAGTGTCTAATTCTACATATTATAACTGCAGCTAGGATAACATATGCACAAAATTGGAAAAATGATGTCATACCAAAAGACGAAGAGGTGATAAGGAAAATTTGGGATTGTGCTGGTGACCTTCTACCGCTGCACCATAGAGAGTATTTTAACTTACTGCACCTATGCCAATTGCACAGTAAGGCAGATAGGACAGCACTCCAGAGAGTTAGAACAGGGGTGAAATGCTACTGGTTCAGGCCGGTTCGCCCGAACCGTTAGTAAAAAATGCTACCGGTTTGCCCGAATTGTTAATAAAAAAAGTGATTTTAAAAAGTTTTTAAAAGATTCCAATGATCACACGGCATAGCTGATTGTCAAAGATGATCGTCGGAACCTCTTTTTAAATTTTTTTAAAGCATTTTTTACTACCTATTCGCCCAAATCTTTTTCTTAATATTGTAACCCTGCTTCATTACTCCATGTGCAAGCTAGATTCCTCCTTTCTGAATCTCTCTTTCTTTCTTTTACCGTGTTTATTTTCTGCACAACCTACATGCTTAAGGAGCAACCTTGCTGCTTCTGTGTTTTCTTGAGTGCAGCTACTTGGTTCCTCTTTGTTCCGGAAAAGTGCATTTATGGAAGCACATAAATCTCTGAACCTCATAGCAAGGAATGATTAAGCCCTCCCATATCAAGATTCCCTCCCCTTTTTTTAGTAGTGTGGGAAGCCCCCCGCCCTTCCCCAGAACAAAATATTCTACAGAATATTAAAAGAGGCAGGATAGAATATTCCCCCTAAAGGAAAAGAGGAGAAAAATCTTCTTAACAAAGGCAGAAAGCAGCCCCCAGTCTTTCTGCTATAGGAAAACAACCTCAGGCAGAAGCCTCAAGAGGTTAGGATTTATGAACTGATATTTTGTAAAGCTAGACCACTATATTCATAAGCAAAAGGCAGTCAGCAGCTCTGCATAAGCAGAACAATAGGCAAGAAGCTGAAACTGACAAGATTAAACAAAACACCTGGGATTTCCATTTCCCCTTCTGCTTGTGAAGCCAGTCATGACCCCATAGGAATCTGGCAACGGTCATTAAAATATTAGGCATGAACAGACATCTCAATCACAAAGCCCCCAAAATTGTATAAAAGCCCATCCACTCTCAACCCCAATTTGTCAGCCACCCCAGAAACATGCTGCTGTCACTGTTGTTTCTGGCTACCAAATAAATGGAGACCTCTTTTCCAATTGCAGCCTGCCTCCAATTCATTTCTCTGCTGTCTTTCTCCTGGTTTGGAATAAGAACCAGATCAGGTTTTACTTCCAACAGTAGGATGTCCCTCCCAAATCTCATAAAGTGAGATTTTCTCATATCAATATCCTGAATGATAACTACTGTGGTGTGTGTATAGGGTGTGGTCTCCAGACACATTCGTCACCAATGCCCGCGGAGCCATATCTGTGGGCATGCGAGCGTTGCCCTAGCTCAGCTCCAGCATGCATGTGTGCACCAGCCAGCTGATTTTTGGGCCTTCTGGGCCCACCGTAAGTCGAGAAACGGGCTGTTTCTGGCCTCCGGAGGGCCTCCAGGGGGTGGGGAAGGCCGTTTTTGCCCTCCCCAGGCTCCAAGGAAGACTCTGGAGCCTGGGAAGGGCGAAAAATGGGCTTACCGGGCCCACTGTGCCATCACGTGCCAAAAGCAGGGGGAGCATGGGGGGTTGCATTTGTATTTGCGGGGAGGCGCATTGAATTACGGGTGTTGGTATGCATGTGCGTGACACACACACACACACACACACACACACACACACCGCACGACCCATGCTTTTGGTATGCGATGGCAAAAAGGTTAGCCATTACTGTGCTAGGCCCTTAAATACATTGGGAGGATTTTCTCAGCCCTGTTTGTGTTTTGAGAAGGATAGTCACCGACACCTCTTCCCGTTCACTGTAGGTGGATGTTACGGATGTCCGAAGGTCCATTCAGGGCTCCTGAAGAACCGCAGCGAAGCCCTGGTGAGTATGAGCTGGCAAAATGGCAGGAAAAGAATCCTCCATCAATTAGAAAAAAATAAAATAAAATTGAGAGCTCTACTTTCTTTTCTGGCTCTCCTCCCTGGCGATATTACTTGCTGAGCTCACGGGGAAAAGAAACGGATCTGCCTAGCATGCAACATTGATTCTTTTGAATCATCATCGCTGAGTCACTACACAAACAACCGTTAGCAAAATGCTCTTAGGGATCTGGGAATGTTGACAAGAAAAGTCGTTTTCCTTAATTAATCCAAAGAACGGGTTACGGAAAAGCATGAAGGCACCCAGCGCTCTGGGAATCCGTTTGGTCATTTCAATGAGCAAGCATTTCTGAAAGGGAACAATGTTCCTTCACAAAGGAAGAAGGGTAATCTCAAAGGTGCTTTTTCCAGGAGGCAAGTGGACTTTCTTGTTTTTTCTTTGAAGACGTTTCGCTTCTCATCCAAGAAGCTTCTTCAGCTCTGACAGGATAGTGGAGAATGGAAGGATTTATATTGCTTGCAGACAGAGCTGGTCCTTTGCATCCTTTTAGAGGGTCCTTGAAGCACTTGGAGGTTTACCTGTGTCCTCAGGGTCACCTGAGTGGTGCTCCTGGTTCCTGTAGTCTGCAATTTTTCCTCTGGAAATCCATTCCTATTCCCACCCCATTCAAAGGGTGGTTCATCCCAAATTGTACAGCTAAAATGTGTAGAGATTCTCAGTCTACAGACTGTTAGGGCTGATACTATAATTTCACATTTAAAATAAGAGACAAAGGAATTGTTGTGGGGCTGGTAGATTAGCTATGTTGTTGTTCATGATGATGATGCCCATCGAAAGAAGGTGAGGAAGAACTGTTCAATAAAATTGATTGCCTGGACTAACCTACTAATGTTGAAGAAAATCAATATAAATTCAGGATTTTCTTTTCTTTGAAGTTCTCTAATAGATGAGGAACCATAGCATTAGCAAATGTCTATGGAGATTCTCAATCATCCAGATCAGGGTTATCCCAAAAAAAGGCAACTGGACATTCTTGATTTTCTTTCTTTGAAAACGTTTTGCTTCTCATCCAAGAAATTAGAACTGAAGAAGCTTCTTGGATAAGAAGCAAAATGCTTTCAAAGAAACAATATCAGGAATGTCTAGACAGCCTTTTGGAACAAAGAATCTTTGGGACAGTAGCATTTGAATACAAGAAAGAATAGACAAATATCACAGAACGAGTAGAGTGTCAGGGTTCCAAGTAACACCCCCAACAAAAGAAGACTCCGAGGCTTAAAGTTCCTCGAAGTTCCATTTTGTTAGAGATGTCATATTGGCACATCTCGGAAAAGCCGCATCTGAAAGCTTCCAGGTTTTCCTCACCCAAAGGAAAGTTCAAGTCCCTGCCCAGCATCCACATATCCATCACATAGTCCAATCAATGCACCGTCCCAACTGGAGATGCCTCCTAGTTCCAGCCCTCCAGGTGCAGGACAAGATGTCCTTGACTCTCAGAGAAAAGAATGTTATTATGACTACATATCACCCATGCTCCATACAATCCCCCCTCCCAGTTTCCCACAGCAGTAAATAGCAGGCCTGAAAGCCCAATGCCAAAGATGGCTTCCAGGCCTGACATAGAGCAGAAAATTCTTTTATTGAGGGGGAGGAGGAGGTCTCCTATGCTTCTCCCAAGATGATGAAAAATCCATATATATATATAACACTGCTCCTAGAAGCACAAAGCCGAAGACACCAGCCTGAAGATGACGAATGAGACTTCGTCGAAACGTTGCCAAGAAACCTCCAATTTTACGCGGGAGAAAACCCGAATAACCAAAGACCTACACACACACACACACATACACACACACATATATAATGGGTGTGTGTGTGTGTGTGTGTGTGTGTGTGTGTGTGTGTGTGTTTTCTAAAATTTCTAGCCCATGTTACTAAAGAGATACCTTTGGAAATAATGTCCTTATTCCTATTGGGCAGTAGAAGTTAAGACCTTCTTCAGTTCAAATGCAGCTGAGAAGGATGTTTTTTTAATAGGTTTTTCCACAAGAGTATGGACATGTTTTGCCATTGCTTTTTTTCTCAGATGCTGGGGTTTTTTTCCCCCCAACTTTTCAGATTAACTCTGGGATTCCTTAATGGTTACTTCTCCAAGAACTAACACTCTCTTTCCTTGCTCGATCAAAGCTGGCTCGGTGGTCCTGACCAATCAATGTAATTTCTCGGCAAAAACATGGAGGGAGATATTTCCTTCTTGGAATTTTTCTCCCAGTTTCTCAGAGTCTCTTCAAGTTCCTTTTTGTGGCCTGACCATTCGTGATCCTTCTGACAAACAATCAAAACCTTTATTGTCAGAGTACAACATATGTACAATGAGATTGGCTGAGCCTCCCTTCATGCACCCCTCCCCCCCAACCGGAGGTGGGTTCTACTTACCTTTACTACCGGTTCGCAACTGGAGCGCACACAGATCACCCATGATGATGTCGTAGCTGGTGGGCAGAGCCTCCCACCGGTTTTATTACCAGTTCTATAGAACCGGACCGAACCAGGAGCAACCTACCACTGCCCCCAACACAATACAACTCACAGTGAAAGACAAAACAAAAATCCATATCCCAGTGAGTCCTGCTAACAATCACCCAATCCAGGGGTGAAATGCTCCCGGTTTGGACCGGATCGCCCAATCCGGTAGTGATGGGGGTGGGTGGTTCGGAGAATCGGTAGCAAAAATCCCTGCCCCCGCCCCGCCCCCACATGCCCAGCTGAGCTGCACAATCATCAGAGGCTTTTTTTTTTACTTTTAAAAGCATTTTTTCTACAACCTCTTCGGCCGAAAAAATGCTTTTAAAAGTTAAAAAAAAAAAAGCCTCTGATGATCGCGCGGCTCAGCTGGGATCATCAAAGGCTTTTAAAAGAAAAAAACCCCTTTTTTTTCTTTTAAATGCCTCTGAGGATCCAAGCTGAGTTGCCTGATCGTCAGAGGCATTTCAAAGAAAAAAAGTCTCTGCCGAGCAGGCAACTCAGCTGGGATCGTCAGAGCCTTTTGAAAGCATTTTTTTTACAACCACGCCCACCCAGTCACATTACCCCCCCCACCAAGCCACGCCCACAGAACCCATAGTAACAAATTTTAGATTTCATCCCTGACCCAATCCTATTGCCCCATGTGAACTTACTGCATGTCCACAAGTCAATTGTACTATGTATGTTGTTGTAGTTATTTTTCATTCAGGAGTCTGACAGCCCACGGATAAAAACTCTTCTTCAGTCTGTTTGTGCGGCTGCCTATGCTTCTATATCTCCTTCCAGATAGTAGGAGGATAAAGAAGGGCTGACCAGGGTGTGAGTCGTCCCTGAGGATTTTCCTCACTCTTCTAAGGCAGCGAGGCCTAGCGATGTCATCTAGTGGTATTAGGGGGCAGCCCACGATGTTTTGTGTTGTACTCACCACCCTCTGTAATGTTTTTCTATCCGTGGCTGTCAAGCCAGCATACCACACCATAATGCGATGAGTGAGGATGCTTTCTATTGTGGACCAGTTAAAGTGGTCGTCAGTTGTTGTCTCCACAAGAGACAGGCAAAGGAAGTAAGAGAGAGGGGAGAGAGAGTGGGGGAGAAGGAGACATACAGAGAGACAGAAATCAAAAGAGAAAGAGAGAGAAGGAGAGAAAAAGACCGACTGAAAGAAAGAGAGAAAGGGAGAAAGTAAAAGAGAGAGAAAGAGTCAAAGAAAGAGAGAAAGAGACAGACAAAGGAAGTAAGAGAGAGGGCAAAGGGAGAAAGGGAGAGAGGGAGAAAGAGAAGGAGAGAGACAGAGAGACAGAAATCAAAAGAGAGAGAGAGGAGAGAAAAAGACTGACTGAAAGAAAGAGAGAGAGAGGGGGAGAAAGTAAAAGAGAGAGAAAGAGACGAAGAAAGAGAAAGAGACAAAGTAAGTAAGAAAGGGAGAAAGGGAGAGAGGGAGAGAGAAAGAGAGACAGAAATCAAAAGAGAAAGAGAGAAAAAGACTGAAAGAAAGAGGGAGAGAGAGAATGATCTAAGTGAAGAAACCAGTAAAAAAAAAAAAGCTGTTTTCAAAAGCCACAGTCTACCTCAAAGAACTTAACCGGAAGGCATAGTCGGCAAGAGGGCATAATTAGACACTCCCGGATGCTCACTTCACATTCTGAGATTTTTTGTGAATTGTTAAGGACAGCGTTAAATTCATCGCACATCCTAGAATTAGGAGCAGGATAGAAGATGAAACCTAAGCAATGGGGCTGTACAATTCCCTGCTCCGTTTTTAGAATTTATAGAAAGAAACACCCAGCAATCGCTTACATTTCCGGATCCTTTCTCTCTTTGGTTGCCATCAAAAATTGTCAGATTAGAGTGGTGGGGGGCAGTGAATTGTTCTAAGCGTCTTTCGGCTGATAGCAACGTGAGCCATCTGGAAGTCCCTACATTTAGATGGTGAATCACACCGTCACACTCTTTGGCAACATAGCTATTTAAAAGCAAAACGTCGCTAGAAGAAGAGAATAGTCCTGTAACGCAGCGCAAAATGAATTACATGGGCTTCAGTTCACTTCGGGAGGTGCATGGAGTGACTTCACTTGTGTGGGATTGGAGGGAAGCTGTGGAAAGGAGGAGAAGTCAGACCATAGGTCCGTGATGGCGAACCCATGGCACGCGTGCCAGAAGTGGCATGCAGAGCCATTTTTCCGGGCATGCGAGCTGTCACCCGACTCACCTGCAGCTGCGCATGTGCGCGCGCCCCAGCTAGTGCATGCACAGATGGTGCAATTGTGCCAGAGGTGGGTTTCAGCAGGTTCTGACCAATTCTGGAGAACCGGTAGCGGAAATTTTGAGTAGTTCGGAGAACCGGTAGTAAAAATTCTGACTGGCCCCCATTTATTCTCTGCCTCTCAAATCCCAGCTGATCGGGAGGGAATGGAGATTTTACAGTATCCTTCCCCTGCCACGCTCACCAAGCTACGCCCACAGAACTGGTAGTAAAAAATTTTGAAACCCACCACTGGATTGTGCGCACAGCACACGGCACATGCGCAAAAGCTATGCCCATACACAGATGGTGTGTTTGTGTGTGCAGTGCACGGTGGGGGCTTGCACAAAGCTGTGCACATGCACAGATGGTGATATTGCGCATGCAGCACACGGTGCATGTGTAAAAGCTGTGCAGATACGCAGAGGGTGAGTTTGCAGTCGCAGCGCATGGTGGGGACTCACACAACGCTGTGCACATGCACAGATGGTGCAATTGCATGCGCAGTGCACAGTGGGGGCTTGCACAAAGCTGTGTGCATGCACAGATGGTGCGATTGTGCGCACAGCACACGGCACATGTGTGAAAGCTATGCACATGCACAGATGATGTGTTTGTGTGTGCAGCGCACAGTGGGGGCTTGTGCAAAGCTGTCCGCATGCACAGATGGTGCAATTTCACGTGCAGCACACAGCGCATGCATGAAAGCTGTGAGCATATGCAGATGGTATGTTTGCGCTTGCAGCGCATGGTGGGGACTCACGTGAAAGCTGTGCACATGCACAGATGGTGCGGTTGTGTGCCCAGTGCATGGGGAGGAGCTGCGTGTTAGCATGGATGGCATGCGTGAGCGCAAAGCACATGAAGCACGGACCTGTTCGGCACTCGGTGAGTAAAAGGTTCACTACCACTGCCATAGGTAGCCCTGAGGGGTTCTGAATCCTAAAGAATTTTACAGGTAATCCTTGATTTATACAACCATTTGTTCATCCCAAAAGGTGCTTTCTCTAAAGGCAACTGGACTTTGTTTTTCCTTGAAGACGTTTCGCTTCTCATCCGAGAAGCTTCTTCAGCTCAGCTTCTCAAGAACCGAAGAAGCTTCTTGGATGAGAAGCGAAATCTCTTCGAGGAAAAACAAAGTCCAGTTGCCTTTTGAATAAGCACCTTTGGGATGCTTGGAGGATTGAGAAGCTCCATAAACAACCATTTGTTTAGTGACCGTTTGGAGTTACAACAGCACTGAAAAAAGGGAGTTACTGTCAGGGCATTTATTAATCCCATGTTTGGCTCTGGGACAAATCACCCTGGTTTAATTAGAGGAGATGGATCGAGGCTCCTCCTTGTTTGCAATATTCTGAAAAAGAAACGCAAAGAAAAGTTCTCTAATAAAACTCATTTATTTGTTATAAAGAAAATAAAACACCTCACTAACTAAGAAAGATAAATTGTTACATTTTTGAAAATAAATCTTGCCGGCTATCTCAGCCGGACCTTTCTGGAAAGAGAACAAAGGAAAGAGTGGGAAGCAAGTGAAGGAATGTGGGTGGATACGGAAACACGTAGCTTACTGATAAGAAGTTGGCAAGCTACGGAGAGTCTGACAGTCCAGAAATGATGAGTTCAGCTGGCAAATAAAATAACGCAGTGACAGTTACGACCGTTTTCCACACTTACGACCGTTGCGGCATCCCCATGGTCATATGATCGAAATTCAAACACTTGGCAACTGGCATGTATTTATGGCGGTTGCAGCATCGCGTGATCACTTTTTGAGACCTTCTGAGAAGCCAAGTCAATGGGGAAACTAGATTTACTGTACAACCATGCTACTAACTAACTTAACAACTGCAGTGATTCACTTAACAACTGTGACAAGAAAAGTCATTAAAACGGGGCAAAATATACTTAACAACTGTCCGCCAATCCAGCACATTTCTTTTGTTTGGGGAAAACAGTTCCCAATCACACGGCCTTGAAGTGTCAGGATTTTCTCAGGCTGCAAATGGCTCGCATACATTCCTCACTTCCCTTCCAGCTCCCAATTCATTCCAAGCATTCCCCTCCCTTCATTTCTGTTGTGAAGCTGCATGTAGAGGTGCGTTTACGAGTCAACAGTTATAGGGTCTCCTGTTTGTGCAGGGGTGTTGTGGCTCTGTTGCCTGAGCCTGGGCTATCGACAGATGCAGACTCTGAGAGTGAGGAAGAGGAGTTGGCAAGGCCTCCCTCTCCAGGACCCTCCTCTCTGGCAATGCCTCCGGAGGACATCAAAGGCCAAAAGATAGGCTCAGAGCCAAGCACGTCCCCGCAGCCACAGGTGGACAGCGACGAAGGAGATAAGTGCTGGCTGGACCCTCGCCAGAGGCGCAGGGAGAAGCGTATCCAGCAGAGGGGAAGGCGTGCCAGAGATTGGCTGAGTCACTGGACCACATCCCACAGGGTATAAATGTGGGTGTGGTGGCAGGTTCAGTTTGTGACGAGCAAAAACTAGAAATAATCCATGATCTCTGTGTTACTGGACTTTGCCTGCTTTATCAGACTGCATTTGGATTAATCCTTGTATTGTTGAAAACTCTGCCTGTTGTATCAGAATGCTGGCAGTCTAATCTTTGTTTTGTGTGAGTAAAGTCTGAATTGGCAGCTAGCCACTGGGTTGTTGCCAGCTTTATTTTCAAAGAATTTTGTCGTGTGGCTTATTAACTCAGGGCCGTCTGTGGGGGTGCGTGAGTGGAACGGGGACAGAACAAGGGGGTTGGACTAAAAGACCTCAAAAGTCCCTTCCAACTCCATTTTTCTGTAAGTCTATGTTGATTTTTTTTCCATAACTCCCCACATCGATCCTTTATGATTGCTTTGAAGTTTTGCCTCCATTTTATCATTCAACTTTCGATTTCTTCTATGTTCTTCTATATTCTTGTATTTCAATAATATTTTTTATATACATGCTAGCAAGCAATCTTGCTTTCATGTAAGGGTTTCAAAGATAGCATTTCGAGCACCTCCTTCATTTTAAAGATCATTTTTATTCTTCCAGTTAATTAGAGATATAAGAAGCATGACAAGCTCTTTCTTTCACTGGTAATCCTTGTTATTTCTTTAGTGTATTTAATGAATCCAAATATATAATATCTGGATTCATAATAATGCCAGATGAAATTAAGTTGTTGGTTTTTTTTTTTTGCTGTAATTATCCTCGTTGTCAAAAACATTTTTTAAAATAAACTTTTCATTTTCTTTTAGTACAAAACATTCCATCATTCATTAAACAGTGTGTCGTCTGGGTACAATTTTTTTGTGTCATAACAGTTGAAGCTTAGCACCATATTCATTATTTATATCTACTCTTGGTTTAATATTAATACTTAATACTTAGCATATCTTTTGTCATAACATTTCTCTTCTTAACTTATTTAACTTTACTATACATTACTTTCATATTTATTCTCCAACTATTGATAAAAATAAATCCCATATATCATAATAATCAGATTCTTCCTTCCCTCTAATTGCAAGTGTTAAATCTACTCTGTTTCCCTGAAAATAAGCCCTCCCTGAAAATATTTAAACGCAGAGCTGGAAATCAGGTAAGATGGCAAGAGGAGCCCCATCTTGCTCCATGCACCCCAAAATAATAAGACGTCCCCAAAAATTAGGCCAAGCTCTTATTTTGGGGTTCAAAAAAATATAAGACAAGGTCTTATTTTCGGGGAAACACGGTATTCATTTCTGCACATTCCAATATTTTCTTAATCACATTTTCACCTGCAGAAATCTCTTTACCTTTCCAATTCTGTGCAAATACAATTCTTGCCACAGTTATTACATGAATAATCAGATATACAATTTCTTTACTATAATTCCCTGGTAAAATCCCCAGTAGGAATATCTCAGGTTTTAAGTCAATGTGCTGCTATGTCATCTTCTCCAACCACATACGAATTCTTGTCCAGTATTTTTTTTTTCTTCTACACACGTCCACCACATATGGTAATACGATCCCAGTGTCTGATGGCATTTCCAACATTTAGCTGATTTATCTTTAAACATTTTTGTCTTTCAGGTGACAAATGCCAAAAACATTTTTTTAAAAAAATAATTTTTATTGAATATAAATATTAAAAAAGACATACGTAACATATACACAACGAACATTTATACAACATATACACAAAAAGAATATAATTTCTTCTTAAGCATTTTTTCAGAGTGACGTTCTACAATTCTACTTATAATATATTCCTTCACCTTTCTGTAATCTAATAATATTTTTATTACATATATATGTATCAATCGGTAATATATCCCCTATATTTTTTGTGTATTTCTAATTTTTAACCAATTATACCAACTATTCCATATTTTATAATAGTCTGATTCTTCTTTTTCTTGTAATTCTTTGGTTAACCTATCCATTTCAGCGCATTCTAAAATTTTCCCTATTACTTCTGTTTCACTTGGTATTTTTTCTTGTTTCCAATTTCTTGCGTAGATTATTCTTGCAGCAGTTAATATGTGAATTGTAAGATATTTAATATCCTTAGGGTATGATTTGTTAAATATTCCTAATAAAAATGTTTCTGGTTCTTTTTCAATCTGTGTTTTTGTTATTTGTTCCAACCATTTTTTGATGTTAGACCAAAATTTCTTTGCTGCCGGGCATGTCCACCATAAATGATAGAAAGTCCCTTGTGCCTTTTTGCACTTCCAACAAATTGGGCTATTTTTAGGTTGTATTTTTGCCAATCTGGTTGGAGACATATGCCACCGATAAAACATTTTCAGTTGGTTTTCCTTGTACGCCGTTGCTTTCGTTAATTTTAGGTTTTCCTGCCAGAACTTTTCCCATTTTTCCAAAGGTATTGTGTGTTTGATATTTTGAGCCCACTTAATCATCGTTTCTTTGACTGTCTCTTCTTCCAATTTATAGCGTAGGAGAAATTTATAAATTCTACTAATTAATTTATTTTCTGAATCTAATATAATTTTATCTATTTCTTGTTTTTGATTGTAAATTTCATATGTTTTTATATGCTCTCTATATTTAGATTGTATTTGAGTGTAAGTCCACCAGTCTATTCCTCTGTGTAAATCTGTCTCCAATTGTTGTTTTGTCTTTAGTTTGCCTTGATAGTCAATTATATCTTTATATCTAATTATTTTTGTCTTATCTGTTAAATTTGGGTGTCTAATTGATTCCGCCGGTGCTAGCCAATTTGGTATCTTCATATAATGTTGTTTTTTAATTTTAAGCCAAATTTGTAATAGTGAGTTCCTTATTGTATGTGTTTTAAAATATGAATGTGTTTTGTATTTCTCATCCCACATAAAGGAGTGCCAGCCAGTTTGAAGTTCGTGTCCCTCAATTGTTAAAGTTCTAGAGTCCTTTAATTCTATCCAATCTTTGACCCACGATAGTACTGCTGCTTGGTAGTATATCTCCCAGTCAGGGAGTGCAGCTCCTCCTCTATCTTTTGTATCCTGAAGCAGTTTAAATTTTATTCGTGGCCTTTTCCCTTGCCAAATAAATTTAGATGTTATTTTATTCAGCTTTTCAAAAAACGGTTTATCTATTTTAATTGGGGTGACCTGAAACAAATATAGAAATTTAGGTAATATAATCATTTTGATAGCCGAAATTCTTCCTAGGAATGAAATGTGTAAATTTTCCCATTTTTCTAAATCTTTCTTTGTTTGTTCTAGTAATTTATCATAATTATTTTCTTTAATTGCTGATATTCTTGTGGATAAGCAGATTCCTAGATATTTTATTTTTTTTGTTGTTTGAATTTGTATATTATCTATCAAATCTTTTGTTTGGATTTCCGTAAGGTTTTTAACAATTAGCTTCGATTTATTTTTATTAATTTTTAGTCCAGCCACTTCTCCAAATTCTTCTATTTTTTGAAACAAATTAGGTATAGATTCCATAGGATTTTCTGTCAAAAACACTAAGTCATCAGCAAAGGCTTGAACTTTGTATTCTTCTCTATTAATCCTTAAACCTTCAATTCCTTGATCTTCTCTAATTTTTTTCAACAGGGTTTCCAATGATAGAATATATAGTAAGGGGGAAAGTGGACAGCCTTGTCTAACTCCTTTTGTTATATTAAATTTGTCTGTTATATCATCATTCATAATTATCCTTGCTGATTGCTTGGTATAGATTTCTGCTATAATTTTCCCAAATTTTTCCCCAATTTGCATATTTTGTAGTTGTTCAATCATAAATTTCCAATTTTGGTTATCGAAGGCCTTTTGGGCGTCAAGAAAAACCAACACTGCCTGCTTCTCCGGGTGTGATTCATAGTATTCTAAAGCATTAAGTATTATTCTCATGTTGTTCTTTATTTGGCGTCCCGGCAGAAATCCATTTTGGTCTGGGTGTATATATGTATTTAATACTAATTTAATTCTTTCTGCCAAGATTGCTGCAAATATTTTGTAATCGGCATTCAATAATGAAATAGGTCTATAGTTTTGTATTAACTGGAGATCTGTGTCTTCTTTTGGAATGATTGTTATTATGGCTTCTGTCCATGAATTTGGTATCTTGGCTTTCTCCATAGCTTCATTATATAATCGCAACATATTCTCTCCCAATACTTCTTGCATTGTTTTATATATTTCTACCGGTAGCCCGTCAGGACCCGGTGTTTTATTGTTTTTTTGCTTTTTCAGTACTTCGTCTAGTTCTAATTTGGTTATTGGCCTATTGAGAGTAATTCTTTGTTCTTCTGTGATTTTTGGCATTCCTGATTTCTCTATGTACTGTTTTATTTTATCTTCCTCTATTTTCCCCTGATTATATAGATTCGCATAAAATTTCTTAATAATATCTTTTTTGGCCTCTTTACTATGTTGAATTTCTCCTTTATCATCTTTCAATTGGTATATCATTCTTTTTTTCTGTTCTTTTTTCAGTTTATAGGCTAGCCATCTGCCCGTTTTATTTGCGTGCTCAAAATAGTTTTGTTTCGCCATTTTTATTTTTTGGGCTAGTTCTATTTGGTTTATCAAATTCAATTTATGCTTAATCATTTCCCATTCTTCTCTTATTGTTTTGTTCTGGGGCTTTTCCTGGAGTTTTTGTTCTATTTGTTTTAGGTCTTTCTCTAATTTATCTAATTGTTTTTTCTTCTCTTTATTCTTTTTCCTCGTATATGCTATTACTAGGCCCCTTATATATGCTTTTAAAGTATCCCATGTGTTTTGTAAAGAGGTTTCCTCTATTTTATTTATCTGAAAGAATATTTTTACTTCCTTTTCTAACATCAAATTAAATTCTTTTTCTTTACATAATCTTTGGTTCATTGTCCATCTCTTACGTCTTCTTTCCCCTTTCCAGTTTATGAATAGTGGATTGTGGTCTGCCCATTGGTTTGTGCCTATCTCAATTTTTTCTATTTCTGTTTTGATACTTGGGGTCATCCATGCCATGTCCAATCTTGACCAGGAGTTATGCGGATGGGAGTAAAAGGTGTATTGGGCCTCTTCTTCATGTGTTTCCCTCCATACGTCTGCCAAGTTTAGTTCTTCAGCCATAGTAAAGAATTCTTTTGGAAGTATTTCTTTTTTCTTTTGTTTTTTTTTCCCAGTTTTGTAGTCTTTCTTTGCATTTACTATTGCATTATAATCCCCTATTACACAAATATCATCATATTCTAATTCTGCTAATTTTATATGTAGGTCTTTAAAAAAAACCTGTAGTTTTTGGTTAGGTGCATAAATCCCTACAATTAACATTTTCCTTTTTCCTATTTCTAATTCAACCATCACCACTCTACCTTGCTCATCGGTATAAACTAGTTTAGATTGTATTTTTTCTTTTACGTAAATCACTACTCCTTTTTTCTTTTTTGGGGCCAGAGATAAATATAATTTTCCTAATTTGGGGTTTTCTAGGATTTTTGATAATCTTTTTGAATGTGTACTTCTTGCAGACATATTACATCTGCTTCTAATTTTCGTAATTTTGTGAAAATTTGATTCCTTTTCTTTGGGGCATTTAAGCCATTAATGTTTACCGAAAAGAGTTTGGTCTGTTCATCCATTGCCTATTATATCTGTTTTTTGGTGTTTCTTGTTTCCATCCGTTCTCTAGGTTTTGCACCTTCTCTCTGTTCTCTCTCTTTTTCTTGCCTCTGTCTTATTTCTTTTTCTTCCTTTGTTTCTATTGGTTCTTCTTCTTGACTTTTACTATCTGTTTCCTCCTTACTTTCCTGTTCTACTTCTAGTCTAAAATGTGTGTTATGAAATTCTCTTGCCTTTTCTAGAGTATCTATTTTATATCTTTTGTCTTCCCACGTAATTAAGATCCCCTCTATTGGCAACCATCTATACATTATCTTGTATTTGATCAGTAGTTGTGTTAAAAACTGATATTGTTGTCGTAGATTTCTTACTCTTCGGGGTATCTGTTTTAAGATTATAATTTCTTTTCCATTATAGATCACCGTTTCTTCTCTAGATTTCTTATAGACTTCATCTCGGATTGATTTTTTTAAAAATTTAACATGGACTTCTCTCGCCAATCTGTGTCTTCTTATATAATTTGTTTGTACACGATAAGTTTCTTCCAATTGTCCTTTTATTTCTTCTGGCTCTTTTTGTATCATTCCTGCAATAATCTCCACCATCTTTCCTTCTAAGTCCTCATTTTTTTCTTCTGGGACATTTTGAAAACGCAAGAAGTATGAGGCCTTTTCCATTTCGAGCATGGCCAAGGAATCTGACATTTCTTTGTTTAGTTGTAGGGTTTTTTGTTCCATTGCTTCTACTTTTAATTCCACGTGATCTATTTTTGTTTCCGTTTTCCTAATTCTCTGTTCATTTTCTGCTATAGAATTTTGAATGCCCCCAATTTTATCTTTCATGGTCTTAATATCTTCCTTAACTTCTCCTAATTCATTTCTGATCTCTGCATGGAACGTTCTCATTTCTTCCTGATTTTCAGCTATTTTTTCTTGTGTTTGAAGCAGTGTTTCCTGGATCTTTTGAAACATATCTTGTATTACATTAGGTGCCATTTCCAGTTTTTCTTTTTCTTTTTCTTTCCCCATCATGCTATCTATTGTTTTTTGTTGTGAGGGGGAAGGAGTCATTACTAACGTACTAGTTGTAGGTTTTTTCCCTGTCTTTGTTATGGTGGATGTTGTAGACATTTTTAATATTCGTGTAAAGCTTTCCAACCTTAACATCAATTATTAAGTTATTCCTTAATATCTCTTTTCCCCTCCAAATACTACTTATACACCACACAACTTATATATAGTTATATTATATTATATTGCCAGTTATCCCAATTAAGCAATTAATTCTTGTTCACAGTATAAATCTATTTACTTATCAATCAGGATTTTAATTTAATTTTCTTAATTTTCTAATTAGCAATCTTTTCAGTTACCCCCTTTTTTCAATCAGTCTATCTCAGAGATATATAAAAATCAGTCTTTCGCTTTAACAATAATTCCTTATCTAACTACAATTCCACAATACAATTTATAGCTATAAAAATATTGTCAACTTATATATTTCTTTCAAATATTAAACTTATTAACTAATTAAACAGTTCAAAATTAATAATTCACTTAATTTTTATTTTCTTTAGTCCTTATTGTCTTCTTGCTTTACCTCTCTCAGTCTGTTCTTTCACAATCATGAAAAACGCAATCTGTGTCGTCTCAGTCTTTTTTTTTTTTTTAATTTCTTCTCCCAGTCATCGGATCTCTGCATTCAATTTTCAAATCTTTTTTTTTTTAAACTTGAGTTCTTATAATCCAAAGTTATTTGTAAATCCAGAGTTCGAAATCCCGACAGATCTTCTGTATCCGTGAAATTCACCACTTAGTCCGGTATTTCAGTCTCTGTATTCGGTTTCCAATGTTTGGGGTTTGAATCAGTTATAATTCCCAAGATCAAACAGCTTGTCTCTATATCCACAAAGTCCACAGGCTGCTCCCTTTGATCAGCTGTAAAGGTCCGCAGTCAGACCGCTTCGAGCGCTATTTCTCCTTTTCTTATATTTGCTTAGTCATTCTATGGGATTCTCTCTTCCGCGCTATAATTATTCCCCCTTTTTTCCTTCTGCTCTTGTATCGCCGCTGTTGTAACTCACTTGTCTTTCTCTGATTCGCTCGCGCGTCCCATTTGCCGTCTCTGTTGTAGGTGATCTATCTGACAGTCACTCGGATTTGCTTCCACTTTTTGCTTCGATCTAGGCGGGCGCCATCCCTCCTGTCCGCCGATAAGGCCGACTTCTTCTCCACCAATTTAAGAGGTTGATCGCTCGACCTCCCTGATGACAGCGCAACACCAGGGGGCTTCGCGAATTCCTCTTTAATTTCCCGATCCCTCCAAGTTCGGGAATGCCCCTAAAGAGCAATTAATGAGGAAATTTGGGTTTCAGAGACGGAGCCTCCGTTTCCTCACCCATTCGTGATGACGTCACCGCCGGAAGTCGACAAATGCCAAAAACATTTGATGCTGGTTCTAATGGAATTATTTATCCTTGTTCATATTTTTAGCAAAGTTTGTCTTATAATATGTCTCTTCAGAGTCTACCCTTTTGTATCATACGTACCTATGAAATCTATTGGCTAGATATACAATTTTATAATGGATGTTTTGCCATTCAGAAATGTTATCCAATAGGCAACCTGTTCTATATAATACAGTCTGAGATTAGGAAATGCTAGTCCACCTGTTTATTTTATTTTTTTAAGTCTTGCAAGATTTTAAATTCTATTCTCTTTTTTTAATTATTTCAGTTCCATATTGTCAGAATATTCATGACTGGGAAGACATGGTAACAAGGTCAGCCAATGAATAGGCATAGCAACTAAGTCAGCCAATTGGGAGCTGAGACAGACAGAAGCCAGGGCGTGTCTTAGTCTGCAGCTCTTGATTCTGTGCAAAGAAAGAGAAACTGGAACCAGTGTGTGTTAACTGCTGTACTCCGTGTGAACATGTCTGCTGTTCTGAACTGAAGAATCAACTGTTGGTATTGTAAATATATTTTTTGTGTTATTATGAATATAAAGAAGTTAATGAAACCAGCTGATTCAGTTATCTGTATGTGCTTCTGAATTTGATTTTTGCAAGAAACTCTGATACATATAAATCTGTTAATTGTTCTTTGCCAGTCCAGAAAATTTTTATCTGAGATTAGAATCAGTGCTATCTAAAATGAAAAATTCTTCTCAGCTGGCATCATGGTTAGTGTTGCAATGAAACCTGGCCAAGAAAGTTTTACAACTTTTCCACCTTTTCAAGGTTTTGTTGCAGTTCTTTCCTTAATTTGTGGTCATGATTTTGAAACATATCTTTATTATCTCCTTTCATGGGTAGTTCTAGATATTTCACCGAGTCTTTTGCGAACTCACAGTCAACTTGTTTCCCCATCCCCATGTTATCATCTTCTTCAAAGGTTAAATACCATTTTTAGTATCTTAGCTTTAATTAATGTTATATGTGGAAAGGCAGCCAAAGTCTTTCATTGATTGGATTAACTGTCACATGGAGCTCGGTGGTTTCTTAACTGTTAATACTACATCATCTGAATAGCATTTCATATGCCATGTCTCTCCTTGAAGTTTGATCCTGATAATTTATTTATTTTCAGATCTTGTTTGCTAGGACTTCCAAGGCAATTACAAATTTTAAAAAAGGAGAAATTGAACACGCTTGCATTATATTTTTAGTTATTGAAAAGCCAGCAGAGAGAATTGGGTTGTGGTCTGCATATCTCATTGTACAGATCTAGACTTCTTAATAAAAGTTGTGAAAACCTTAATGCAGCACATATTAATCCATCGATTTCTATTAGCATAGAGAAGGAATGTTCATAGAGTTGTTCCTTGTCTCAATTTAGGGCCTAGATGGATTCTTGTACCTTCTTTTCTTAATCACTATGGAGATTCTCAGTCATTCAAATCATGGTTGTCCGAAAGGTGCTTTTCTTGGACTTCCAAGAAGCTGAAGAAGCTTCTTGGATGAGAAGCAAAACGTCTTCAAAGAAAAACCAGAAAGTCCAGTTGCCTCTTGAAAATTCACCTTTGGGACTTCTTTTCTAAGTTTTAGGTTTAGAATTCTTCCTTATCTTCTAGCTTTGCCCAGGGAAGGTGATTTAAAATGAATTACGATTCCATTTTTCTTCGTTGTCACTGCTTTGTATTCTTCACCTAACTTCTTTTTGTTATACCAAACTGACGTGTTCTTGTTTTATGTGAATTTCTCGTAAGCAAACAATGCCAGCGTAACGTCTTTGGAGCGTCTCAAAAATCGCCCTTCATTTTATTACTCGGTTTGCATTTAACGAGATTCATGTTGCCTTTTTCCCATTTGCGGTTATGGTTTTATTTCAGGTTAATGCTGCCACTACACCAATGGAATAACAGAGTGGAAAGAGACCTTGGAGGTCTTCTAGTCCAACCCCTTGCTCAAGCAGGAGATCCTATACCAGTGATGGCTAACCTTTTTGCCATCGCGTGCCAAAAGCGGGAGTAACGCGGGGGAGTCACACACGCATGCGCCCACACCCATAATTCTATGTGCCCCATCCCTTGCGCATGCGTGTGTGATACCTCTGCGCTCCCCCCATTTTTGGCATGTGATGGCCCAGTGGGCCCTCTTTTTGCCCTCTCCAGGCTCCAGAGTCTTTCTAGGAGCCTGGGGAGGGCAAAAATAGCCTTCCCCACTCCCGGAGGCTCTCTGGAGGCCGGAAATGGCCCATTTGCTGACTTCCAATGGGGCCAGTAGGTCCAAAAATCAGTTGGCCAGTGAACGCATGCACGCCGGAGCTGAGCTCGCGTGCCCATTGATATGGCTCCGCGTGCCACCTGTGGCGCACGTGCCATAGGTTCGCCATCACGGTCCTATACCATTCTGGACAAATGACTGTCCAATCTCTTTTTTAAAAAATTTCTATTTGTCCTAGTTAGAAACCACAGTTTATTTGATTAGAATGGGGGAGAGATGATGTCAGCAATTTTTGTGCCATCAGACAATTCTCTTTACAAGTAATTTAAGTAATTATTCTGAATGCTAGAAAATGTTCACTTCATGCATTAGGGTTACTTCGTTAGCCAATTTATTCAGTTCGGTCATCTAAAACATCGGTCCCTTTCGTTGGGAAATGCATTTGGAGTTCCATTCCACTTCAACAAATCATCCGAGGATGCTATTTCCAATTTTATGAAAATGTCAGCTTCTAATAAATTCAAAGAAACTCCAAATTCCTAATAATTACAGCGAGGGGTGGAAACAGGATGTTTGAATCATTTAAAAAATCACCAAGAACAATGCAATTGCATTAGCTTGGTATCGTTATCTCTAAAAGTAAGAGAACCTGGCCGATTGTGTCTAAGGTTAGAACTTTGTAGTCCTTAGGTGGCATGTGGGCTAGAATAGGACATCAAAAAAAAAAAGATCATCATCGTAAATTAAATAGGTATATACTTGCCTTCTTTTGTTCCACAAGACCAGGGGTCTGCAACCTTAAATATTCAAAGAGCCACTTGGACCCATTTCCCACAGAAAAGAAAGCACCGGGAGCCACAAAACCTGGGTGGGTGTGGCCAACTTGATGTCACTCACTTCCACCAGCCACATGACCCCCCCTAGCCACGCCTACCCAGCCAGTCATTAGAACAGAGAACTAGTTGTTAAAAAACACCAGGAATCACAAAACCCTTTTGATCTCTCTCTCTCTCTCTCTCCCTCTCTCCCTCCCTCCCCCCCTCTCTCCCACTCCCTCTGTATCTCTCTGTCTCTGCCCTGGCCGCTTCTCCATCCCCCACCATCACCCTTACGTTCTCAGGCCAGGCAAGGAGTGACTGGGAGAGGAGGGGGAGAGGCAGGACAAGCCAATGGTGGGATCACTTGACATGGAGCCACAGCAGAGGGCCCAAAGAGCCACATGTGGCTGCGGAGCCGCAGGTTGCTGACATCTGCACAAGACTAACATGAATTATATCTGCCTGAGGTTATATGAATTATATCTGCCAGATATCTGCCTGAGGTTTAAGATAAAATTATTATTTTTTTCCCGGTTAGGATGGGAAACCATCACAGCTTGTTGGATTGGATAACACAACACTTGACCGAAATGAATAATGTATCCACTCTTCTCTGTCAGTAAGACTGAGAGATACCCATCTCATCCCCAAAAAAGAGTTTTCTTTTCTTACTTTTCTCTGTCATCCCAAAATGAAAATTTGTCTTGATACAACCCAGAGGTGGTATTCAGCCAGTTTGGACAGGTTCGGGAGAACCGGTAGTAGCTAAGCCATCCTATTTGGCCAAGTTTTCAAGCAGTGTACATCAGGGTAGGTTCTACTTACCTTTACTACTGGTTCGCAACAGGAGAGTGTGCACTTCTGCACATGCACAGAAGCTTCTGTGCATGCGCAGATCGTACCTTATGATGTCCAGGCGGGTGGGCGGAGCCTCCCGCTGCTTTTACTACTGGTTCTCAAGAACCATACAGAACCGGGAACAACACACCACTGATGTGCATGCATGGAAGTCACGCATGTGAGCAAAGCACATGCGTGGAAGGCCTTGCACATGCACGGAGGTGGCGCATGTGAGCAAAACGAGCGAGCATGCATGCAGGCTCACATTTTCGATGCTGGGCGAACTGGTAGGTAAATTATATGAATCCCATCCCTGATACAACCTGATTAAAAATTGGATGGTGAAGACTCAAGAAATAGTAGACTAGGCTGGGAAGTTTTGAAAAATCCTGGTTGTCAGTGGTAAAATCTGGGTAAGCCATCCGGAGTCACTCGATACTGAGATGGGCAACATATACATTTAATAAATAAATAAACACTTTTCTTATTGCTTCTGAGAAAAGGGCACTGCCAAGCACAGGAAATCAGGAGTCCAGACTGTTTAAATAAATACAGGTTGATTTCATGCTAACACTCTCTAGGAGGATCTGAACTATAATGGTCAAGGCAAATTGAGTCAACGGAATTCAAGGTGAGGTTGGACTTAGATCTCTTGTGGGCATGAAAGGACTCGAGACTGATGACAAGTTTGACTCTCCCTCCCTTAGCCTGGTCATCTCCTAGGAGTGGCTACCTTTTTGCCACCATTACTCAATTTCTGTGGCAGATGTGAATAGCCCCACCTCTCTAGTCACCCCCCAACATTTACCATTGGCCCAACTGATCAGCCTGCAGCAGAAAACGGCAGCGCAGATCCAGATTTCTGGAAAAATGGGACACAAATGACCTCCTATCTCAAGAAAGCTGAGAACAGAAAGATGAAGAATCCACGTTCTGATTTTATTCCTGGGGACTTCACAAATACGCTCTTGTTTCCTTGACAACAAAGTGGAAGTGCTGGAGGCTTGCTTTCTTCAGAGATCTCTTTTAAAACTTATGAATCCATTCTGCAGCGCAGACGCTTCCTGTAGGTCTTCTATCTAAGTACAGTCCAGGTATTTTGAGGATCAGCCAAGGTTTTCTAGGGATTGTTACTAGCTGCGGGGGAGGGGGGGGAATTGACTAGTAGAATAGAAAAAATAAGTGACAGCAGAGTCTTAGGGATAGAAGAAACGGTGGTCTTTAGACATGGTGGCTCAGCGGTTAAAGACACGGAGCTTGTCAGCTGGAGAGTTGACAGTCTGGATTCGAGACCCAAGCGCTGTGCAATGGGTGAGCTCCCATTCCTTGCTCCAGCTCCTGCCCATCTAGCAGTTCAAAAGCATGCAAATCAGTGGTGGGTTGCTACCGGTTCGTCCCAGTTCAGGCGAACCAGTAGCAGCAGCAGTGGGAGGCTCTGCCCACCTGCCCGGACATCATCAAATACGCTCTACGCATGTGCAGAAGTGGTGCACATGCAAGTGAAGTGCACGCACATGGGCGAACCACTAGCAAAGGTAAGTGAAACCCACCACTGATGCAAATGCAAGTAGATAAATAGGTACCACTTTGGTGAGAAGGTAACAGTGCTCCGTGTGCCTTTGGTGGATATCCATACTGGCCACATGACCATGGGGAATGTCTTCAGACAATGCTGGCTCCCTTGGCCAGAAAACAGAAGTGAGCATTGTGCCTGAGAGTCAGATATGACTGACTGGAACACTTTTACTTTTTGATTCTTCACTACAGGAGCTTTGAGGGGTAAACAAAAATCATAATTAAAGGTTACTGATTTGAAGACATTGCCTTAATTCAGGAAAAAACCAGTTGTTGCACAGCGAGAGGCAGGAAATCTGCCCCAGTGTTCCTGCTATAGGAAAACTCAAACTGCCTGCCTCAAGCAGAACCCTGAAGTCTTTAGAGATGGATATTTTGTGCCCATTAAGAAATCCAGGACAGTCTATTCATAAACAAAACGCCTTCAGCCCTGCTCCCCCATGCTGGAATTGATGAGATTAAGAATGTACATCCCCCCACCCCGAAATTCCAAGGACAGGACATGATCTTTAGGACATAATAGGATTAACCCACCATCATTGAAATAGTAAAAGACAGAAGGCTCACTACACTGCACAACCCCACTGGAGCATCTCAATCACTAAACCCCAGAACCCTATAAAAATCCACCCACTGACTCAGCCATTTTGTCAGCCACCCCAGAAACATGCTGCCCTCACTAAAGTTTCTGGCATCCAAATAAATAGAGACCTTCTTTCCAACCAGCCAGCCTCCATTGGTTTTTTTTCACTCCCGGCTTCGAAACAGATTGGATTTTTCTTCTGACAATAGGCATGACCATGAACTCTTAAGATTATAGACTTTGGACCCAAAGTTGAAAACTCATAGTAGCAGCAACTTGATTTGTACAATTCTGCTCCCTCATCTCGGGAATTGACTCGAGCAAGAATTGGATGAAATGTTCTGAATGCAGAACAAAAGTCCTTCTGCAATTAGGAGAAACCGAGCAGTTAAGAAGATCTCAGCTGGAGAATGGCGCCCAACTGCTAGAGTTATGATGAGGCAGACTGGAGCCTAGATACTCAACCTTCCTCCCAAAATAGAAGTTCTTCTCCACAACACACCCAGAGACTTAATCATTGCAGCGCTAATTAGCTGCAACACGAGAAAGCTGCAAGGTGAGCTGATTAATGTCACCATTGCTAAAAATACGATAATGGTGGAATTTCAAAAAGACAACCTTGAACTGACTCGGGCCATGACATTTGTAATTGATCTGCCCTCTGTTAAAAAAAAAAAAAGAGGAAAGGCATGGCAAGATGGATGGAAGGATGCATGCATGTAAGCACATTTAATTGAGGATGAAAATAGCAAGATACCGTAATTGGGAGGCCCTTTTTGGGAGGGGTACATCTCGATTCCTATATTTCCCTTAGGTCAGCTTCTTCTTTAACTCTACTCTGGATGTTTACGAAAGGGTCAGAGGTGAAATCCAGCAGTTTCTGACAGGTTCTGGAGAACCGGTAGCGGAAATTTTAAGAAGTTCAGAGAACGGATAGCGGAAATTTTGAGTAGTTTGGAGAACCGGCAAATACCGCCTCTGGCTGGTCCCAGAGTGGGGTGGAAATCAGTGGTGGGTTCCTCCCGGTTCGGCCCGGTTCTCCCGAGCCGGTAGCGGTGATGATATGATGTCACTGAACCAGTTCTGCCCCCCTGCCCCTCTGCGCCCACCCACCCACCACCCACCCACCCCCTGCGTTATTCTTACCTTTTATTTGGCCCCACCCCCAATCTATTGCTGCCTCCTGAGTCCCAGCTGATGGCTAGAGGGAAAAAAACTGTTTAAACTCTTGCCGCGGGGCTTCAAAGGGCCACCCTACAGCTGATCAGTGTTAAAAGAAAACAAATGAGTAGACTGGTGCCTGCAAAAATACATGAGTAGATCAGTGCCTGCAAAAATACATGAGTAGATCAGTGCCTGCAAAAATACATGAGTAGATCATTGCCTGCAAAAATAAATGGGTAGACCAGTGCCTGCAAAAATTAATGGGTAGGTCGGTACAGCTCTGCAAGCAGTTAAAAGCCTGGTAGACCAGTACCTCTGCTAAATCCTAAAGAATTGTCACATGACCATCAAGCCACACCCACAAAATAAGCCACGCCCACAGAACAGGTAGTAAAAAAATTTAGAACCCACCCCTGGTGGGAATGGAGATTTTGCAATATCCTTCCCCTACCACGCCCACCAAGCCACGCCTACAGAATCGGTAGTAAAAAAATTTGGATTTCACCACTGGAAAGGGTGGAATTATTCTGAATACACGTTGGGCTCTTTCAAGGACTCTGACTTAATCAGAGGATTATGCTGCAGAGAAAGGTGTGTTTTCCATATCTTCCCAGCTGCAGTTTATCATATGCCAGCACAAAGCCACTTACATTTGCCTTGAGGAATTTTCCACCAGGCAAGCGATGTAGTTTAGTTTGTCAGGGGAAAGAGGCAGTGCATTTTTTCCCCCTCCATCTTTCCTGGATGAGAGCCTTGACTCCCTGTGTTGGCCCGTAGGTGCAAGTCTCTGCACAGCAGCAGAGGTAGTGTTCAGCTGGTTCAGGCCAGTTCTGACCAGTTTGGGCGAACCGGTAGCAGAAATTGTGGCGGCCCGCCCACCACCCACAATTCTATGCCATTCTATTTAGACACGTTTTTGAGGCCGGCTGCATGTGCAGAAGGTGCACACGTGAGCAAAGTGCATACGCAGAAGGCCAGCCGCTGTGCAGCTAGTAGCTGATTTAGACAGCGAGGAGGCTGGTGTGGTGCTGTGTCAGCAGCCTGGGCAGTTAGCACTCGAGTCAGACAATGAGGAGCTGGAGAAGATGTGGTGCCAGAGGCGGGGATTCAGCCAGGGCCTTCAGAACCTCCAGAAGCTCCCTTAAGTGAAGAGGATGAAGAGGAAGAGCCTCTTCTTGATGCACGGGCGCGCAGAGCTGCCAAAAGGAAGGAGTGGCTCCTCAGGAGGAGGTCTCCTCGAGAGTAAGGCTTGAGGCTAATTGGCCACTCCCTTAGCCTATTTAAGGAGGAACACTGACTGAAGCAATTTGTAGGGAACAACTCCATTCACATACCTTCGTGTCTTATCTTACTTATCTTATCAGCTTCCTGCAAATTGCTTCTGGGCATTCTGCCAACCACAGTAAGCTTTCAGTATTATTCCTGGAATTCTTGGCGGCTGTTAATGCAGTTAATTAACAGCCGTTGTTGTAAAAAACTGGTTTATTTAGTAAACTAAGGTTGGAACGGACTTTGTGTGTGCTGCGTTCTTTGGGGTCTGTAGCTGGGGCAGAACAGCCGCATGTGTGGAAGGTGTGCCCAAGCACGAAACAAGTATGTGCACATACGGCGAACCGGTGGTAACAAAATGTGAAACCATTGCTGCACAGCAGAGGTTGTACATCTGCAGAAAGCATCCTTCAGCTTCTGAAGAGGGCCGCAAAGAAGAAGCAAACTAAAACAACAACATGGTTGCTTCTCTTCACTTTAGAAATGGTGGGTGAAGAGGCTTCAAAGATATGTCCTTTGCACCTTCCCTATTTGTATATTTTTTTTTAAAAAAAACTCAGTATAACAGAGTTGGAAGGACCTTGGAGGTCCTCAAGTCCAACCCCTTGCTTGAGCAGGAGACCTTGTCTCATTCCAGACAAATTGCTGTCCCATCTCTTCTTAAAAGCCTCCAGTGATGGAGCACCCACAACTTCTAAAGGCAAACCGTCCCTCAAGTTAATTGTCCTCACTGTTAGGAAACCCAAAGGTGCTTTTTCAGGAGGCAACTGGACTTCCTTGCTTTTTCTTTGAAGACGTTTCGCTTCTCATCCAAGAAGAGCTGAAGAAGCTTCTTGGAGGAGAAGCTTCTTGGAGGAGAAGCATCTTCAAAGGGAAAAAAAAAAAAGGAAGTCCAGTTGCCTCCTGAAAAAGCACCTTTGGGACAACCATGACCTGGATGACTGCGAATTTCTACAGACTCGCCGTTAGGATGTTTCTCCTTAATTCCAGGTTACTTCTCTCCTTGATTAGTTCCCATCCGTTGCTTCTTGTCCTGCTTTCAGGGTTGACCCCCTCTTCTTTGTGGCATCCCCTCAAATATTTAAACACCACTATCTTGTCACCACTAGTCCTTCTCTTTGTTAAACTAGGCATAACCCATCCTTGCAACAGTTCTTTGTATGTTTTAGCCTCCAGCCCAGGGGTGGGTTCTAAAACTTTTTACTACCGGTTCTGTGGGCATGGCTTATTTTGTGGGCATGGCTTGATGGTCATGTGACAATTCTTTAGGATTTAGCAGAGGTACTGGTCTACCAGGCTTTTAACTGCTTGCAGAGCTGTACTGGTCTACCCATTTGTTTTTGGAGGCACCGGTCTACCCATTTATTGTTGGAGGCATTGGTCTACTCATTCGTTTTTGGAGGCACTGGTCTACCCATTTATTTTTGCAGGCACCGGTCTACTCATTTGTTTTTGGAGGCACTGGTCTACCCATTTGTTTTTGGAGACACCGGTCTACCACCAAACTGCCTTTTACCACTGATCAGCTGTAGGGCGGCCCTTTGAAGTCCTGCGGCAAGAGTTTAAACAGTTTTTTTCCTTCTAGCCGATCAGCTGGGACTCAGGAGGCAGCAATAGATTGGGGGTGGGGCCAAATAAAAGGTAAGAATAACGCGGAGGGGGGCGGGGGGGGCAGATCCGGTTCGGTGATGTCATATTGTCACCACTACCGGCTCAGTGGAACCGGGCTGAACCGGGAGGAACCCACCACTGCTCCAGCCCCCTAATCATTTTTGTTGCATTCCTTCCAGAGTTTCAACATTATTATTATTATTTTGGTATCATGGTGACCAGAACTGGATGCAGTATTCCAAAATGGTAATATCACTTGTCGTGATCTTAAAATTATCCCTCTGTTGATGCAGTCTAGGATTTATTGGCTTTTTTGGCAGCTGCAGCACCTTGCTGGCTCTTATTTAAGTGGTGGTCCATTAGGACATTAAATCCTTCTCACAGGTACTACTACTGTTGAGCCAGGTGCCACCTATTCTAAAACCTATGCATTTGATTTCGACCAATCAAGCAACACATTTGCATTTTTATCACTTTGGCCCTAATTTCAATGAGACACCAAAGCCACATGAAAGGTATCTGGGCACTGAAAAGCTTACTTTAAGCATTGTTTACTGACTCCTTCTTGATATACTTTCTTTTTTTTTTAACATATTTTTTTAACAGATTAACAGAGTTGGAAGGGACCTTGGAGGTCATCTAGTCCAACCTCCCCATCCAAACAAGAGACCCTACACCATTTCCGACAAATGGCAGTCCAATCTCTTCTTGAAAGTCTCAAGTGATGAAGCTCCCACAACTTCCGAAGGCAACTTCTGTTCCTCTGGTTGATTGTTCTCACTGTCAGAAAGTTCCTCCTTATTTCTAGGTTGAATCTCTCCTTGGTCAGTTTCCATCCATTATTCCTTGTCTGGCCTTCAGATGCTTTGGAAAACAGCTTGACCCCCTCCTCTCTGTGGCAGCCCCTCAAATATTGGAAGACTGCTATCATGTCTCCCCTGGTCCTTCTCTTCACTAGACTAGCCATGCCCAGTTCCTGCAATCGTTCATCATATGTTTTAGGCTCCAGTCCCCTAATCCTCTTGGTTGCTCTTCTCTGCACTTTTTCTAGAGTCTCAACTTCTTTTTTATAGTGTGGTGACCAAAACTGGATGCAGTACTCTAGGTGTGGTCTTACTAACAAGAGCCTTGGTAGTACAGTGGTCTAAGGCACCCTGTTATTAAGCTGGTTATTAAGACCAGCTGCCTGCAATTACTGCACGTTCGAATCTTGCCAAGGCTCAAGGTTGACTCAGCCTTCCATCCTTTCTAAGGTAGGTAAATTGAGGACCCAGATTGTGGGGGCAATAAGCTGACTTTGTAAAAATATACAAAAGAATGAAGGCTATTGCTTAGCGCATTGTAAGCTGCCCTGAGTCTCCAGAAAAGGGTGGCATATAAATCAAATTAAAAAAAAACAAAACACTAAGGCTTTATAGAGTGATATTAGTACCTCCCTTGATCTTGATTGTATCCCTCTGTTAATGCAACTTCTTCCTACATGGTAGGAAAGCAACAGAGTGAGATAAAACTATCTTTCCAACAGAATAGGCAGTTTGCAACGCTAATTTGAATCCTTCCGCAGACAATCAAAAAGATGGTTGCTTGAATATGGCCAAAAATCACTTAGCAAGTAATATTTTTATAAAGCATGCTTTTCTGTAGCTTCGATTCGTCTTCTGGTCTCCTGCTCCCAATATAAAATAATGGATAATTATGCAAGTCTAGATAGCACAATTATTTTGTTTGCATCTCAGAAGATAGACTTTTACTGCCGCTTTATAAAGCCATAGTAAGACCAAATACAACTGGAATACTGCATCCAGTTTTGGTCACCACATTACAAAAAAGATGTTGAGACTTTGGAAAAGGGGCAGAGAAGATCAACTAGGATATTAAAGGCCTGGAGACAAAGACATGAAGAACGGTTGTAGGAACTGGGTATGGCTAGTCTACAGAAAAGAAGGATTGGGGGTGACCTGATATCAGACTTCCAGTATTTGAGGGGCTGCCAGAAAGAGGATGGGGTCCAGTAGTGGGCTGCTACTGGTTCGCCCCGGATCAGGCAAACTGGTAGCGGCGGTAGCGGGAGGCTCCGCCCACCTGCCTGGACGTCTCTGCGCATGTGCAGAAGCGTTGCACGCAAGCGCGAGCACCCATGAGCGAACTGGTAGCGACGGGATTTGAAACCCACTATTAAGGGGGTCAGCTTATTTTCTAAAGCATCAAAAGGCAAGAAACAATGGATGGAAACTAATCAAGGAGAGAAGCAACCTGGAATTAAGGAGAAACTTCCTGACAGTGAGAACAATTAATCAGTGGAACAGCTTGCCACCAGAAGTTGTGGGTGCTCCATCACTGGAGGTTTTAAAGAAAAGACTGGACAACCACCTGTCTGAAATGATATAGAGTCTCCTGCTTGAGCAATGGGTCAGATTAGAGGACCTCCAAGGTCCCTTCCAGTTTTATTCTGATTCTGATTATGTTTCTCCTGTTATTTCTTCTAAAGAGCAGCACTCAGCAAAAATTATATAGAAATATAATAATAATATAATAATAATAATAATAATAATAATAATAATAATAATAATAATAATTTTATTTCTATACCGCCCTTCTCCCGAAGGATTCAGGGCGGTGTACAGCCTAATTAAAAACAGAATAAACATCAATTTAAAATAAGTTAAAAATATTAAATAAATTTGGCTTAATTTAAAACCCCAAAAATTTAAAATATCCAATTAAAAATTATATTGCTAACCCAGCCTGGCGGAACAATAGGGTCTTGAGTGCACAGCGAAATATAACTCATCTTTATAAAGATGTCTTCTGGCTAATGTGATAGACAGCTGTGCTGAATCAGGACAAACATTATTTATTCCCGATGTCCAACCAGATGCATCTGAAGGTCTTCCAAGCAGGAAAGTGAAATATATATATATATATATTTCCACTCTTCTTCTCCAGCACCTGATCTTTGCAGGCAAGTTGACCTCATGCTGCACGTAATATCACATCTCAAGACTAAGAACATTTGATAGACTCTTGTCCATGAGTTTATATAATCTTGAAAACTATCTAACTGTGAGTTTTTGTCACCTTGAAAACTATCCAATTTAGTGGCCATCACCAGGGCTTGTGATAATGAGCACCACAATTAATTTCTCAGTTTCTTCTCCATTTTTAAAACAAGATGGAGTTAGTTTTCTTTCCTGGTAAGAAGGAAGGAAGGAAGGAAGGAAGGAAAAGGAAGGAAGGAAGGAAGGAAGGAAGGAAGGAAGGAAGAGGAGAAAGAGTGAGGAAGGAAGGAAGAGGAGAGAGATAGAGAGGAAAGAAGGTAGGAAGAGAGGAAGGAAGGAAGGAAGGAAGGAAGGAAGGAAGGGGAAAGAGAGAGAGAGAGGAAAGAAGGTAGGGAGACAGGAAGGAAGGAAGGAAGGAGAAAGAGTGAGAAAGGGAGGGAGGGAGGGAGGAAGGGAGGAGAAAGAGAGAGGGAGGAAAGAAGGGAGGAAGGAAGGAAGAAGAAAGAGTGAGGAAGGAAGGAAGAGGAGAGAGATAGAGAGAGAGGAAAGAAGGTAGGGAGAGAGGAAGGAAGGAAGGAAGGAGGAAGGAAGGGGAAAGAGAGAGAGAGGAAAGAAGGTAGGGAGGCAGGAAGGAAGGAAGGAAGGAAGGAAGGAGGAAGGAAGGAAGGGGAAAGAGAGAGAGAGAGGAAAGAAGGTAGGGAGACAGGAAGGAAGGAAGGAAGGAAGGAGAAAGAGTGAGAAAGGGAGGGAGGGAGGAAGGAAGGGAGGAGAAAGAGAGAGAGAGAGGAAAGAAGGGAGGGAGACAGAAAGGAAGGAAGGAAGGAAGGAAGGAGGAAGGAAGGAAGGAAGGGGAAAGAGAGAGAGAGGAAAGAAGGTAGGGAGACAGGAAGGAAGGAAGGAAGGAAGGAAGGAAGGGGAAGGAAGGAAGGAAGGAAGGAAGGAAGGAAGGAAGGAAGGAAGGAGAAAGAGCGAGAAAGGGAGGGAGGGAGGGAGGAAGGGAGGAAGGAAGGAGAAAGAGAGAGGGAGGAAAGAAGGGAGGAAGGAAGGAAGAAGAAAGAGTGAGGAAGGAAGGAAGAGGAGAGAGAGAGAGAGAGGAAAGAAGGTAGGGAGACAGGAAGGAAGGAAGGAAGGAAGGAAGGAAGGAAGGAAGGAAGGAAGGAAGGAAGGAAGGAAGGAAGGAAGGAAGGAAACTTAAGTCAACACCCACCCACCCACCCCGAATTCTGCAGACAAAGGCAAGTATGTTGTATAGGGAAAGAATAGGTATTGTTGCTTGCAACTTATAGGCACCAATGAATCACAAGACCAATAATAGCTCTTGGTAGACCTGTCTTTCTGAATGCATTCAGTTCTCCTTTTAAAGTCATCCATGAGGGTGACCATCACCTTTCTTTGTAAAGGTGATGGTCACCCACTTTGTAATTCTTACTAGATAGATGATAGATGATAGATAGATAGATAGATAGATAGATAGATAGATAGATAGATAGATATTACATTGCCCAAGTAACTGGTCAAGTTCTTAAGGTCAGGACCTGGCGATCTAAAGTAATATTTTCAGCAAATCTGTCCTGTAAACTACAGAAAAAATGTTCCTGCTGAGACAATGAGAGACTAGAGTGTCCCAACAGGAGGAAGACCCGAGTTAAAAGTCTGAGCTTCAACTTCAACACGTTGCTCATTGTTGTTGTTGATGTCGTGTCCGACCCATCGCGACCCCATGGACAACGTTCCTCCAGGCCTTCCTGTCCTCTACCATCCTCTGGAGTCCATTTAAGCTCACGCCAACTGCTTCAGTGACTCCATCCAGCCACCCCGTTCTCTGCCGTCCCCTTCTTCTTTGGCCCTCAATCTTTCCCAGCATGAGGCTCTTCTCCAGTGAGTCCTTCCTTCTCATTAGGTGGCCAAAGGATTTGAGTTAGGTTGTTCATTAGGCAAACAAAATCTTGAGGGTTTTTTTCCGTTCTAATCAACACCGCAACTCATCAGGGCCCCCGAAAAGGGCTGTTTTTTGGGAAAAAAAAAAGAAAGAGCCAAATAATCCTTAAAAAGAAAAAAAAAAAAAAAAAAAAGCTGCCACAGAGTTCAGCAAAAAATCAAAGTATGCCGTTATGAAAGTATGCTGGAAATTCACGAGATCTCACCCCCTCAAACTGGCTGAATCTCAAGTTTATCTTCATAAAGGTATGACTATAAAAGGAAAGAATTCAGTGACAAACTCTGCGTTCATATTAGTCAGGGGTGGTTGTTTTTTTTTCCATCACAAAGCACCAGTCAACACAGAGGACTAGTGTACCGTTGCCTAGGTTTTGGATAACAGTAAATTCTTTCCAAATACAGTTATTAATTTATGGGTGAGCCAAGAACTACAGAGAGGTAGCCAGTTTTAAAAAAATGAAGAACGCCAACTTTATACTTTTCCTGGCCAGGAGAGAAATTATTGGGGGGAAACGGGATGAAGAATCTCGTTAGCCCTTCTGAAATCTACTGAGTTCAACAACACATCCGTGTAAAGCTTATATTTTAAATCAATAGTTTTGTCTCCAGCTGTGGCCAAGGTCTAGATGATTCATGCATCAAGACATAAAAATAGCAGCTTTTTCCTGCTTGTTTATCCTTAAAAGCTAGAATTCCGAAGTTAATAGTATGGAAGCTCAATTGCTTAATAGGTGTTAACAAATCTGCCCTAATATCTATCTATCTATCTATCTATCTATCTATCTATCTATCTATCTATCTATCTATCTATCTATCTATGTATCCACCTATCTATCTATCTATCCACCTATCTATCTCTATCTCTGTCTCTATCTCTACCTATATATTAGCTAGTTTCTTTTCAAGATGATATCTAGGGGAGCTAAAAGGATTTTGAGCAGAGCTGCAGCCATCTAACATTGCTTTGATCCAGTGGTGAAATTCAATTTTTTTATTACCGGTTCTGTGGGTGTGGCTTGGTGGGTATGGAAGGGGAAGGATACTGCAAAATCTCCATTCCCACCCAACTCCAGGGGAAGGATATTGCAAAATCTCCATTCCCTCCCCACTCCTGGGAGAAGGAAATTGCAAAATCTCCATTCCCACCCCACTCTGGGGCCAGCCAGAGGGGGTATTTGCCTGTTCTCCAAACTACTCAAAATTTCTGCTGCTGGTTCTCTGAACTGCTCAAAATGTCCACTACCGGTTCTGCAGAACCTGTCAGAACCTGCTGAATAGCACCCCTGCTTTGGTCTGTCTATGGAGATTCTCAGTCATCCAAGTCATGGTTGTCCCAAAGGTGCTTTTTCAAAAGGCAACTGGACTTTGCTTTGGCTTGAAGAGGTTTCTCTTCTCATCCAAGAAGCTTCTTCAGTTCTGAATGAATGAATGGTGGAGGTACAGAAGGAATTCTATCTTTCACCTTTCCATCCTTCCTTCCACCCTCCACCATTCAGTCAACTAAAGAAGCTTCTTGGATGAGAAGAGAAGCATCTTCAAAGAAAAACAAAGTCCAGTGCCTTTTGAAAAAGCACCTTTGCTCGATTCCTATGTTTAAAAAGTTCATAGGTCTCACCCAGAACTAACATTGAGACAACACGCTTCACTAGACCAGGTAGAGACCTACCAGTTTGATTCATGCAGTGTAAATGTGGGTAGAATTAAACTGAATTATGATTTGTGTGTGTGTGATTTTAGCATCTTCTCGAACCCCAGCCCACTTGGGAATGTCCTGCTTAAGATGAAGGCTCTAGAAAGCCTGCTAGATTCCCCAGAAGATTCTAGAAAACTGCCAATTAAGCCATCCCTAGTGTACTGATAATGGTTAATATGAATGAAATAATGAAAAGGCTTTGATCTGGCATCATGATTTTCCCCCTGTAATCCATACTAAAAGCCCAGGAGAAAGATCCTGGTCAGCAGCTGATTCCTCATCCAAGAAAGAAAAGAAGGAAAGGAAAGGAAAGGGAAAAGGAAGAGAATGAGAAAGGAAAGGAAAGGGGAAGAAAAAAGGGAATGAGAAAGAAAAGGGGAAGAAAAAGGAAGGGAATGAGAAAGGGAAGGGAAGGAAAGGAAAGGAAAGAAAGGAAAGGAAAGGAGAAGAAAAAGGAAGGGAATGAGAAAGTAAAGGAAAGGGGAAGAAAAAGGAAAGGAATGAGAAAGGAAAGGAAAGGGGAAGAAAAAAGGGAATGAGGAAGAAAAGGGGAAGAAAAAAGGGAATGAGAAAGAAAAGGGGAAGAAAAAGGAAGGGAATGAGAAAGGGAAGGAAAAGGAAAGGAAGGAAGTGAAAGGGAAAGGGAAAGAAAAAGAAAAAGGAAGGGAAGGGAAAGAAAAAGGAAGGGAATGAGAAAGGAAAGGAAAGGGGAAGAAAAAAGAGAATGAGAAAAGAAAGGGAAAGAAAAAGGAAGGAAATGAGAAAGGGAAGGGAAGGGAAAGGAAGGAAAGGAAAGGAAAAAGATTTCTGCCTTAACTAGTTGAAGATAAGCTTCAAATTGATAATGACCCAGTAACTGACATTTTTAACTAAGATTTGAAATCTTGTTAAAGGATTCTTTGAGGAAATTTTGTTTTCGATGGTAGTGAGCTTGTAGGTGCCAAACAGCTAGACTAAGAGTCCCCAGCATGGAGCTGAGATTTCTGCTAGCTACCATCCGTCTTGCAGCAGAAGGCAGCTTTAAAAAAATCTATGATGATAGAACATCGTTATCATTTAGCCCATACCAAGAGCCTTAGTATCTTTAATTATTTTTTATTAAACTTATCAAGGTATAAAATACAAGTGAAAATAAAGATAGCAGGGAAGGAAGAGGAAAGGAGGAAGAGAGGAAGGGGGGAGGAAAGGGAGAAAAAAAGGAAGGGGGGGAATCTTTAACTTCCAACTCTTTTCAGTGCAATAGAATAAAGTAAATAATATTAGAGCCTCAACTTTTTTTTTACTTTTGCATACTTAGTATATACTGGCCACTTCGATGCCAACAAACCTATCTAATCAGCAAATCCCAAAGTCAAGGGTTTCATTGTGTTCTGTTCTGTCTCAAGCACAAAATCTAGAAGATTTGTTTCCAAGCAGAAACGAAATTGGATGGATGATGTCTTTGATTAAAGCAGTTAATTTGGCCCTCTCTGCTGGCCCTCAACAGGTTTTCCAGCCATTCTTTCCATTGTGAGGATTAGTGTTGTCTTCTTCATTTTTTGCACAGAGAACATTCTCGGTGCTGTCAACATACAGTATATAATAAAGTTCCATATTTTTATTTATTTTCAAATTTCAGCTTAATGGCCCTACTGGTCAGGAGCAGGGTTAGAGATATCTGTACCATAGGTTCAGTGGTGGGATTCAAATTATTTTACTACTGGTTCTGTGGGTGTGGCTTGGTGGGCGTGGTGTGGCTTGGTGGGTGTGGCTTGATGGGCATGGCAGGGGAAGGATACTGCAAAATCTTCATTCTCACCCCACTCCAGGGGGAAGGATATTGCAAAATCTCCATTCCCACCCCGCTCTGGGACCAACCAGAGGTGGCATTTGCTGGTTCTCCAAACTACTCAAAATTTCCGCTACTGGTTCTCCAGAACCTGTCAGAACCTGCTGGATTTCACCCCTGGTTTTAGCCTCCAGTCCCCTAATCATCTTTGTTGCTCTTCTCTGCACCCTTTCTAGAGTATCAACTTCTTTGTTATATCGTGGCAACCAAAACTGGATGCAATGTTCTAAGTGTGGCCTTACCAAGGCATTATAAATTGGTATTAAGACTTCGCATGATCTCGATTCTAATCCACACCGGCCAGAGCATAGAAAGACTCAAAGAAGTAGTGTGAGATTGGAAGATGTGGAGAGATCTGGCCCATAGAATCGTCAAAGAGTGGACAAGACTGAATGAATAACATCATCATGATAACAGTGTTCCGATATCTCAGGGGCTGCCACAAAGAAGAGGGAGTCAAGCTATTCTCCAAAGCACCAGAAGGCAGGACAAGAAGCAGTGGATGGAAACTCATCAAGGAGAGAAGCAACCTAGAACGAAGGAGGAATTTCCTGACAGTGAGAACAATTAGTCAGTGGAACAACTTGCCTCCAGAAATTGTGAATGCTCCAACACTGGAAGTTTTTAAAAAGATGTTGGATAACCATTTGTCTGAAGTGGTGTAGGGTTTCCTGCCTAAGTAGGGGGTTGGACTAGAAGACCTCCAAAATCCCTTCCAACTCATTCTATTCTATTCTATTCTATTCTATTCTATTCTATTCTATTCTATTCTATTCTATTCTATTCTATTCTATCCTATCCTATCCTATCCTATCCTATCCTATCCTATCCTATCCTATCCTATCCTAACCTATCCTCATCCTCATCATACCCCTCTCAAGCCTCAGAACCCAATTCTTGCCATTTCCTCAAATTTTTAACATCCGCCTCAGGACAAGGCTACCCATAACATTAACATGATCACTCAAAGGCTATGAAATCACAAGTGGGTGTAATTTGGAGACCTTCATTTTTCTGGCTACACTTGAGCTATTCATGCCAGGCCTTAGATAGCACCTCTACATTTCTTATCCAGCTGCCCGGCTTCTAATTAAAGACGTGAGCCCAGAGCCCAAACTCAAGTCAAAGCGGCTCATGTCTTTATATTTTATCTTCACCCCCCCACACACATCCCCTCGCTCATTAATTTTCCACCCAAATGTGAGGGCTGCACTTCCTGCACACATTTAGCGATGCTTCACAGCCTCGGAACCTAATTGCTATCATTAGAAAAGCTTTCTACAACGCAACTGTCGTTTGGTCACTGCAATTTCCTTTCGGTTCCAGGCTGCTAGCTAAACCCTGGGATTCCCTCCTTCCTGTCCTTGGCACAATCTTGTTTCTCAAAAAAACTTCCTGGGTACCCAATTAAGCCACTCAGTACATTAGAAGCCGGGGGGGGGGATTCTTCCATTTGCAAGAAAACGAGATAGGCTTAAGCGTGCTCCCTCCTCCCAGCGAATATCTCTGTTTGAGTCTCATTGGCATTCATGCTGGGAAAATCCATTCCATTCAAATGCCCTTTTCTGTAGAGTCTTCGCGGTACAATTGTTGTCTTTATCATTGTCGTTGGCTATGATGACATGTATTCCTTCTGCTGAGACATCATGTGGTCGATTTGTGCCCATTGTGTGTGATTCCTTTTGTTTGGGTTTGAGTTAATGAAGTTAATTTTGCTTTGTCTTGTCCCTCCCTGTTGCTGTCTGCACGATCATATCCAATCTTTATATTTTGAGGCAGGCATTGGACTCCGGTCTAAAGGAAATTTGGGATTCTCGGAACCTGGGAAGGCGAATAAAAGTCTACTACCCGAGAAACAAGCCTTTAGACCAGAGGTGGGGAAAGATGGCCCTTTGATGATTTGTGGACTTCAACTCCCAGAATTCCTGAGACAACCATGCTCAACCCTAACCCTAACTCTAACCTTACCCTAACCCATGCTGGCTCAGGAATTCTGGGAGTTGAAGTCCACAAGTCATAAAGGGTCCATTGTTCCCCCATCCCTGCTTTAGACAGTCCAGATTTGAAGCTAGGTATCCAAATAATGGATCTACCACAGTGGTGGGATTCAGATGGTTCGGGCCAGATTGGGTGAACCGGTAGTTAAATTGCTGGCTGGCCCCGCCCTTCCCTGGAGTCCCCACATGCCCCCACATTTTGGCTCCCAGCTAAGTGCAGGGAGGCCTACTTGGCCCAAAATGGGGTGAGGGGGTATGTGGCACGGCCCCCCGTGGCCCATTTTTGCTCCCAGGAGGCTGTAGGGAGGCCTACTAGGCCCAAAATGGGGCACAGGGGGGGCGGCGTGTCCCCCCCCACGGCCCATTTTTGCTTCCAGAGGGGTGCAGGAGGCCAAGTGCCACCTGTCACACCCCATGGCCACACCCATCATGGCCACGCCCACCAAGCTGGTCATTAGGGCAGAGAACCGGTTGTTAAATTATTTGAATCCCACCACTGATCTACTGTACCACATTAATATGTAATCTTGAGGGATGCATATATGCATTCAGACCCGTGCACATCCTCCTAGCCCAGACATACAAGAAATCTCTAGTTTCTCCGTTTGTCTCATGATTGCTGCTGAAAACTGTAAGGACCCTACGACCAAAAATGATCCGTTAAAGATTTGTACCATTTTGTTTATTTTATGACCTTGGCTAATGTTGAAAAGCTATCAAGGTTGGATGTGGGTGAGAAGAGTTGTGCTTATCCTGAAAGAGACTTTCTCTTGGTCTCTGATCCTCATTCTGTAGCTGTCCAGTCTGTTCTTAAAAGCTTAAAAGCTTCCTGTGATTAAGCATCCACAACTTCTGGAGGCAAGCTTAATTATCCTCACTGTTAGGAAGTTTCTCCTTAATTCCAGGTTGTTTCTCTCCTTGAGTAGCTTCCATCTGTTGTTCCTTTGTCCTGCCTTCTGGTACTTTGGAAAATAGACTGGTCCCCCTCTTCTTTGTGGCAGCCCCTCAAATTCTGGAAGACTGCTATCATGTCACCCCTAGACCTTCTTTTCACTAGACTGGCCATACCCCAATCCCTTCCCTTATCACCTCTTTATCCATCTCATTTTGTTTTCCCATTCCCTCTTTCTTTTTCCATCTCTCCCTTCCCCCTCCCTCTGAGCCCTATCTCCCATTTCATGTTTATTTGTTTTTTTAGCTCTTTCCCCCTTAAAGATGACAATGGATATGAATGTATGTACTTGTGTGTTAAAACCTCCTGGGCCTTTTAATGCTGTGCTGTCTAATGAGATTTGTAAATACGATAAACGTCTACAAGCAACGTGACACCAGCTTGTACCCTCCGTGTAGCATATTTGTGCTCTTTCGTGAAGCTGAGATGCTGGCATTCACAGGAGGGTGCCAAAACGCAAGAACTATTAATAATTGCTTTAAGATTTAATAATTAGGGATAGAGTCATGCCTGAAATGAGGACGGCTTCAGAGGGAAAAAAAAATGTCAGCGCTGAATCGCAAAAGCGAAGTCAAAACAGATTTATCTCTTAATGATGAGCCTCTCTTGAACCATCTGATGAAATTGGAGACAAGGCAAGCCTAGTCTAACCAGGATCTCGGGAGAACATCTTTGGCAACCTGTCTACAACTTTTTTTTTTAAAGATGAAAGACATGACTGAACCCACTCAGTTTGGTCCACGAAGGAACTTTGTTTTTGGTGTCTATTGTTGTTGTTTTAGTTGCGAAGTCCAACCCATCGTGACCCCATGGAAAACGTTCCTCCAGGCCTTCCTGTCCTCTACCATCCATCTAAGATCACCCCAACTGCTTCAGTGACTCCATCCAGCCACCTCATTCTCTGTTATCCCCTTCTTCTTTTGCCCTCAGTCGTTCCCAGCATTAGGTTCTTCTCTAGTGAGTCCTTCCTTCTCATTAGGTGGCCAAAGTATTTGAGTTTCCTCTTCAGGATCTGGCTTTCTAAAGAGCAGTCAGGGTTGATCTCCTCTAGGACTGACCCATTTCATCGCCTTGCAGTCCAAGGGACTTGCTGGAGTCTTCTCCAGCACCAGAGTTCAAAGGCCTCAATTCCTTGGCACTCAGCCTTCCTTATGGACCAACTTTTACTGCCATACATTCAGTGGTGGGATTCAGCCAGTTCGCACCACTTCGGGAGAACCGGTTGTTACTTTCTGAGCAGTTTGGTGAACTGGTTGTTGGAAGAAATCATTAGGGCAGAGAACCGGTTGTTAAATTATTTGAATCCCACCATTTTTTAGTATGCTTTGGTGTCCGTGGCGTATAGCAAAGTTACAGATGGACATTTTTCTGGAGGAAGAAACTTGAAGAGGAGGCAGAAAGATTTCCCATAAAGAAGTCCACGTTTATTCAACATCACCTATTCTAATCAGGATCTCAGGAGAACATCTTTGGCAATTTTTTTAAAGACAAAAGACATGACTGAACCCACTGTGCTTGGCCCACAAAAGGAAACAACAGCAGAATTTCCTTTAACTTTAGTTTTGGTGCTTGTTCCTACTGGGTATCCTTCCTGAAAAAATTAGTAAGGAAAATATTTATTTGATTATACATGTAATAACAGCTGCAAGGATTGTTTATGCTCAGAACTGGAAAGTAGAGAAAATACCTTCGGAAGAAGAAGTAATAAAAAAAATCTTAAGATTGTGCAGAAATGAATAGATTAATTTTGATGATTATGAATAAGGAAGAGTCAGAATATTTTAAGATATGGAACTATTTTTCTCACTGGTTGGAAGAGAGATATAAATGATTAACTTTATAACTATGTTTAAAAATGTGATGATTAGAATATTGTTTTAGCGATGAATTGGTATAATGGACTGGATAAAGATCAAGACAGAAGAAACTCATAGAAGAAGAAGAAGAACTGTGGAAGATAACACCGAGATGTCACAGGGAAGGAATAACTGATGCATTAAATGTTTGTTTGTCTAAAAAATAAAAATAAAAACTTTAGTTTTGGTGCATAGGAAAGTTACAGATGGACCTTTTTTCTGATGGAAGAAACTTGCAGATGGACCTTTGTCTGGAGGAAGAAACTTGAAGGTGACACCAAAAGATTTCTGCTGAGTTTTCCCATCAAGAAGTCCAAGTTTATTCAACATCACCTATTCTAACCAGGATCTCAGGAGAACATCTTTGGCCAACTGTCTACAACTTTATTTTTAAAGATGAACAACATGACTGAACCCACTTTGTTGGGTCCATGAAGGCCAACAAACAGAAGAAGACTCAGAATTTCCTTTGTTTTTGGTGTCTGTGGTGCATAGCGAAGTTGCAGATGGACCTTTTTCTGGACGACGAAACTTGAAGAGGAGGCAGAAAGATTTCTGCTGATTTTTCTCACCAAGAAGTCCCCTGAAGCAAGGAGATTAGGAGCCCTTCAATCTCAGAGTAATCTGAGAGGGCCAAACGGGGTTACTGCTGTACAACTGTTGTTACCCTGCTGATACAGGTAGACCTCGGCTTACGATTGCAGTCGAGCCCAAAATTTCTGTTAAGTGTGACGTTTGTTAAGCCGATTCTGCCCCGTTTCACGATCTTTCTGGCCACCGTTGTTAAATGAATCACTGTAGTTGTTAAAAGTTAGTAACCCGGTTGTTAAGCGAATCTGGCTTCCCCCTTGACTTTGCTTGTTAGAAGGTCGCAAGAGGGGGATCGCGTGACACCCCCCCCCGAGGACACTGCAACCATCATTTTGAACAGTCACTAAATGAACTGTTGTACGTCGAGGACTGTCTGTAATGAGGTTGCTTTATTTTTTTTAAACAAATGATGTAGAAAACAGTCGAGTGTTGCCTTTCCCCAGATATACTCGTTTTCTATATTTTGAAGGAAAAATACAGCTCCTATAGTCATAACGATCCCTTCCTCTTGACTAAATCATCTTTTATTTAATCCACCCAGCCACAATAATTTTCTTTCTCTGTAAAGCCCCCCCCAGTGCCTTCTCTCCTTTCAGTCATTCAAATCAGGATTTTTATCTGCTCAGTTCCTGCTCGACTTTGGACTTCCTCCAAATGAATGGTCACCTCAGCTGTCTTTCTCCATGTATTCCCTAATTTATTTATTTATTTATTTATTTATTTATTTATTTATTTATTTATTATATTTCTATACCGCCTTTCTCCCGTAGGACTCAAGGCAGTGTACAGTCAAGAAAAATATAGACACACAAACATCATAAAATTGCTAATTAAAATTATTACTTAGTTTGGTCAATTAAATAAAACCCAGAATTAGATAACATTTAAAAAATCATTCACATGTTCGTATGTTTAGCCCCGCCTGTTGGAACATCAGGGGCTTGAGGGCACGGCAGAAAGCACGGAGATCAGGGATATTCCGTATCTCCGGGGGCAGTTCATTCCAAAGGGTTGGAGCCCCCACAGAGAAGGCCCTCCCCCTGGGAGTTGCCAGTCGACATAATTTGACTGACGGTACCCTGAGTAGTCCCTCCCTGTGAGAAAGAACTGGTCGGTGGGAGGCTATTGGTGGCAAAAGACGGTCTCGTAGGTACCCAGGTCCTAAGCCATGGAGCGCTTTAAAGGTGATAACTAACACCTTGAATCGCACCGGGAAGACCACCGGGAGCCAGTGCAGGTCACGTAGGAGAGGTGTTACATGGGCGTAACGAGCTGTGCCCATAATCACCTGCGCGGCTACGTTCTGGACCAGTTGGAGCCTCCGAGTGCTTTTCAAGGGGAGCCCCATGTAGAGAGCATTACAGTAGTCCATACGGGAGGTGATGAGGGCATGAGTGACCGTGCGCAAGGCGTCCCGATCCAGAAAGGGACGCAACTGGCGGATCAGGCGAACCTGATAAAAGGCACCCCTGGCCATCACCATTGGATCCAACCTTGACGTCCTCTCCTTCCTCCTCCTCATTTTTCCCCTCCTCTCCAGAAGAGTTAAAAGGGAGAAAGTGGGTGTACTTGAGAGTTTGCCATGCTAATTAAAACTACTGTGCTGAATTAATGGTAATCCCATAAAACCCTCTGTCCCTTAAGTCTTAACCTGAATTTTCAACTCATTTCTGCTTGAAGATCTCTTTCCCACGATAACTCAACCATCAACTTCAATGAACAATTCTGACAGCTCACAATTGAGTTCAGTCAAAAACTGCTCCTCTCTCTCTCTCTCTGAGAGAGGGGAGCGGGGAGGGAGGGGGAGGGGGAGAGAGAGAGAAAAGGCCAAGCTACCAGTAGATGGCCATAAAGTTTTCTCTATCCCTTCACTACCATCTATCATAGTCTAGATTTTTCGAATCCAAATATACTGGGCCTAGACATATTAGGATTTTTGTTGTGTTTGTATATTGTTTTAGATCACTAGATGAAAAACAGCAAGATAGATAGATAGATAGAGATAATTAGATAGATGATATAGATTATAGATTATAGATCTAATTAGATAGATAGATGATAGATAGATAGATAGATAGATAGATAGATAGAGATAGATAGATAGATAGATAGATAGATAGATAGATAGATAGATAGATAGATAGATAGATAGATAGATAGATACCGTGTTTCCCCGAAAATAGGATCTCCCTGGATAATAAGCCCTCCCCCAAAAATAAACCCTCCCCAAAATATTTAAGTGCATGCGCAGCTGATCCCCACCATTTCCTCTGGTTAGGGTTAGGGAGACAGAGCTGGAAATCAGGTAAAATGGCATGAGGAGACCCGTCTTGCTCCACGTGCCCCAAAATAATAAGACCTCCCCAAAAATAAGGCCAAGCGCTTATTTCAGGGTGCAAAAAAATATAAGACAAGGTCTTATTTTGGGGAAAACATGGTAGATAGATAGATTTGTGTGTGTATTATATGTATATGGAAATATTGTCTTGACAAAGGGAAAGATTCACAAGTAGAAATCTTTGGAAGCAAACTTTTTGTTCAAAAGCTGGTCTGTGCAACAATATGCTTGTACAGATATTGAAAAGTCTGCCGCTAATGGGTCAAAGCAATGAGGCTCGCACTGGGATTGCAAGTTCCTAGAAGTGAAGAGCAGGGAATGCCTGCTTTATTTCTTTGTTAGTTTGTTAGTTGTTAGTTTGTTCAGACTCTCCATGGGAATGCGCCTTCAGAGCAGTGGTGGGTTGCTCCCGGTTCACACCGGTTCAGAAGAACCGGTTGTAGCGGTGGTGGAAGGCTTCACCCACCCGCCCGGAAGTCATCAAATATGCTCTGCGCATGTGCGAGTGAACCGGTAGCAAAGGTAAGTAAAAACCCACCACTGCTAGAGAGGCAAAACCTTCCAAAATGATTTGGATGATGGATGGTGTGTGTGTGTGTGTGTGTGTGTGTGTATTCCTCTAACGTCTTCCTATGAAGCACAATCGCTTGCAAGTGTCGTGCCTTGTTTCCCAGTCCTGCCCAGGATGCCTCATTTAAAAACAAAACAAAACCCAGAAATGATACCAGACTTTAGGATTCTCCAGCAAAGATCAAACAACACTTCTGAAGAACAATTACAGGCTAGCAGTCCTACTCGATTTGCAGGTTCTTAGCAGTAGCACACAGGATCGGGAAAAAAAAAATGTAGACCGACAACCGAGTCATCTTGCATCAAACTTACCCATTTGTAATAAAGAGAAAAAGAATTGCAGCCCAAATGTAGGAGGAGGAAAGACAGAACCTGAGGGTGGAGTCAAGAGAGTAATCAGCCTGGAATTATTGTGTTCCCACAAGCGATCCAAGCCCAACCTCTCTTGAATTCTGTTGACTCTTATCTAGCGTCAAATTAGGGCTGACCGTTCGTTGAATAGATTCTTGTGTATAAACATGAGTAATAAATCAGCTTAGCTGGAGCTTAAGCTGTGTGGTCCTGATTCTTCACACCCGACATTAACTTATCTGGTCCTTTTTTCAAAACTCAGTTTTGTTGTTCTAAGATTCCTCAAACTTTAGGAAAGTATTTTCCTTACCTGAGCCAGTTCTGATTCCAGAACTTTCTTTTTTGCTTCCTATGAAACAAATGTAAAGGGCACGGTGGCTCAGTGGCTAAGATGCTGAGCTTGTCAATCGAAAGGTCGGCAGTTCAGCGGTTCGAATCCCTAGTGCCGCGTAACAGGGTGAGCTCCCGTTACTTGTCCCAGCTTCTGCCAACCTTTGAAAGCATGTAAAAAGTGCAAGTAGAAAAATAGGGACCACTTTGGTGGGAAGGTAACAGTGTTCCGTGCACCTTTGGCGGTTAGTCATGCCGGCCACATGACCATGGAGAACGTCTTCAGACAGAGCTGGCTCCTCGGCTTTGAAACGGAGATGAGCACCACTCCCTAGAGTCGGGAACAACTAGCACATATGTGCGAGGGGAACCTTTACCTTTTATGAAACAAATGGGTTTTCTGCTTATTGCTGATATTGTGTTTTGACTGAGAACCTTGTTGGTCATCTGTTATTGTGTTACTTTATGTGGAGATATGTGGCTACATAAATCATAAACTGCCCATAGTTGCTGGGACAGCGAGATGAGAGGCACATAAATTTAATAAATACACTGAAATAAAATAAAAAACAGACTCAACTGTAAGGGAGCAACAAATACCCGTACCCTTCAAATTATAGAAATTGACCTTTATTTAACACAATACTTAAGTTTCTTTTATTTTTGTTTTGATATAAAGTGACATTTTTAGTACAGAAAAGTTACTGCTGGAACAGTATTGGTTCCTTTCATCGTACCGTAGTCCGTCTCAAGCCTCTCTCCTTTTAAAAAAAAGAAAATAGAACTGCTGTCCCTCAACTTATAAACAATATTTCCACTCCGCGTGTATTATATAACCTTTCTACATTTTTCTTTTTTTTTGTTCCTTTCTCTCTGGTATTCAGAACTACAAAACAGTATCTGTAAAACAGAAGGTATAATTTCCAACCAAGTGCTGCTTTCGAGTCATTGTGCAAGAAAAATCCCTTTTTTAAAAAAATTAATGCAAATAAAAAAGGGAAAAGAAACCCCCCTCAAAACTGGAAGGCAAGCCCACAGAACAAAAAAAAAAAAATTTTTTTTTTCTCCCCTATCTAATGAAATGTTAGGAACGTTCGCCGCAAATGCAGCTCTAAAGAAAACTTTAGCAATCAAGGTACAGTACCTACAAAACACGACATGCAATTATTTCATGAAGGAAAAAAAAATATAATAAAATGACGGTTGGGGGTGGGGTGGGGAAAGAAAGTCCTAATTTTTTTAAAAAAAAGAGAAAGGGAAGATGAAAAGGCAATATACAGTAGAGATCGATACAGGCAGGAAATATGAATTCTAACGAATTAAAAAAAAAAACATACACCTGTTTTTTTTTTCCCCCAACAGTGGTAAAACTAACAGTCATAGACGAAACTAGAAGCTTTCAGGTCCCTAAAACTGAACTGTGTTTCTAATTAAATAAAAAAAAAATCCCTATGGCTATTTTACTCCAACTTTCACCAATGTCAGTGTCCATCCCCGTTGTGTAAACTATCTACACCTAGTAACATAAACAGTCTAGCCCTAAATTATAACCCCTTTTGATTTATGGTTTTAATGCGAGGTACGAACTCAATTCTTAAAAAGAGACAAGGAGCACACTGGGTACATCATGATATTTAAATAGCAAAATTCATGCATAAAATAAACCAGTAACTTTGGACAAAGAACACGGGACGTATACACGTATACACAGACAGACAGACACAGACACACAGTGGCCTGACCCATGGAGGAATTTTTTCCCCCCTGTCAAGTACCTGTGGGGGGAAGCCCTCAAAATCCATGCATGTCATCCTGACATAAAATGGCTGCTCTTGAAGGATCCACACTTCAAGAAGAGAGTCCTTCTCACACCGTTGTCATGGGGGTGCCTGGGAGGGTGGGTTAAAGGGAGGGCAGCGGAGAACCTCAAAAGAAATTATTATTATTTTTTAAAAAATTCAAGTAAACACAAACCCAAAATCTTGGGGAGAAGGGCAAAAGGTTTTGTAAACGTAATCTAAAGGATTTCTTTCCATTTTTCTCGCAGTGTCTTCGGGTTTTTTTTTTTCTTTTTTTCTTTTCTGAAAAAAGGACTCTTGGATTTGATCGTCCACGCCGAGACAAAAATGAGAAGAATTCTGCTGTCAGTAATGCATCACTGCTTTCCAAACACGCCTCGCGGATAACGTTGCTTGTGATGCTTTCGAACCTACCACATAGGTGACTACAACAAATGGACACCCCCCTGTCAGCTGCTTAGGTACAATCTGTTGCAAAAGTTAACAGTATTTTTCATGGCATCGATCTAGGGGGGCCCAGCAGGAATCCACAGGACTTTGTTCTGCTCTTGATCCACTGTGGTCATGATTTGAGTGCAAATGACGGAAAGGGGTCCTCCTTGGACGACGCCTGAGGAGAGAAGAAGACAAGTCATCCATCTTTATTTGCCAACCAGGAGAAGCGCACAAATGAAGCACAGCTAGGCCTTGACTCACGATGGAGTCCAAAATGTCTCTTCTGTAACAAGTTGTTCCCACATTCCTATGGGGTTACCTCCAAGCATTTTCCACTTGATTTCCACCAAAAGCATCTTTCTCTCAATCTCTCCCCCACTCTCTCTCAATCTGTCTCTCTCTGTCAATCTCTCACTCCCTTCTCAATCTGTCTCTCTTTCATTCTCAATCTCTCTTTCACTGTCTCTCAATCTCTCCTCTCAATCTCAATATCACTCCCTTCTCAATCTCTCTCTCAATCTCTCCCTCTCTCAATCTCAATCTCTCTCTGATTCTGTCTCTCTTTCAATCTTCCCCCCTCTCAATCTCTCAATCTCAGTCTCTCTCTCTCACTTCCTTATCAATCTCTCTCACACACACTTTCTCAATCTTTCTCTCTCTGATTCTCTCAATCTCTCTCTCTCTGTGTCAATCTCTCACTCCCTTCTCAATCTGTCTCTTTCAGTCTCAATCTCTCTCTTTCACTGTGTCTCTCTCAATCTCCCCTCAATCTCTCTCTGTCTCTCAATCTCAGTATCTCTCTCTCACTTCCTTCTCTCACACACACTCTCTCAATCTCTGACTCTCTCTCAATCTGTGTCAATCTGTCAATCTCCCTTCTCAATCTCTCTCTCAATCTCTCCCTCACTCTCTCTCAATCTCTCCCCCTCTCAATCTCTCTCTGTCTCTCAATCTCATTCTCTCTCTCACACACACTTCCTTCTCAATCTCTCACACACACACACACACATTCTCAATCTTTCTCTCTGTCAATCTCTCTCTCATGTCAATCTGTCAATCTCTTTATCAATCTCTCTGTCAATCTCTCACTCCCTTCTCAATCTCCCTGTCAATCTCTCTCTCTCTCTCTCTCTCTCTCTGGGCAGAGGGTTGGACTAGAAGACCTCCATGGTTCCTTCCAGCCCCGTGATTCTAAGTATTTTATCACTGTATTTTCTTTTTATCTATTTAACCTTCTATCGTATTTTATTTTTGTTTTATTGTTTTCCTATGGTGGTAACCGGTGAGCTACCTATACATAAGAAGCATTCAAAGCACAGATTTGCTTGTCCACACCCTGAAAAGAATGAATCAGCTAAAATCAGATCGAGCAAGAAGGTCTTATGCAACGTTTTAATTCCGTGTAACTGAGCGTATAAGCATCATATTCTAAGCACCTCATCAGCACCTTCCTAAATCAGCCACTCCGACTCCTGGGTTTTTAATAGAACATTTTCTAAGCAAGCCTCTGCGACCTTATTTTTAAAGTTATCTGAATGGCTTAATTAACTCCCCCAGAGATCAAAACATGGCATGAGAAAGAAGAAGAAGAAAAAAAAGGGCAGGCAGATAAAAAGGAAAAAAAAAAGTTAAATGGTGGACAGCTATGCATACGGCCAAATTTAAATAAATAAAAAGCACAAGCAAAAATAATAATAATAACCAAGTTCCACAATGAAAACTCCCTAAGACCACTTTTATTTTTTCTCACTGAGCTTCCTGGGAGCTATTTTTAGCAACAGCGAGTGATAAAATTTGCACATTAAATTTAAATAGGGTTTGAAGGATGCGGTTACAGAACAGCAAACTCTCGCTTTGGCAAGGGAGCAATATACAAGAGAGGATGGCTGTAGCAACAAAATACTGTTAATTGACATACAAGAAAAACATAAAAGGTATATATATAATAAAATACATAAAAAGATTTCAACAGTTTCTTTAACGAAGTACATTTATCTGATGGCATTTTCAACAGTCATTTATTGCACAAGGAGATACCGGGGGGAAAGTTAAGGAAACATTTCAGATGTGCTATTTCCAAAGGTCCATTTAAAAAAATATGTACGCATATCCTGTTTTCCCAAAAATAAGACATCCCCTGATAATAAGCCCAATTGGGCTTTTGAGTGCATGTGCTAAAATAAGCTCCCACTGAAAATAAGCCCTCCCTGAAAATATTTAAATGCAGAGCTGGAAATCAGGTAAGACGGCAAGAGGAGCCCCATCTTGCTCCACACGCCCCAAAATAATAAGACCTCCCCGAAAATAAGGCCAAGCGCTTATTTCGGGGTTCAAAAAAAATAAAAGACAGGGTCTTATTTTCGGGAAAACATGGTAGTTGGTACACTATGCAGGGTGTGCCTGAAAGCTAATTATGGGTAGTCCTCAACTTACAACCATAACCGAGAACAAAATTTATGTTGCTAAGTGCTTAACGTTTATTAAGTGAGGTGTCAGGTTCCGATATCATCTCAAATAAATTGCACTCCCAAACAATTAATCTTTGCTGAAATATTCCATTTATTGAGTACGACAGATCTAACCCTGACTTCGTCGTAACCGATACTAACCCTCTGACCCCCAAACCCTTCCCTTTCCGTTCCCCAATTCTCATCTTCTCATTGGCCATCTTCCAAGTCAGTCTCCCCAGCTTCTGATCTCACCCCACAGGAATGTTCCCCCCACCATCCCATCTCCTAGGGGATATTATCTACAGAGAAAATAAGTAGGTAAAAAGTCAAGCCTCGTCTTTTTATGGCAGCATCAGAATGCTGACATGAGGTTTGCTCCGTATTGCAAACTTTTCTCGCCACATTTGTTAAGTGAATTGATGCAGTTCTTAAATTAGTAACCTGGTTGTTAAGTGAATCTGATTTCCTCCATGCTTGTCAGACGGTTGCAAAAGGGGATCATGTGACAAACCCCGCCTGCCCCGGGGACACTGCAACCGTCATAAATGTGAGTCAGTTATCAAGCACCCGTATATAAATCATGTGACCCTGGGGATGCTGCAACGGGCCGTAAGTGTGAAAAATGGTTGTAAGTCATAACTTTTTCAGTCCCATCGTAACTTTGAATGGTCACTAAGTGAACTGTTGTAAATCGAGCGCTACCTGTGCTTTTCTTTCATTTGCGTTCTGCTCTGCTGTTATGACTTGCAATGTTAAGGGTTAACTTTAGGGGAAAAAAAGATATTTTGGCAGCTTGTTCTTCTGAAGAAATAACAAAAGAGACCTGCAAATTCCAGATATTAAACCTGGAAGGAACAATGAGTTAACTTGCAAAAATGAGATGGGATTGCAAAGTAGAAATAGTGCTTTACACTTCAGTCTTAGGCTAAATTGTCTTTGTGAATGATAAGTTATGTAATTTATGGTAAGATCTGACCACACAGTAAAATGCTATTTAACCCGCAGTTCAGAATGTTCTTAATAAAACATTTTTTGCCATCCCATATCAGCGTATTTCTACAAGCAATAAAACAATACGTTAACTTATTGTTACATAAGCAACTTATACTTTTGGCCTGGACGATTGAAACTTCATGATTTATTTACATGACTTCTGCCGATGTTACGCTGTTCACCTGAGACCTAGCATCTCCTCCACTCAAAAGTTCTGTCTGACCATTTTCTTGGAGGTTATGAACTTCATTTCAAACTAGAAAACATTAACTGAAATGTCTCCTATAAAAACATTACTGAATATTTGTCATTCCCTTATATAACAAGTCCGTCTCTCCCCCCCCCCCCCCCCCCCGCAGCTAAATTCTTCATTCACAGAGAGACATACTGTAGAACCAACTCGGTCAGGGGGTGGAGATGGGTACAATGGCAATTGAATACCCAAAGGTACTTTTTTAAAAAAGGCAACTGGACTGTTTTTGAGGAAGAAAGAGGAGGAGAAGGAGGAGAAGGAAGAAAAGAAGAAGAAGAAAAAGAAAAGAAAAAGAGGAGGAGGAGGAGGAAGAAGAGGGGAAGAAGATGAAGAGGAGAAGAAGGAAGAAGAGAAGAAGAAG